>OX403616.1:21760130-22360130 GCA_948107695.1 Meliscaeva auricollis | reverse complement strand
ATCCAAAAGCGCTTAATTGGTTTTGACTCTCTTTCATCGCTGTCATATGGCATGAGTCAGTAGAAATTGTAGCTGTACTATACTAAATTTGCTAACTAGAATTACTCATAGTATGTTAAAAAAATTACTAACTAGAATTACTCATGGTATGATAAAAAACATTGTTTGCTTAAAATGAAACATTATCAAACAATCTTTGCTATTGAAATGATATTTTTAAAGGGAACGGAAGTTGTCCCCAAATTGTTAAGAACAATACAGAAATTTATCTGTCGTTTCTCAAAAATAGTAAGTCGATTCAAGTCTTTAATTTAATTTTTTTTAACCAAAGTAACAGCAAGTTAAGAACACACGATTTTCAACATTTTGATATATATTTCTAAAAATGATGTTGCATAGCAGTAAAAGGTTATATGAATTAAAATTTGACCAATACATAATTAAGTAAAATTTGAATATGAGTCCCCTGAAGACTAAAAAAATAAATTACAAAAGTTGGTGTTGCAATATAAACATATGATACATAATTTTAATTTTATGGACTCTTAGGATTCTTGGTTCCTAGGCCAAATATAAAATTTTTACCAGTTTTCACACCACACAATTGCATTACTCTTCAAAAAAAAAAAACACCCTTTCACTCAAATTATTTATTTTTTTGGTTCCAATGGCAAATAAAATATTTTAACCAATTTTCATCAGGGTAACAATTTTACTATAGTTTAAAAAGTTGAAATAACAATCAAACCATACATTACGATGATAGAGAATGAGAAAAAAAGTGAGTCCGACAGTTCTGTCTGTCTGTCTGTATGTATCAGAGACCACAGCCTAAACGGATGGGTCGATTTTCTTCAAACTTGGTATTTTGGAGACTATCCCCAAAACTTTTTTTTAATTGTTATTTTTTGACTAAAAATAACGGTACCTCTCATATACCGGTTTAAGAAAAACTCATTTTTCTCAAAAATGGTTCCTACGATTTTGATAAAAAAATCATGGTCATGTTTTTGGATAAGGTCTATCTTTATATGAAAACCATTTTTTTTTTCAAAAACCGTTATTAACGGTACCTGCCATAGAACCGTTTTTTTTAATTTTGATTTTCTCCTTCATTACTTAATCAATTTCAGCCATTTTTTATATGAATTCTTTTAAGTTGCCGAATAATTTTTAATAATAAAAATTTTCGAAAATTATTTTTTTGGATTTTTAAAAAAAGTTTGAAATTTTTTTTTGAAAAAGAAGCTGGTTGGAATCGAATTTTATACTTTTTTAATTTTTTTTTCTAAAACTGCATTCATATTAACTTTATCTATAAGAGCAAGTACGTGCGATCCAGTCGTGCAATTTATTTATTTGTGTATTTGTATATTTTATGAATAAAACTTTGTTTAGAACACAAATTATGAATAGATTTCTACATACATAGGATGATGTTATAATGATATCTTAATGTAATGTAATAATATATCTTATTGTATAACCCTATACGAATAAATAAATTGTAAATAGTAAATATGTTTTTAATTTTCCTCTCATTTGGTAAATTAAAACACAAATATTAGTTTTCTTACATAAATATTTTTTTAACAATCAAACATTAACTAATAACAACTTTTACCTTATTTTTTAGGTCTACTTTCCCGATGTTGAACGTTGTGAATGGGTGAATAAGGTATATTTCTTCATATATTCTCTAAAAATAAATACTTTAACTTTCTAAACATCTCTTTTTTTTTGTTTGTTTAAGATCCTAAAGCAAATATGGCCAAATGCAAATCATTTCGCTCGTACTCTTGTCAAAGAAACAATAGAGCCCAATGTAGCCTTAGCTCTATCCAATTACAAGTTAAATGGATTTCGCTTTGACCGAATTATTCTTGGTACAATTCCTCCTCGCATTGGAGGTGTCAAAATCTACGACAAAAATGTAGATCGTAATGAAATCATCATGGATATGGACATTTTCTACGCCAGTGATTGTGATATCAATTTTTATTTGGGAGGTGTAAAAGGTGGCATCAAGGATTTTCAAATTCATGGATGGATTCGCGTTGTAATGAAGCCTTTAATTCGTTCAATTCCATTGGTTGGTGGACTGCAGATTTTCTTCCTCAACAATCCAAATATTGATTTTAATTTGGTTGGGGCTATCGATTTCTTGGATATGCCTGGATTGAGTGATTTGTTGCGAAGGATAATCGTTGAACAAATTGGTGCCATAATGGTGTTGCCCAACAAGTTGCCAATTACCTTGAGTAATGATGTACCGGCTGTTAGTCTCAAAATGCCTGAGCCTGAGGTGAATTTAAAAAAAAAAACCTTACCAAGAGAAGCATTCCGAAATCATAAAAACCACTTCCTTTGATTGAAAAAAAAAATATATATTTTTATCTCTTTCAGGGAATTTTAAGAATTCATGTTGTTGAAGCCAAGGATTTGATGAAGAAGGACATAAGCGTATTGGGTAAAGGTAAATCAGATCCTTATGCCATCATTAATGTTGGAGCACAAGAATTTAAAACACAAACTATTGATAATACTGTGAATCCTAAATGGGACTTTTGGTGTGAGGTATGTTTCGTTGAAAAAAAAACTTAATAATTTATACAAATAACTACACATAGATGAAAAGTTAGAGAGCTGATGCAAAAAAGTTCGGTTGCAAATTAAGTTTGAATTTTTGCAAGTTAAAAGATTTTTTCACACAAATATTTTACATTAATGCCGTCATTGAACAAAAAAAAAAAAAAAAAAAAAAATAAGATGGTAAATTCTTGAGCAAGTTGATTTTTTTTTTATAATATTTTTAAATGCATGCGTCTTTTAGAAGATCATAGTGAACTATTTTGATAATATCTAATAAATGTACAACGAAAATTCCAGTGCCTCATAAAAATAGAAAACACACACACACAAATAAATAGAACATTCTTGTAATTACAATAATACTATACACGAAATCCGGAAAAATCTACCCTAAAATTTTAAGCTAATAAACTTTTGCTTGCAATATTTCTGAATGCTTCTAAGTGGTATGTGAGATTGAATTTTTTTTATAAATTTTATTTTAATGAAACCAAAACTTTGCGTTTATTTCGTTATCTTCCTTAAATATTTTTTTTTTCAACAGAAAAACTTTATGAGAATACTCCTACAATATTGGAATACCTCTGTCTTAAATAACATCATTACAGTATTGATAGGTACCCATTTAAAATAATATTTGTTTCTAAATAAAAACACTTTTATGGTATAGTAACCTATTCAACAACTCCACATAATCAGGAATATTGTTCTAGACATTAAAAATACAAATTTCTCACCAAATTTGAGCTTTTTATTTAAATATTTAGAACTCGCTAAATGATTTTAAATTTTTTCAATACATTTTGTATGAGAAATTCATACCTTTTTTTGTTTTTGTTTTGTCTCTACTTAGCGCCCTTTCAACCGATTTTAATGAATATAGAAGAAATCTTTAGAGAAAATCTTGATTTTTAAAAATGCATTTAAGAAATTTATGCAAACTTAACGATTTTGATTAAAAAAAAAATTTAATTCAATTTTCAATATATTTAACAATTTGTTTTTGGATTTTTTCATTTTTCTCGAAAAGTGCTTAGGGACAATAAAAGTACTATTGTTTGATAGAAAAATTGTTTTTTTTACAAAATTTTTCCGTGCATTTTTACTATACGCTTAGTATTATTTTTTTTTTTTAATGAAACCGTTAAGTTGGGCATACATTTTTTAAATGCATTTTTGAAGAAGATCAAGATTTTCTTTAAAGTTTCCTATATTGGAAATATTAATAAATTAATAAATAAATAAATAAATAGTGTGGAACGACAAGCTCACGAAGAAGCAAGGCCTATAGTGGCTAATACTCTCAAGGGGCTAACCCATAGAACCGGTCGCATGCGTTATGTCGACGTTTTCAACTGTCGACGTTTCAACGTAAAAATACGTTTTTATAAGAATCAATCCAAAAGCTAATGATGGAACTGACGCAAAGGAAAAAGTAGCTGAACTTCCAACGGATTCGATTCATCATCGAAGCGCCATCCTTATTGTATTGCGTACTACTTCCGTCATAAGAATTTGAAAGTTGGGCTCCTATGTAGTACCCAGTGGTGCTCTTTATTTAAAAGTCGAGTAGGCTTTTGTTCTTTCGTTGTTAAATCAACTTAGGATAGAGATTCCTATTCATATTGAATGTGATCCATCTGGCTACGTTTCGTCGAAAACAGCATCCATTTTCTGCTTAAAAATTCAGCGCATGATATTCTTAGGACCCTTGTTTACAGATTACACATTCAAATAAAGCAACGATGCTTTATTTGAGTGTGTAATCTTTAATGCATATAGTGATTTGAATTTGTCAACCAATCGATGAACGCAGTGAACCCATGACCGGAGCATAACGATATAAGGGTTTCACTTTAAATTGACGCCTATGCAAATTAAATTTGGTCTTTTACAATTCAATTTCACCCTTTTGCAAATTAAATGCACTCTTTTGCAAATGAAATTCACCCTTTTTCAAATCAAACTAATTTTTTTGCAAATCAAATCTGATAGAGCATCAGTACACGGGCCGAAAACCACATTTTGCACAACTCCACCTAGTGTCATATAGCCCATATTTTGTTTTTAACAGCGATCTTGATTTTGCACATAGCTCATGTGTTTTTCGCCTTCAGTTCTTAAAAAAATAGGGATTCATTTTGTTCTACTGGCAATAACTTTTTTTCTACAACTTATATTGAAATTTTCCAATACGAACAACGGTTCTCGTTTCGTAGTGATTTATTGACTCGGGCTATTAGATTTCGTTATTTGATGCTCTGGGAAAAAAAAATCCAAGCTGAATTTGGATTTCGGTATTTGATAGAGTGCCAGTACATAACCCTAAAACCACATTTTGAACAACTCCACCTATTATCATATAGTCGCCATTTCTCAGTAAGATTTGTTTGACTGAACTTTAGCCTAATGTTTAACATAAGGTCTTCTTAAGGTAACAGTTGATAAGAAAAGGTAGAACATAAGCGTATCAACAAATGGCCCTTTCATATTTAAATAAAAAAAAGATGATCATAAAAATGCGGTATGAAATCTTTGAAAAGGTATTTTTAAGGATTGGTTGCAACAAATAACAAAAAAATGATAATTCAAGAGATGCAATTAATATCGTTATGGATACAAAATTTATAGGAAGGTACAAAAATCAATAAGCACTTCTACATAATACAAGTTCAATCTCACCTACCAAGACTTTTCCCATTTTGTTTATAAACTTTTTTTATTTTCTTGCCCTTCATAAACTTCAAATTAATCCATCCAAACATAGGCGAAAGTGTTTGCCGAAACTGGACAGTTTTTAGACATCACACTTTTTGATTTTGATGATACGAGTAATGATGAAAAATTAGGAAGGTAAGTTCTGACATGAACCTTAAAAAACTCTATCTATCTCTCTCTCTTCAGTTATATATCGATTTTACTTTACCTTTTTTTATTATTTTTTTATTATTTTACTCCATATGAAAAAAAAATGTCTCTAATTGTAAATATTAAATGTAATACCTCATTGAGTCCCAGCACTTCCGCTATAGAGTTAGTATAGTTCAAGATGGTAGGTAAATGCAAGTGAATGAGCGAAATGGCTTTTTTCCTTAGATTGCATCAGCATGTCTTTAAAAATAAAAAAAAAAAATATTTATAAATAATCAAAAAACTAATTAACTGCACTGCTATGATTAAAAAAATATTAATTTTACTGCACAATTTTTATAATTTTTATTTAGGCTGTGGTTAGTTCGCATATATTCCAATATGTATTTTTCAACTTATGGGACTGCGATGCAGGATTACCCGGTGTTGGTGCCGATGATATTTTGGGCAGGTTGTAATACTTTGAAGAAGTGTTTTTTTTTTTTTTGTTTTGAACATTTTTGTTGAGCTTTTTTATTCTGAAATTTTAAACACCAAAGCACGGCATGTCATTTTTAAAAATTATCCTCTGCACCAAAATGTTTTATAAGTTTTAAGCTTAATTTGTAAGGCTTTGCAATATTTATGTTATTTAACCAATCAGTGCACTCAAATTAAAGAAGAAAAAAAAATATTGTATATAAATTTTGCTTTATTTTTCATAATAACAATACCGCTGCGTTTTAACAAAATAAAATTGCTTATATGTAAAAGGCCGTTGTGGAAGTTACTCAACATAGTATCCTTGTCTTAAAACTCTTCGATTGGGATCGCACTGGGGATGACGAATCACTCGGCAGGTTGGCTTTTAGTAGTTGATGATAAATTTATGTAGTATCTATTAATGTTTTGTTTTATTATTTGATAATGATTTTTTTTATTATTACTGACTTTGAATTCATATTTCATTGAAAAAATATAGAATGTTGTCACAAATTGTTTAGTGTAGATTTGACATTTTTATCAGTAAACATGTGTCTGTGAAACTGTATGATTGTTTAGAGTAGTCTCTTTTTATAAATTTGGGGTTTTGTTTCGATATTACTGAAGCCCTTCAAAAGTTGAAGCATATTTTCGTTTGAAAGTTACGTTTTAAGCTCTAGAAAATAATTAAATTCTTAAAACAACCTAGTGGAGTAATAGGGCGAATTGTTTTTTCCCTTAACCCTTCTAAATTTAATATTTTTATGGACTCCATTTGTCTATTGACACAAGTCAAATAAAAGAGTTGATCACTTTGCCATTATTTTGAAGGAATTTTGGATAATATTTTCTCTATTTAACTGAAAAACATTTCTTTGCTATAACTTTTTATAGGGATTTAAAATTATCTTTTTATTTAATTTAATCGATCCAAGACTAAAAATTACCCCAAAAACATGTATCATTTTCTTATTTGGTATTCCATTTTTAAAACAAATACCTATGTATAAGAAGAATATAATAATTGCAAAACGTATTGATAAAAATAGTAAAATATGCAGCTTCACTGCAACGAATTTAATTACTTCTAGTATGTATGATTTAATTAATGACGTCAAAAAAGAGTAAAAATTAACATCCATGTCCCCAGCCCGGCAATTTCGCAAAATAAAACAAACATTATAGTTTATGCTTAAGATTTTTTTCAACTTACGCGATTTGAGAAAAATTTTGACTGGAGTAACGATTATGAGTTCCGCCCTAAAACTTTTTAGAAGAACGCAAAACTAGCGATTTCCTTTTGCTTACATAAAATAGACAAAAATAAAAACATTCTCTACTTACATTAGTAAAAGAAAAAAGTAAATAACATTTTAATTCTAAAAACAAAACAATGGCATATAACCTCCTCCGGAAACTTCCAAACGGAAAGTAAAGAATTTTTGGAAAAGACACTACCCTGGTTATACTTGATTCCGTAAGACACAAATCGGTCAAGTGTAGGAAACCCATATTTTATATATTTGGAAGACATTAATAAAAAAAAATCAATTCTGGAAGTTTTGGAAAAAATAACAGAGATTTTTTTTCCTTGGTTATTATATGAACTCTTACAAATTTCAATTCCATTAAATTCTAGAAAAGACAATAATTCCCGGCAATTAAGAAAAGACACTTCTCAGATACTATAATGTTATAAAACAAAATTAATAACAATAGTTAACCTCTACGTTTTTGCAGCGTTACAAAAAATGTTCAACATGAAAGAGTAATATTTTTCGTATCTTTATGTAAAAAATAAATATTAGTTTTTTATACGAAAATTCTTTAAAAATTGCATTTTTGACGACCACTGGAATACATTTAAAAACAAATGCAAATATGTGGTAAGATTTTAGTTAGTTTTAATGTAAAAAGTGCAAGAAAGCTTTATCCGAAATAGCTCATATTTGAACTTAACCACAGTCTTAGTAGTTTGTAACTTTTTGTGTATGATAATTCAAATGAAGCTTTGAAAGCAACTAAGGTTTCAGTGAAATTTTCAAAATTTTCAAAACATCCCTACTGACTACAATAATTACCTACAAACTCTATGGCATACAGAAGAGGCGATTAAACTAAAACCAATTCAATATCTTAAACGGTGATTTCCATCGAAAAGTGTTTTTAGAAAAAGTTGTTTCATATAGAATTTTTATATTGTTTTTTAATCTGTCATTTAAACTTTTTTATTTTTTTTTATTTGATCAATACTCAAAAATTGCGAGTTTTCGTACTTAAAGGCTAATTTACAGTTTAGAGTGCAAAAACAAAAAACAAAACTTCAAAGCACATTTTAGTCTGCTTTGGGCATAATTTTGTACCATATTTTGATATTTATATTTTTCAATCACCGTAATATAGGTTATAAATTACCTTTTTTTCCTATATCAATTGGTACCAGAGGCTACAAATGCAAATTTGTTTTTTTTTTGCATGCAAACAACTTTTTGCATGCAAAAAAACAACAAATTGCATTCTTAGCCCTTTGTTTTGATTGGTTACAGAAAAAAAAGTATCCTAGTGTTATTTAGGAAGTGGCAAACGAGTTTGCTTTTTTTATATAATAAAAATGATGGATAGAAATGACAGAAAACAGTTTTGTAAATTTATTTTTTTGTTTTTGCGCTGGACTGTAAATTAGGCTTAACTCGTATTCTATAGGCTATATTCTATAGGCTATAAAGTTTTACACAAGAAAAATTTGGGATATTCTTTCGTAATAGTTATTATTTGGAAGATAGGGCGCTTAAACGAGAGTTGTATGTCGAAAATATCGTTTTTTGTCCATTATAGCCTATGGCTATCGAAAAAAGTGTTCTATAATATAACGGAAAAGACGCGTACTCCGTCTTCTCAGTTACCTTCTTTCTACTCCATAACTTTACTGGCAGTTATAAGTTTTTGCTGAGACTTCTAAGACGATAAGTTTATAAAGTGCCCTCAGCAGCCACCAAGTTTCAGGAAAACATATTACTTCTTCAATGAGATAAACGGTATTGAAAACTTGAATAACTTTTTATGTTTAGGTACATATGAATTTTGGGGACTTTTGACATTTTATTTCTATCGATGTTCCAATGCTCTGTACCAATTTTCAGCTCTATGCGAATTATTTCTGGGCTTCCATCTTCTTATGTCTCTTTTATTAAGACTTAATTCTTAAGGTGCAATCATGTAAAAAAATGAGCTCCACCCAATTCTCATGTTAAACGATGTTTTTGAACTGAGATATATTTCATTTTTAAAAGTCGAAGTTTTAAAATTTTGAACAAGATATTTTTCTATAACATGAAGTAGTAGTATGAGCTTTTTAGTAAAAATCACTACGAAGATTTCAAAGTTAACATAACAAGAGGTTTTAGAGAACCTAAGATATAAATGTAGTTATGTATTGTGTAAATATTTTGATACATTAATCCAATTTCCTATGTATTTGGGACGGGTAAAGACTGAATCGTTTAGTATTCTATAACCTATTAAGTATTTAAATTAATACTTCAAAAATGTGTAACTATCTATTATAATCCTCATCAATAAAAGTTGTCAAAAATATTTGTTGCGCTGCATAATTTGAATCTTGTAATATTTTGCTTAAGCAAGTTTACAAAAGAGACATTTTGTTTTTTTTTTTTTATTTTAATTTTAATTTTGGGTTTTTTGTTTCTTTTTTTCGTTTTTATATTAAATTAAAAAAAATACTAATACTTCTCATTTTCAAAAAAAAAAAAAAAAATAGAGCATCAGTGGATATATCTCAAGTTGTTAAAAAAGGTCTTCTTGATACGGTATGTTTCAAAAATTATTTCAAGTACCTATACTAGTTGGTTGAACTAAAATTATTTCATTTCAACAGTGGCTTACTCTAGAAGAGGCAAAACATGGTCTTTTGCATGTGCGTTTATCGTGGTACAAACTTACATCCGATCCACAAGATCTGCAAGCTGCGCTTTTGGAAACCCAACTGCTTCGTGTGACATCAATGAGCACAGCCCTACTCATTGTTTTTGTTGATTCAGCAAAGAATTTACCAGTAAGCTATTAATGGAAATTCCAGAGTACCTATTCTTGTTTCTTATTTATGGTTTATGTCTTATAGCATGCAAGAACAGCATCGAATCCAGATCCTTACCTTGTTGTTAGTGTTGGCAAACAAACCGAACAAACTCCAGTGCAATTGCGTAATGATTCACCAGTTTGGGAGCAAGGTTTCACATTTTTAGTTGGCAATCCCGATAACGATAATCTTCAACTGAAAATTTTCGATCAGAAGACAGGAAATGAAATTGGACGTTTCTCCTACATTCTTAGTACATTGGTCACAATGAAGGACATGCAAATCGTCTCACAACCATTCCAGCTACAAAAATCTGGGCCAGAATCAAAGATTGTAATGACATTGGCTCTTAAAGTTCTGAAACGAGCTGATTCTACAGAAGATAATGTTTCAATTGATGCACTTTCAATGTCCGAAGTTGTTCCATCCTTGTCACGTACAAGTTCCGTTCGAACAGCTAGCCATGTTGAAGGAGCTACAATTTCCAATAGCAAGACAAAGGTTTGAAAATCTTAATTAATTGAATTATTTTCTTTTAACATTTTTTCAAACTGTCCATAAAGGATCTTGTTTCGTCATCTATGGAAAATTCAATTGTCGAAGAAGATAATCTCATTAAATCAGCTGCTTCGTCAATTTCCGCTATAACACCTCCAAGAAGTCCTCGAATGAATTCAGATGCCATTCTTACCCACCGTTTCCCTGACACCACCACCTCAGCTGGAGAGCACAATCTGGGACGCATTCAACTTTCGATTCACTACAGCATAACTCGTCAGAAACTATCGGTCACAATTCACAAAATAATGCATATTCCCCTTACTGATCCTTCGAATATCCCTGATCCTTATGTTAAGTTATATCTACTGCCAGGACGTGCAAAGGAATCTAAGAGAAAGACTAACACAATCAAGGATAATTGCAACCCGGTGTATGAAGCGACTTTCGAATATGTGATCTCATCGGCTGAAATAATGCAGACAGATCTTGAGGTGACCGTTTGCACACAAAAGGGTTTCCTGTATGGCGGAAGTCCAGTTATTGGCATGGTTAGTTAATCATTTTGTTTGTTACGATAAATTTTTTTTTTACATTTAATCTTACTATTTTTTTAGTTGAAAATATCACTGGCTGAGCCGGATATATCTGCACAAGGACTTTCATCTTGGTTTGACTTGCAACCAGAAACTAAACATGATTAAATCAAAGATGGTTTTTCTTCTTTTTTTTGGTGAAACATTGAAAATGTAAAAAAGCTTCATCTGAGTCTCGAATTTGTAATTTTTGACTTAGATAGAACTTTTTTTTTGAACATTAACTGTGTCTCGAAGTTGTATAGAGTGTGAGAATTTTTGAGACGATATTTCGCGTCGAAACAATTTTTGTATCTATTTTCTTTTTTTTTATCTATATTTTTGATATAAACATGAATAAAAATTTATAAGTAATCTCAGGACTTAAGTGTTATATAATGTAAAAAATGTCTCAACAAATTATTTTGTTTAATCTTTATATTTATGAAAATAAACATTTACTTTGTGAATCTTTTGTATTAACTCAAATAATAATAATTATTTTTTTTCTTTTGATTTTCATCAGCTTTAGCGTTTTTTTTTTTACTTAAATGCATTTTTTTTATATTTAGTGCCTTTCTATTCTAACACAGCATAGTTATCAAATCAAAAAAAAAAAAAAATATTTTTAAAAAAACAAAATAATGAGCTTAGAGAAACCAAATTTTAATATAAAAATGTAAATGTGTTTTCATAGCTTTATTGTATTATAATGTAAGCAGTTTGTAAATTTAAAAACAAAAAATCATAACTGCTACAATGGTAAACGATGTTTGTGAGCTTTTTTGCCATTTATGAAAATGGTTAAATAATATTAAATAAATTTCAATTTCTCTTTGTAATATGAAACAAAAAATAAAGGACTTTTAATGTTATCGAAAGTTTTCACTTCCTTCCAAGTGCCTGTTTAGATTGAAGTGTGAATCTGATGCTACAATAGTTTAGGGTTTGGCAACAAAAGATAGAAAGATTATACAATAAACACAAGGTAGTGTTATTGTTGGTGTTATTGTTTGACCTCACATGTTTCTAAATGCAAAGATGTTAACCCAAGGAGATGCATTGGTGGGAACTGGAAAATCATGTTTCCTAATCTGAACAGGGTACAAAAGTATTAAACAGACAATTTGAAGTGTTTGGAATATAAAAATATTATTATTATATATAATAATATTTTTGAAAATTTGCTTTTTTCTTATAGATGATTATCTCGAGCAGCTCTAGATTCTTCTTGAGCTTAATAGACCAGTGTCAATCCTGTTTCCATAAAGCAAATTTAAATAAATTATAAGTAGGATAAGAGTGTTGGAAACATTTAGGATAAATGGGATATCAAAGGGGAAACATAAATTGCCCACCAACAGATTTTGGGAAAGGGGTGGGTGGGTTAAAAAGGGGTGTGGGTGTCGAAAATCATGTTTTGTACGATATTCATTAAAAGTAGAGCCCTTATCGAAAAATGTTAATACAAGAGTTGGAGGTGGTAATAAGATCTACAACTTAGTTCAGACCATTTTTCTATATAACCTCAAAAATATTGAGAAAATGCCAAAAACAATTTTTTTTTCGTTTATTATTTTTATCATTTACAAAAATAGTAAGATTTTGATGAAACTTAATCTTAACGAACATTGTTATGTCTTTTACTTAGAGATACATTTTTTTTCACCAAAATCTAATTGTTTGGGTTTTTGACGAATTTATTTTGAAAAAATAGCTTTATTTTCAATCAAAAAATTTGACGAAAAATTTTTGATTTTTAAAAATTTGTAGATGGTTTTTTTTTTTTGGATAAATCTTGATTTTTATGATAACGTAAGAAAAAAAACAGAGTTACTGTAAAAAACATGTCAAAAATTGAAAAAAAAAAACAAAAAAACTCATTTTTAAAATCGATTTTTCCGTAAATGACCTGAATATCAGCTAACGAGGAGTGGTCATAGAAACTAAATTAAACTTTTGCAAAAGACTTTGACTTTTTGAAATCGAATCTAATATCAGAATTGCTCTATCAAACCAAGAATATTGAACTTCCCAAAAACATTGTTTTTGTGATGTTTTGGGTAAAAAGAGATTTCATTTTCAGAAACAAGAACATGTTTTTTGCAAAACCCGATATATTTTTATCTTTGAGTTCTAAGAAACCAATCATTTTCCTCCCAGAACTTTATCTTCCGACTGTACGGCTAAATCTAATCGTAGATAATAAGCATTTTAATGTATTTTTTAGGCCGGAGACCATTAAAATTCAAATAAGTCAAAATTAAGAGCCAGTCTATAGTACAAGTACATATTGCCTGTGATTTCTTGATGAATTTTTACAAACAAAATCGTTAAAAAGAAAAATGTATACATTGTATCATCCCCCTCAGGCCAGAAGCATGAATGTGCATTTTTTTTCTTGTGTGTCAAAAAAAAACTGAATGTGCAATATGGGAACGGGTCGTTATTCTGTATTCCAAAATTCTGTATGACCAAAATTCTGTATCTAAATAAAAAATTCTGTATGAACAGAGTTCTGTATTCCATTATTCTGCTATTTTATTATTCTGTATTTCAAAATTCTGTAAATCCAAAATTCTGTTTTTTTAAATTCTTCAAATTCATTTTTGCTTTTAGAAATTCTGTATTTCTAAATCTCTACTCACAGTTATAAACAGGTGTTTTAATTGCCTGTATATTAAAAAAAAAAAAGAAAACAAATAACAATAATAACATTCGTTTTTAAGTAAGCGTTGAAGTTAACGTTTTTTCCAAATAGTGATTCGTAAATCGTAATAATTCAAACGGTAATATTTCAAAAAAGTTTAAGTTTGTAGGTAAGTGTAATGACAGCAAACAGTTGTAGATTTGATAACGAAGGTTTCAATTTGACTACTAAAGATGTATATATTTCAGCAAATTTGTTATTTCTAAATCATAGCGTTCCATTTGAATGCAAAAAGTTTTGCAAATTACAACGAAATGCTGTTGCTTTTTTTTATTTTATTTCTACAGCAAGTGTTGTGATTGTTAGTCAAATTGAGTACTTTGATTGTCGGGTCAATTTTAACAACAAATTCAATCAAAACCGTATTTTTTTTGTTGTTCTTTCGTTTAAAAACATAAAACCATCGACACACAATTTATCCTTTATTATTGGATTTGAACAATTTAATATTGTCTTCACTTAATATCACGATTAACTATATGCAAATTAGTTGTGGAAGAGTCCGTTACGTTAGAATTGGAAACTATATTTCATTTCTATAGCAAATAAAAATATCAAAAATCTTTGCTCCCAAATTCTGTAAATGATAAAAGAAAAATTGTTTTGATTATCAAAACAATTTTTAGAATTTTGGAATACAGAATTTTGCAATCCAGTAATTACAGAATTTTAGAATACAGAATTTTGAATTTACAGAATTTAAAAATACAGAATTTTGAATTTAGAGGATTTTAAAATACAGAATTTTGGAATCCGAATTTTGGCACACACAGAATTTTGACCCCAACCCGTGCAAATATATTTCTTCTCAAGTCAACAAATTGCTTCGAAAATTCTGAACAAGCTTTCTTTGTGATTTTCTAACAGGAATATTTGAAAAATGAGAGCTGATAGGAACATTCTGATATTGGATTCAAGCTAAGCACATATTGAACTTTTAGAAAAGTATAGTTTTGCTCAGGCAACAAGAAACTTTGTTGACCCTTATAAAACGAAAAAAATGATTTAAACTGAATAAAAAAGAAAGAAACCAGGGATGGAATCGTGTAAGATGATTTTTGATAGTTGACATTCAAAATAAAGAGAATTGGTCTGTGTAAGATGATTGTCATATTTGACTATCATGTTTTTCTGACTTTTTCTGTTGACACCTATTTTGCTATAATTTTCATATGAAATTTCAATATTTTGTCCAACAGACAAAAAAATCCGTTGTGATCCCCTTAAGGGTCATAGGGCCTCCACTACTCCTACGCGCCATCGTGTACGGTTTCTGGAAATATAACGTAGTTCTCTCGAACTCTTCCCCAGCTGTGCAGATTCACTTTCGTTGCATTTTCGAAGCGTATGATCAATCCACTTACGTCTGCGAATAGTACTGTCTATGGATTCTTGACCCGTTCTTCTATGAAGTTCTTCACTAGAAATACGGTTGGGCCAAAAATCCTTAAGATGTTTCGTAGACACCTATTCACGAACGATTGCAGCTTGCTTGTGACAGTTGTTAAGATTTTCCAAGTGCTGCACGCATACAGAAGCCCAAATCTAACATTGGAGCGGAACAGTCTGAGCTTGGTCTGTAAGCTTATAGCGTTGTTTCTTAATATTTTGGACAGCATTCTGAAAGCAGCCTTTGCCTTTTTAATACGGCTGTCGACATCTTGTTCGGATCCGCCTTTGGTAGACCCAAAACTCCCAAGATATTGAAAGTCTTCTACTTTCTCTACCGGTTGTCCAGAAATATTGACTTGAACGGATGAGTTACTTACGAGGCTGATCATTTTTGTTTTTGTCGTGTTAATTTTCAGCCCCACGATTTCTGCTTCTCCCTCCACCCTTGTTGTCATTTGATGGAGATCCATGATCCTATGATCCTATCTCAAAAACTAGAGCCAATTTGAAAATTTTGACTATAGATTCGAGTTTAGGAGGTCGAAAACATTTAGAAACCGTTATCAATATTAAGGCAGCAAAAACGTATTGTTGACCAGTGTAATCAGACAGAATTCGCGGATACATTTCTTTATCATAAAAATTTAATGTTTGATTGTTATCTCGAGTTCAATTTTCATTATGAATCATAAACTTGCACTACTATAGTACAGAAAAAAGAGAAATCTACGATGTTTTTTAAATAAATTAAAAATTGATGCAGAAATCTTTTTGAAAAATCTTTGTAATCAACGCAGATTTATCATACTTATTTAGAAAATCACTAAACAACCATATATCAACTGTCCCCTTGTCTTCCAGCAGCGAATTTGGAAAGGATAAAATTGTGAACCTTCCTGAAAAAAAAATTTAAAAAAAAAGAAGTTTTTTTTAGTTGTTTTCCTCAATTTTTCAATCCTTTATTTAAATACATAATGTTTACATTATAAGTTTTTTAAAGTATTTTAATTGTATACGTTTATACTTATAGCTAATTTTCTGTTAAAATATAAATTTATGTGTTCTTTGTAATTTTATTAGTTAACACAGTTTTGTTTACAATTTTTGTTGGCTCTCATATGACAAATCTAAGTTAAGATTCCTATGGCTATTTCTATTTCCGTTAAACAAATAATAATAACATTGTTGATGCTTGCTTTAAAATAAATTTTAAAATATAGGACACCTTATATTTCCTGGACAGATCCTTTTTTTTTTATTACAGTCCATGTTTTAATATTATTATATTTTGAATATATACTTTTTATTTAATAAATATACACAGTTATAATAATTGTTGATTTTCTTTTTTATTTTTATTAAAGTTTGGTTACTGTGAAAGGCAAATATAATTTCAAAATTTCGGTTTTCTTACTTACATATATTTTTATTTGTTTTTTATTATCAAATCTATTTGACTGTTTTTTTTATTTTTGTTCAGAAAAAAAACAGATTTACATACATTTTAAATGTAATTGAGGTAGCCTTATTGGTTTTTATAACTATTTTTATTTTAAAATGTATATACAATGAATAGAGCAGAAGTTTTTTTTTTTTTTTTAAAGTAGGTAAAATTGAATTCGCTGTCATATTTATAATTTTGTTTGTATAATGTTTCAAGTTGGTTGGTCCGTCGCAACCATAATTATTTCAACTTGCAAAGGGGATGCAAAAGTTACGTAGATCTCCATTGACAGAAGTCAATCTAACTTACATTTCAGTTTCTTTATGGTTAAAAAACATTCATATTTCACAAGTTCTTATTATTTAAAGAAGTCATACGTAATACTTTAATATTGTTTTTTTTTAACTGTGCTAAAATACAAAAAAAAAGAAGATTTACACTTTTTGTGCCATCATTTTGAATGCTAAAATTCTTAATTTTTCGAGTTTGGTCTATTTTTAAAACTTGACATCAATTTGTCAGTCGAATCGACATGGACAAAGAATTAGTAAAAGTTCAAACTAATTCTGACCTCTTCAAAATTTTTTACATTCGAATATCACAAAAGGGGAAATGGAAAATGCAAGCTTTTCAAGCCTCTCGCCTGAAAACTTCACATGCAACTCACAATAAGGCTCAAGCAGTCGGAAAGATAAAAATAAAATCAACCCTATTAGTATTGCCGATTTAAATAATACTCCAATTAGAACTCTCCGCTATTTTTTTTTTTCCATCAAATGTCGCTTCAATAGCGAGTTTTTGTTGTAATTTTAGTTAAAACGACAATCATAATGAAATGAATAATAATCACATTATGTTACTGTACAGCTTGTTACATATTCACCTTGCCTTATGCATATGTAAACACGATAACTACTTTTGTTATGTTGTTTTCGATTTGAATTCGGAATGCTTCTGGGCGCTTCTGAAAGTGTTTTATTGGCCTCGGATGACAGTTATTCTTCTGGAAAGAAGAGAAATTCGATTCTGGATTTAAATTCAGAATCGAAACCAGAAGCACTCACATCACACACATAATTTAAGTGTCAAAAAATGGTTGAATCTATTGTTGGAAATTTTGCTTAATTCGTAAAGGAAAAATTGTTTGCGTCATAAAATTAAAATAAAATATAATATCAACAAATTATTGATAACCGATTGTAAAAATGTCTATTTGGGATCAAATATTTCTTGGTGACAAACAAAGTTCAGAAGTTTTTATTCCCATCCAAAAAATTGGAATCTGTAAACGCCAAAAGTTTGGGATTAGCTAAACATAGGTTAAGTTCGAAATTCAGTCAGTTTGAATAAAACCATCTTGTACTTTTCATACAAAAACCTTCCAAAAATGTCACTTTCGTATGGGGAGTACCACAAATTTCCACTTTTTTTTGTTAAATGTTCCAAGAACCAGAATACTTAATTCAAAAGTTTTGTTAAAAATCAATATTTTACACTTTTTGTATTTTTTTTTTTTTGCAATGGCATGGAAAAGTTTGGGATTACCAATGTAAGTCATATTTATGTTGTCTTAAAAATGAGCATAAAATGTTTTTCGAAAACTCCACTATTTAAGAGCAAAGAGCAAAACAATTGTCGTACCTACTATATAATTTTAGCATACATTGTTTTTTTGAAAATTCGTCACTTATGAGTAAAATGCATAAAAGAGGTTTTTGGGTTTGATGAAATTTTCAAAATTATGATATCAAGAGCAAAATAAAATTAATGCTTTTTCTCAAACATACATAGGTAGTGTATAAATTTTGAATACAAACAATGTCGATAACACTGACTGTTTTTTTTTTGGTTTTTCGTGAAAAACCGACATGTTCGTCATTTCACCTTTTTTTTGGAATAGCAATATCTTCTAGGTGATTAGTCGGAGAAAAAAAACGTGATTAGGTTTTTTGAAAAAAATCGTATGATCTATAATTTTTTTTTCTAGGAATACTTTTCGATAGCTTCACCATCAAAAAGATATATGCGAAAAACCAATATATTTAACATTTGACCCTGAATATCTTTTGACGCGCACATAATATGTTAATGAACTTCCACGTGGGTATTCATCAGACAAAAATCAAAAGATTTTGGTCTTTGTTTTTGCAGAGTTTGGTATGAAAACATTTACGAAAATGGCTATCCGTTATGGTTTAAAGCACAAACACTTAGGAAAGAAATGGCTTTTGTTTAAAAAAAAAATTGTATTGTCAACTTTTAAAAATATGTGTCGGGAGATTTTCAAAGAATTTTTATCTTTTTTTTGCATTGACACTTGTAGAAGTATCATCACGTCAGGTTACAGTTTTATGCAAAAATAAGAGAGAAGCAAAAAATGTATTTTTCTTAAAAGATTCGAATTTTCAACATTCAAAGTTGCTGCCGGATTATTCGAGAAATAAATTCGGTTCAATTTACCCACTCCTCCACTGATACTTTTGGGAATATTATGTAAAAAATTGCATAAAAAATTAAGCAAATTACTGTCGGTTAAGAATTAAATAAAAAAAAAAAAAAAAAAATTGCAGACCTTGCTTCAAATCTTACCCACGTTGGTCACAACAAAATGCAAGACCTTTCTATTGATAAGCCTTACAACCTTACATAAATGGTTGCATTCTATATGACGTTGGCTCTCGGCCTTAAGCTTTTGTATATTTAATGCGATGCGACTTCTTTTTCCAATTTTCAGTTTGGTAAGGTATAGTTTTTACAAAGCTAAAAATATAATATTTTGATTTTTTTTTAAATCCCTTCTGCAATTGAATCTCTATAGACATGAATTCTTAATTTTAAATCTTATTACATAAAATATGATGCGCTTTATAAAAATATGAATATTATATATTTTTGTTTAATATGTATGTGTAGATAGTATAATTTTATTAATTATATATTATTATGTCAGACCAACTGAATAAATTTGTATGTCAATTAATTTGTATTTCTTTTTTCGTTAATACATATATTTGTTTTAAAATTATGTTTTCTTTTTTTTATAAAAACCTTCCATATAAAATAACAGCTATGAATACAAAAGTTTTAAATTCTATTTCTAAAAATATACCAAACTACATATTTTTAATTTCTTAATATCTATACATATAGGTTTAAATATAGAATTAAATGAAAATATCATAAAATTTTGTTGTATGTAAGCATAAAATAAATATCACGAACAAAGGGCTGTGCTAAAATAACAAATTTCCAAGAAGAAAATGGTTGATTTTTTTTTATACATATACACATCATCTACTTTAGAAAAATATTTTAGTTCTTTTTTTTGTTACTATTACAATATATATATATACATATATATATTATTTTTTTTTTTTTTTTTTTTGTTATTTAAGTTGAACTTTAATCACTTTTCGTGTTTCTTTTGTATCTGCTTATAGGTACATTTGTATTTATAGGTATTAATTAAAAAAAGAAGATTATATTTTACGAACAATAATTGCTTACAACTTTAAAAATTAAAACAAAAAATGTGAATTTAAAATTTAAATCTACTTAATTAATTTTACAATAATAAATTATAAGATTTGTAACGCATTTAAAAAAGAACAATCTAAACAAACCTTAAATCTTATTTTGATATTTTTTGAACACCATGTTTCTAGACGAGGTACTTTCACGTGCTCCCATAATTTTCGATGAAAATGAAATTGTTTCATGTAAACTTTTTAATTAAAGTAAAATAAAAAACATAGTTAATTTAAATAGTATACGTACTTTAAAATCATGTTTGTAATTAACGTTTTTGTACTATTCTGTTTTTATTTATTGATTCAAATGATTAATTGTTTAAATTTCAATTCCGAGTGAAACTTTACATCATCTGTTCATAACACAGGACACATGGATTTTTTAACTTTAATTTGCTTAAAGGGTTTTGTTTTATCTTTTGTGAAAATCTGTTGAATATTGGCGAGGTTAAATTGTTAACAATTCCAACCCAGATACAGAAATTTGAACGTTTAGGTACCGGAAAAAATTGATTTTAACCAAATCCCCTGTTTTTTTACATTGTTAAAAAGTCTTCTTTCCAAAACAGTAAAAAAATCCAAATTTGGTGAAAATTTGACGAACCTAGATTTTTTGCAATGGATACAAGTAAGACCTAAGTCCAGATTTTGGGTTTTTAGGGAAATTTTAAATACCGTTTTGTAATCAGTGCAACAAGCTTTTCATTTTATTTAACCGGGGAGGTTATCGAAACTAAAATTTTTGTACGGTATCTAAGCGTTCGAAATTCTTTATCTGGGTTAAAATCGTAAAAAAAAATTTCTTAGCCAATTTTCAACAGATTTTCATAAAAAACACCTCGTTTGTTTTGGAAATGAATATAATTTTAGGATATACATATTTTTATATTGGGCAAATGACAAAGATAATGGATTTTTTTTTAAATTGTTAAGCTTATACAGTCAAGGTGGTTTAACCCAACTACATTTTTTTTACATTATTGAAAAGTGTTAAAGGTCTTCTTTCCACAACAGTAAACAAATCTTTGGGTAGGTAAATGGGTAAAAATTTGACGAAGCTACATTCTTCATAATGAATGAAGGTCGAAATAACAGTTTTTTCGACCTACATAACTCCAGATCTTGGGGATGTTGCGGAACATTTGCATACCATTTTGTAATCAGTGCAACAAACTCTAAAAAACGTGATAGGGTTCCACCCGCGTATATTTTGAGTGTCACTCAGTGTAATAAATAACTTTGTTTCAGAGTATAAGAAATTTATATTACTTCCAGTATACTTACAGTCATCGCCGTTTATGTACCTTCCCGGAAAAACCCGTTCAAGTGAACAGTTTAATGTTTATCGCATATATACACAACCCGTTTAACGGGGGGCAGTGGACATCCAATGAGAGATGTTGTTGAGACATTTCCTACCAGCACAGCAATCATAGAAGAAAATAGCATCCCAACAGGAAAGAGATAGATTAATGTACGTCGTTTTCATGAAGATTCCGTTAGATTGCGGAGCAACTATTGCCTTTTGAAAGTAGTAACAAAAAACCCGCTAAGCGGTCTACCTGCAAAAGGTACTGTGTATCAAAAAAAAAAAGGGAGAACAAAGGCACCTGCCTTGCCACATAACATACTTTGAGATTCCAAGTAAGTGGGTTGCTCCGCACAGGGTAAAAAAAAAATACGTTTTTGAATTGGCGTTATTTGACACTTCAAAGAGCTACGGGTATATTTCCAATAGTTTTAGAAAATGACCAGAGCGGGCTTTTTTCGCAGCAGTTATTGCACTAAGCCGGTAACTCCGGACTCTTGACATTGGAGGTTATCGTGGATAAAAATTCTCGGGAAGATTTATAATGCGACTACTATATTATTCATTACTGACCAGTCCTTGACTAAAACAGCTAAACGTTGTCAACAGTGTTTTATTGGAATAGTTTGCAGGGTCTCTTTCGCAAAAACCGATTAACTTCACTTTTTGCATCCAATATTCGTAATTCTCCGTCTCCGTCTTCATCTTTTGTTTTATGACTATCTTTTGGAACTTTATTTATGTATAACTTCGAATGGCCCTGTAGTCGTTTATACATAAATAAAAAGGAAAACGAATAGCTATAAATCAATTTCGCTCGATTTATTTGTGAACGATAAAATTTGATTTATCAACCGTTTAAGTTTTTCTATAAAATAAAATATTACGCATACGCCACAGTGACCTACTTGAGAATTTTTTTTATCGCGACTCTTTTTTCGAAACGAAGAAAAAATATTCGGGAACTAAACAGAGAAAAATGGACCACACATAGTAGAAGAAAATGTATCTATTGTTTTTAACAGACTACAAAAAAGGAGATTGATAATTCGACAGTTTTTTTTTTTTTTTTTGTATGTTTGTTACCTTATAACTTATTCAAGCTAACCGATCTTCATAATGTATGTATGTATGTTCAACAACAAATAGAGCATTTTTATAGACCATCCATCACGTCGCAGTAAATATAAAATTTATTCGTATTGTTTTTTGTTTACTTTTTTGTATTGTAAAAAAAAGACTTTCAACAAACGATCCATCCACAACGTAGATATTTTTTTGATAACCTCAAATGATTTGACAGCCGACACAGGAGACAATGGGAAATTATTCCTTACGAGGGATTTTGCCACGAGACCGAAAAGAACACTTATAATGTCGTTTTCCAATTGAAACTGAAATTTTACACTATAATTATCATTAGTGTTAATTTAACATTGCCAAATCAGTAACAATATATTACATAAGAAAAGTCAAAAATCAAACTCATTTTAAAGCTGGGGATTGTTAAAATTGTACTTTTTTTTATATTTTCTGAACCAAGTAGTATTTTTTTAAACAAAATATTTGTTTGATTACACTCGTGTGCGCCGAAAATCACCTTCAAACAAAACTATACTTTTCTACAGGATTTTGACACGCTGAACCCTAATCTGAAGTCAAAACTACCCTAGCACGTCTCGTTTTCGAGATATGCTAGTAAAAACATGTCAAAAACCGTCGTTATTTTCAGTTTTCTTGAAAACTAGAAGCCTCTTCAGTATTAGACTCAGAATTGACAGAAACATTTAAAACTTAAAACAAAAAGGGTATAAGATTGTAAATTTTTTGTAAATAATAGTTTAAACCGAAAAAAACTAATTTTAAGTTATTTTTTTTAGATAATTGCACCTCTTGCGTGAACGAGGGCATATAGACACCCCACCCTCCAAACTTTTATTCTGTTTTTGACCTAATCAACACGTTCTAATAGTTTGATTAAAGCTTTCTGTCATACATTTTTTATTGCTACATTTGGAAAAGTTGTGTCTTGGAAACTGTCTTGGAAACTACAGAAATAAGGCTCAAATTAAAGAAAAGTTTGTAAGGGTGAAACCGTAGAACATATTAAAAAAATGCTAAAAATCGCACGCATTGGCAAAAATACCAATGTTGCGTTCGGCGCTCGAGGTCGAAAAATTGGCTTAACATCATAAACAACTTATCAAAAAATCAGAACTACCGCCTTTGACGCAAGGTCTCCTTCCCACGAAACGGACTGGACTATATCGATCTCATTCGTTTTCTACTGTTGTAAAATTATTAGACATATTTTTAATAATACTGCAAATATCCATTTTCATCGAAATAAGAGCACTCTTCAAATTTAAAAAAGGCAAATATGTTATTTTTTTTTTAACTAGCCAATACTTAACAAGAAAATAGATTAATTTTATTATACCTACTGTATCAAAGAATATCACGATTTAAAATGTTGTTTTAATCTACCCAATCCAATCCTGCTTTTATTTCAAGACTCTATCAAATCATAAGTAAAGTTGCATAAAATAAAATAAACTATTGTAGGTGATATAAAAATAAGCCCCAAAAAAATGAACAAGCAGAATCCAACGGAAAATAATTTTTTAGAAAATATAACAACAAAACACAATAAACAAAAATAAAAATAAAAAAAAACAATTTAAGTTTTTTATCTCTGAAACCTTTAGATTTTCAAAGCATATTTTGTATGTACTGTTATATTATATGCACAAGTATTATTATTATAAACATTTTTCAAGTATAAATATATAGGTAATGATTATAATATAAATTTATAAAATATATTTACAATGTTATAGAGCTCCAAAAACAACATTAATAATAGTTTGTAGTGTTTTGATTGTGTACAAAAAAAAATCCATTTCTTTTTTTTGCAAAAAATGTACAACGAAATTGTACATATTCTTAAATATAAGGTACAAAATATATTATGATTTATGAATATTTTTATGTTTTCTTTATATATATTAATTATAATTTTAATCACTTATACACACATACATTTACATCAATTCAATATTTTTTTTATACATAAATATAGAGATGTTACGTAGGTACATGGATAAAAATTAAACATTATCACTTTACAAAAAGTATTAAATTTATTCAATAGATTTACAAAACTATTTTTTATATTTTTTTTTTTTTGAAAAAAAAAAACAAAGCTTTGCGCTCTTTTTTATAAAGTTAACATGTTGTTTATACATAGTTTATTTTGGTAAATACATAAAGTTTATATATAAATAGTTTTTTATGCGAATTTTAGTAGAACTTTATTTAACAGTATATAAATTTATTTACAGAAAACAAACGTTTGGCTGAAAAGAACAAAACTTAAAATTAACAAATTTGTTTTATTAATAAAAATAAAAAATAACTAAACGCAGAATTGACAACTAATTGCAGAGAACCACACTTGTGATTAATGTAACTTTGAAAATTAAACTTGTAATAACCTAGATTGTCACTGATTATAAAATTTATTTATTTTCCGTGTTCACAACTTAAAAATAATTATAATATCAAAATGTAAGGCTGGCTGATTTTAAGCGTCAAGTTATCTGGCTGTCGCTGTTTTTTCAAATTTTTCGATGAAGTTCATTTTTATCTATGTGCCTCTAAATTTTTGAGGGTGAAATGTTTTTTTTTTATATAAAAAAAAATTGCCGAATGAATGAATTATATTCAATTCATATTATATCTATTTAATAAAATAATATGTAATTACAAATGTGTGTAAAATAGAACCCATTAATTTTCAAAATAATTTTAATGTTTATTTATATGTCTGTTTCAATGAAAAATTAATTTATTAATTGTAAATCTTTATAAACATTCAAAACATGTGAAAAAAGATGTTTTGAAATAGCTTTTAAACAAATAAAATTGATTTATGTTGTAAAATGATAAAAAAAAATATTTTATATAATGAATTAGAAAATGTTGGATTTTTGGCCGTTGTTTTCATTTCAGAGTGTGCACAAAAATAAGTAGGGATCTGCTAAAGGTAATTACATATTTATGTTGTTTAAAGCAATATGTTACAGGGTGAGAATAGATCGTGTAAGTTGTATCAAAACTTACAAAAAAAAAAATGGGAGATGGGTCTATTTCCTTCGTTTAGGTGGGACTTAAAACAGAAAAAAATAATATTAAAAAAAACCACAAAAATCATACAATATCCAACTACATATAACTTTTTGCAAAGCCAGAAGCCTATTCTCAAATTTCGATAACAAATAAAGGTCAATAGTTTCTGAAAATATATTCTTCAAACTCAACATTTTGAAAACTAAAATGATTTTTTTTCTTATTAAACTCTTTTTTTTTGTTTCAGAAACTTGTGGTACTAAACAATATTTTTGTATTTGTAGTACTCAATGCACTTATTAATTTAAAATCAAAATTGAAAACAAAACACATATTTAAATATCTTTAGTTTTTAAAGTATCCAAACAATCATAATATACATAAATAGCCAGTTCAAGTTTCCTGAGATCTCAGAGAATCCACTACGAATGTGCTACGTTTTTGACAAGCATTTTATTGGGGAATCTTGTTCAAGTTGCTGAGATTACTGAGCACTCAGAGATCTCAGAAACGTGAACTGGATAAATTTAAAAACAAAAAAATGAATTTTTGTTTGCTTTAAACTGATTTTTTTTCAAAATTTGAAGTTATAAAGCACTATTTTTTTTATATTAACATAAGACAAATAGAGTAGCTAATCATTGTAAAGCAAGACAAAGGTACTTAAATAGTTCTTAGTTACATATAAAGTTAAAAACAATTAAAAGGCACTAAAAAAGTATTTTTTTCTGAAACTAACATAATTATTTTTGAAATTTTACAAAAATTAATGAAATTTTAAAGTATCTAGTTTATTTTTATTTTGACTAAAAAATAATAAATGCAGTTCGTATTAAAAACAAAAATAAATGTTTAAAATTATTGTGTAAATGTTTTAATATGCATTTTTTTTCCAAAAACCCCTTTCCCTACATTTTTTTACTGGTTTTGACACAAGCTACAAGATCTAAACTTTGTTCATGTCTTAAGCAAATCAATCCATAAATATGCACAGCAAATTCATACAACAACCAATAGTTATTGTCCCCTTTCAAAATCTTTGTAAATTTGAATAATATAAAAAAAGAAAAATTTAGAAAAAAAAATCATCAAAATCGCACTAGAACTTTTTAAATTTTCCTCGGACCAGACTAATCTGATTCATGCTAGTTTCTCAATTCATAATTCTAGAAATCATCTGACTAATCAAGAACTTGAGTTTTATATTTCACAATTTTTAGATGATTTTGAGAATTTAATGGACACATATTTAAATTCAGTAATATTTTTGAGTTAAGATAATTTTGTTATAAAAATGACACGACTATTTTTAAACGGGGTTTAGTATTTTTGTTCAAAGCTGATTTTTTTAAAACTTTTATCATAAAATACTTTATGTCCAGGCTAGATATTTAGATTGTTCTAATATCTGTGTCATAATGAATGATTTAAAATGAAAGCCAGAATGAAATAATACCAAATCTTAAAAGATTGGATTTTTTTACTATTTTAGACACGAAAAAATACCAAAATCGAAGTTTCAATTCATTTAAGAAATCAAAATAATGCCAACTTGGATTTGTTTTGTTTTCAATTATTTTTTAACAACACTAGTTACCTAGGTACTATACGAGCTACAACACAACGTTTCGTAGCGTTAAAAAGTCAAGGAGTTAGTGTTGGAATAAAATTTAGCTTTCAATTTGTAAGGGTCAATTTCACATCAACCAAACTTGTTGTTTTCTTAAATTATGAAAAAAAAAAATAATAAATCAATCGTTTCAAAATCGAGCAATTTTGTTTTTTAACATTAAGAATATTCTGAGAAAAAATATTACAAAAATCATATTTTCAAAATTTTTGATACCAGATACTGTTAATAATATAAGATCTACCAATAAGACATTTTAAAAGCTGATCTTCTATCGATAAAAAATTCTGAAAAATAATCGTACAAAACATAAGTTTTCGAAGATTCTAAAAAAGTATGGTAAAATAATTGCACTTGAAATAGCGATATGAATGCAAATGTTTATTCAAAAACATTAGACTTTAATCCATTTTTCATATTTATTTTCAATTTCAAATCGAAATAACATAACAATTGGTAGGTCTTATTTCACGTCACCGATAACACTAATCTAAGCAGGATTGTATTTCTTGCCAATTATCAGGCTACTGACAAAATGATGAAAACTGATGACAGATATCGAGTTTCGAAACCAAAAAAAAATGTCACTACGAGCTCATAAGTTATCTTAAATTTACAAGCGCTTACTTATTTTGATATTACACCACCTATATTGTTTTGAAATATGGAAGTACAAAATAAAGCTCACAAGTTTCATTACAAAAAAATAAATAAAAACAACTCTGCAAAAATCACACGCTTGCGTTAAAAATAATAAAAAAAAAACAATTTTAAAATTAACAATTTAATTGAAACAAATAAAAAAACATTTTAAAGTGTAAAATAAAATCCATTTTAACATTATTAAAGTCTTAATAAAAAGCAACTTTAAAACTAATAAATAAAAATCTTATTGAACGAATACCTTACAAATTAACAGGTAAAACGGGTAGCTTAAAAAGTTTTGTAAAATATTTTGCGTGTTTTTTTTTTCTTTTTTTTTTTTAATTTTCAAATACAATTTTTTTTTATATATATATTCTATCATAAAGTAATATATTATGTAGCTCTAATATTTATTTGTTTTTCTTAATTTCCCAACTCATATAATTATTGTTAATAATAAACAATATCTAAAAACTATTAAAGCCAAAAAATAAGAAAAAAATGTATGTATAAATATATACATATTACAATTTATTATGTGTTATTGTAAGTTTCATATAAAATATATATATCTTTAATAGAATTCACCATTATTAATTCTTTACAGATAAAAAAAAAAATCTCGATTTACACACAGTACTGAAGAAACTGAAACTCTTATCGAATAATGCATTAATTATGTATATATTTTTTTTACACAGCTCTTAGATGGTTTCTTTTTTTCGGTTTTATAATTTATTATTATTCCGCTTGCCTCTCTTTTCTTTGACTCCTTTCGTTTTAATCAGAGCTTTTTCTTCATAACTGTCACCGTCCTCCCCAATGGATTTCAATCATTTCTAGGAATTTCGCAGATCCTCTAAACCACCATTTGAAATACCTTTTTTAACATTATCCAAAACATTGTTGACAAAGTCCGTTGTTCCGCCTGCAATCCTCAGACCAGCTGGAAGAACATTGCAATCAGCGCGTGGAAAAAATAAAATTCAATTAGTATCGTTGCAAACGTATAGATTTTTAAAATTATGAATGTTCAAAGCTAGAATGATTTATCGTTTATTTAATTCCAAATTGATTATCACTTACTTATGGCAGCATTATAAATTTGTTCAATTTGCTCATCTAGTTCATCAGTTGGTTCACCTTGGTTTTGATATTTTATGGCAAGTGCTTGTTTGATATCGTTAATACCACTTAAAAGTCTCTCTGTAAAGATTAATACAAATGATATAATTATTTAAACGAACAAAAGAAAAAAAAACTAAATCTTATTCGACAATTATTACGTTATAAGTCATTTAAAAACCTAAAAATCAGATGGAAAAGGTACAAAAGAAGGTGTTCCAAGAAAATCTTGACTAAAAATATTAGAAAAAAAACGAACTTCAAGTTAAAGACAAATTAAAAGTATCAGCTTTCAAATATAAAAAGAATTATCAAAATAACTTCACCTAGTCAAAAGCTCTGCGGTAACAAGCATAAAAAAAATCATCGATTCTCGATTCGTGGCGAATCGAATAAATTTCAGATTGATTTTTATTTGTTTAAGTATTTTTGTATACTTATGTGTATAGAACAGTTTATCAACTGTCCAATTGAATCGATTGTTTTTAATTTCAAGTTTTTGGTTGGATTTTAATTTTTGTTTTAAAAAGAAATCAATTTAGCAGATTACAAAGATTTGCTGAACGAATTAATTAGTTCACTTAAAATTGCTTCCATTGGAACTCAAAACTATCTAAAATCTGTTTTATCACAACTAAATTGCTAAACAAAAACTTGTAAAATTGAAGGCTGTCAGTTATCATGCATAGTGGTGTTAGTAAATTTGACGAAAGAGTCCGGAATCATCCAGAAGTCTTCCGAAACTTTTTATTTTCAAAACTGACAGATATGAAATAATAAAACAGTTTTAGAGTACTTCTGGATGATTCTGGATTTCCAATCGAAAACGACATAAGTCGACTTAAATATTTTAGAAATGTCACTAATAACAAATTTCGAAATTTTTTTCAGAATTTAACTAGCCGTGTCCATTAAAAATTTACTTTTATTAAGTGTGAAAAATAAAGTTCTTCTAAGTGCCTAAATAATGTGTTCGATTTTATGTGTAGTTTATTTGCATTTTTGCAACTGGACAGGTCCCCCTAAGTGAATTTCACATAACAAAGACGTACCTGCAGCGCAGCGGTGGGGTTGATCAAGAGGCCACTGCAAATTGCCATGCGACTTTTCTAAAATATTGTAATGGCAACTTACCCGAAAGTTTAAATTGAATCTAATAAACGTAAAGTGAAAATTTGAAAAAAATTTGGTGGAATATGTGAATTACTAGCCAGCCGAGACACGGCTTTATGTTTTTTTCAGAGTCCCCGACAGAATTAAAAACACCATCGTAGCAAACACCAAACTTAATTTTACTAAAATCAATAAATAATACAATTTATGATGGATAATCCACTTCTGAATTTTTTTCACACAAATAAATTTTACTTACTTATCTTTAAAGGCAAACAAAACTAAAATTTGTGTTCCGATACCAGTACCACAGACACAGACTATACAGTATACAGATATACAATGTTGAACTTCATGTGAAGTGAAGTGATTAAATATAAACAGCTGACTTATTGAACAAAAAAAAACTTTACTAGATTTTGAGGCAGATTTTTCTTGACTAACTTTCCAGTCAACTTTCTAATAAAATTGGCTAAATTGAAAGGATTTTTTTTTATAGCCAATCAAAGACCCAAAACTTGACTAAATATTTAGTCCCTAACGTTTCTGAACCTGCCCAATGAAAGCACCGAAATCTTATAAATTTATTCAGAACATCCTCTTCATGTTTCGTTGTAAGATTTAAGTTTCCTGGATATGATCATCATCATCGAGCTCCTTTTGCTTAATTTTATCATTTTTTCCCATGTTTATTAAATTTATTATTGTTCTATTTTGAAGAAATATCAAAATAAAATATTTCGAATGCTAAAATATTGCCAAAATCAGAGTTAGACCAGTTTTAGACGTATTAAGTTCCTAGAACCAAGTTGTGAACTTAAATCTGGTGCTAAGATGTGTAGAAATGCTCGGGTGCTAACTTTTCGTTAGGACCAAGTAACAGACCTAGTACCTGGTCTAGCTAGACCAGGTCTAAGCTGGTTTAGTACTTATGTGAAGAAATTGGCCATAACATCTCTATAGTTACTAGGTGCACCTTGTTTCTAAGAGTACCAATTGAATGTTACCAGCGTCGGTCGCACCCAGCCTCTTTTTTTTATGAATAAATTGACTAGTACCTACATATGTACATATATCGCAAGTTAGAACGTCGGTGCGAGATTAAAGCAGAAAGGGGTCTACCCAAACCGATTTCAATAACTACTTAGTGAACAGATGAATGGGAGCTTTCTTATATATTCCCTTTAGGAAAATGATACCATTGAATATATATCTGGAGCCTTAGCCAATGTAACTTTTCAGCTGTTGTAGGTTACTCCAAAATGATTGGCCATAAAATTTCGGACATTCTCACTAAAATCTATAGAAACAAAATAGAATCCAAATACCAATATAAAACTTACTGTGCTCAATTTCAAGGCCATGCAATTTGATCTTGTTAGCTTCATGTTGAGCCTTTTTCTTAAGTCGACATGCTCTTGACGCCAACTTATTTTTCTCTTTTCTCGATTTGGGTCTTACATTGAATGGCAATTCACTAACAGGTGTCATTTCGTTAATCGTTTTACTCAGTTTATCAAGCTCCCTTCCAATGCTGTGTAACTTTCTTGGATTTGGAGTCAAATCATTGCCATCACCTTTGCGTGCTTTTCCGCTATGCTAAAGGGTAAACAAAAATATATTAGCAAGTCATTCACACGATATTTCAGCTTCAAGAGATAATTTTCAATTGCTGCCACATTGTCGGATTGTATTTACTTTGAATACCTTGATGCCCCGAACTGAACAGTTTGGGCTGAACACGGGATCTGTAACTTCATTCAACACATGTGGATCTTCGAGTTTTGATTGAAATACCAAACGTTTGCCTTTGGGACCTTTTGCTTGAACATTATACTGCCAAAAAAATCGTTCCTTGCCTTTACTACTCGATAATTGATTTGGTGTTGAGGTACGATCATCTTCATTATCGGAACCTGAACAAAGAAACTTTTATATAGTAAATTGAATTTAACAAAAGTCATTGTTTTTTTTTTTTTTGTTGCTTACCGTCGCTTGATAAATCTTCATAATGATCACTGTCATCATCGGAATAACCTTCGTCATCCTGGGAGAAATCATTTCCCTCAGGACTTAAAACACTTCCAGTACTGATGGAGGAGTATGAATCTGCTTCGACCAGCGAACCAGTGGATAATAAATGCTGTCTCGGCTCACGTCTGCCCCAGATTTGTTCAATGCCAAAATGCGTTAAATGTGTCGGAGCTGACGATGACAGACGTGATGAGGTATCACTTAGCAATGTTTTTCGACCCGACCCAAAACCGCTGCTACCGGGACTCAATGCGGTACCGGATAGAAGAATGTGCGATGGTGAAGGTGCAGGAACTGATTGACCCAAAAGACTGCTGCTGTTGTTGCGATCTGGCGACATGGAAAATTCCTTTTTGAGCAATTGTACATTACGAGACTTGACCATGTTTTGTTGATATTGAGAACGATTGGCATGTGGTGGTGGGGGAGTTACTGAATTAAAAAGGAGTGGTGAATTGGGACTCGCCTGAAAGATAGAATCAAATTGTATTAAAGTAAGGAGAGGATAAAACAATATAAATACCTGATTTCCTGGCGAGAATGCTGTGTTTGAATTGATTTGTTTATTTGGAGTGCTATGATAGATTTCATAAGGACTAGAGGAACCATGATGCCTTGCTGAGCTGTGCCGACGTTCATCAAAACTATTATGGTGAAGATGAACCCCCAGGGAGTTCTGTTGCTGTTGTATCCGTTGTTGATGATGGACTTGCTGTTGTTGTTGCTGTTGTTGCTGTTGTTGTTGGTGATTATGTTGATTTTGTTGTTGTTGTTGTTGTTGTTGCTGGTGCTCTAATAACTGCTGTGGCGGACCTGCTGGCGATGGTTGTGGACTATGTAACTGGGTTGAGTTTTGCAACTGATGGAAACCACTGACATTTGGCGAGAGCATATAACTTCCTTGATTCGTTGGTATTAAGTCTTCAATATTAAGATCTTCCAATATATTATCATCGTAGTAATCTGGAAAACTAGCATTTTGTATTTCTGTTTTATCAATTGGAAATATGTAGTCGTCCTCGGTTTGAAATGGTTCATTTTTGGTTGCATTAATGGCATTGCCAATGTCACTCCACATTGTGTTCGAGTTTGGTGTTGGCTGGTGGCCATCAAAGCCAAGTGAATTTGTTGCATTTCCAGAAGTGCTATTTGTACTGTTGGCACCACCGCCACCGTTACTACTGCTATTACTCAATGGAGATAGCTCACTGGGAAACAACAGATTTCCATTTGAGTTTGCATTATGAGAGTTAATAGCCGACGCACTTAAGCTCACATCCTGCAGGAGAGTTGGCGACAATGAAGGGGCTTCTAGTGAGTCCAAACATATATCTGATAGATCGGCCATTATTCTGGGTTGTAAATGATGATGATGCAAAGGATGATGGTGCAATTGGTTGTGGTGTATACTGCTGCTGCTACGCGGTATAGATATAGCGTTAGTGAGCATCAAACTATCCCGAACGCTATCTACTGTTGTGCTGTTGCTGCTGGTTGCAGTTGCACTCGACGAACCGATGGTAGAGTTATTGTAGGAATTATTAATATTGCTCTGAATTATTGATATTGTCGGTTGGCTGATGAAGGCCAGGTGACTATTGCTGCCACCACCCCCACCACTATAGAGAAGACTGTTACTGCTTGAACTGAGGCCACTGCCAAGTGAATACAAATCGAACTTCAGCGGATTGCTGCTGTTCGATGAGGTATCAAAGAAATCAGCCGACATAGAGAATAATTGACTCTCAGTCATATTAGTTCATTTGTGAAGATTTGAGGATATACTATAGCTTTGCCTCGCCCTTCGATATATTTTTTTTTTTTTTTTTTTGATAAATATGTTACGTTTGATGTTTTTTTTTTTTTTTTTGTTTTCTATGGATTAAGAATCCAAAAGAAAAAAAAGCGTTAGCAACGCTTACTTATCTGAAATGAGAAGAGAGAAGATATGTTTTACTAAAAATTTCCATATTTAAATTATTTTTCTTATGTCTAATAAAAAAAATTTGTTGATTGTAGTGAAAACGATTTGAAGGACAACTCTTTCCAATGGTAAAATGGTAAAGTTTACGAACACTTATCATGAACGTCTCTTAAATAAGTTCTGTGGTAAATGACGAACCCAAGATGCTCGTTGAATGGTAAATTCCAGCATTAAAGGTTTACCACATTTACTACTTCTAGGTGGTAAGCTTTACAGAGCAACAAATTTGTATAGTAAAGTTTACCATTTGTTGGTAAGCATTAACCATAGAAAATTTGATAGTAGTACATTTACCATTCTACCACGTTTACGAGGTTGAATGAATGAATACCTTAAAAAACTGAATATAATTTAAGTCTTATAATTTCCAAAGATCAAAGCGCGTGTCTAAACTTGTCATTATTATATTTTGACAAAATTGTTTTGCAAATATTTTGTAACAGATTAGATTTATAGTCACAAATACATTTAAAACAATTACAACACAAGTTGGGATAAACAAAAAACATGACCGCAGATTCTCGTGGCTGGTTGGGTTAAGGATCTTGTGATAGGAAATGATTTTCTCTCTCAGTACCCTCTCTCTTGACAGGTTTGACAAGACTTGGACTCAAATATAGTGGAAATTTATTGTTTTTGCTATAGGATTCCTGACAATTTATTATCATGAAAATTTTTGACAACTGCAGCAATTTTTTTCGACAATTCTACAAAATATTCAAATTATTTATGGGACCTGTTCCACTTTATAGATTGTCACCTGTCGCAACGGCCAATGTTCATCAAGTAGGACGCTGGAGTGGCTCATGGAAAATGACATTAAATGTATAATGAGTTGTACCTACTTATAATACTTAACACTGAGGTACTTAAGTAGTTTTTTTTCAAGCTTTGATATAATTTTTATTTTTATTGAATAGATGTGGGACCTATTACTTTTCACTTTGCATCTTTGAATAAAAAAATTCCTGCAAATTGCGAAGTGTTACAAAAAATTTGCAAAGTGAAATGACTTTTCACTCTTCAACTTTTTGAACTATTTTTGAAAAATGAAAATTAAAATTATTTCACCAATTAAAATAGATCTTTTCATTTGAATTCATATTATCCAAAGCATCAAAGTAAAACTTCAATTGTATCAATTTAGATCAATAAATTCATTGAAAAAGAAAAATAAAATAATATAATTTCGGGCTATTTTTGTAAGATTTTGAGTGGCCAGAAGTGGTATAAATTCATTATTGATTACATTCGACACTCGAATGAAGTATTCAGTAGATAATTGTGATGTTCAGCTACATTTCTAACCCATTGAAGTGTACACAAAAGTTATGTAAGAAACTTAAACACAAATTACTTTCAATTTTAGACAAAAGAAATTCGATGGTAGCTTTTGTTTTGTTTACAAAAGTATAATGCTTATCTTAACTACTCTTTGGTGTTTGGTCACTATTATTTACTTCCTCGTTTTCGAAAAATTCTTTAATACAGTTCATTATTTTTGGAAAATTTTTCTATGCATTTTACTGAAAAGCTTTTCAAAACCTGATATATAATTTGCAAAGCTCACTTGTTTGCTAAAATACAAAGAACAAATACTTTGCAAACTAATTAATCTTTTCACTTTGCAGAAAACTTTGCAAATTTGTGTTTGATGAAATGTAGTTTGCGAAGAATGTTACATTTCAATAATTAAAAAAAAAAAACGCAAATTTGCGTTATTATATAATTATTAAAATTGGAGTCAAATGAAAGATCTGCTACTTCAGGTCAATTTTTTATATGGGCTATTTTTTTTTTTTTTTTTGCATTTCATTAGTGAAAAAAGTTATAGTGCAATAACAATGCAGTTTTGTGTATAATTATGATACCACCGAAAATTCTTGGAAGTAAGATAGATCTTCCTTGTAGGTTGCTGAAAAGTTTGTTACAAGACGATTTTTTTGTAACCAACTGCCTGCAATATGCACACATAGTATGAGTTTTTGAGTTCATCTAGCTGGCATATGGCAACGATTAAACTGTCTTGACACAAACTTTTTGGCAACAGACAGTGGAGATCTATCTTCATGACAACAATTTTTACTGGTATCATCATTATTTAACAAAATGCATTGATATTGCAGTATAACTTTTAAATACATTTAGGGTCTGCAAGAACTCCATATCCCATACATACAATCAAACGACATGTCCAAAAATACCCATAAATGGTATGTGATAAATATCTTTGAAACGATGGTATTTATTATTTGATTTTTTATTTTCCATTCTTGATTGGATAAGACCAAAATATTACAATCTACATAAAATCTTGAAAAACGAGAATGAATTTAATTCGTTTTTGTCGTTTGTCAACGTAGTAAAATTTATGCACAATATTTGGAGGACTAAACCACATCTAAAAATAAAAACATTTTTCTTGACCGCTGAACGTCCACTCTCCATACAAATTTGCCCATTCTTCTTTGTTTTTTTTTTTTAAATATCTGACATCTGAGTATATTCGAGTCCAAAAAGTGTGATATGCAGAAAAATAATTTAAAAATACATTTTTCAACTGTAAGCCATTTCGGATGTGTCAGCTAGTTCAAAATAAATTCGCTACTATTCAAAAGTTTTTAAATTGCCATCAAAACCACACTTTTTCATAAAACACATATTTCCTACTGTAAAAATGTCCCCAATTATGCCAATAATATTGATTGCGTTTGTAATTTATTGTTGACACAATTAAAAGTAAAAAAAAAACAAACAATAACAAAATGCTAAGCCACTAGTTCCCCGGTCATCACCTTATATTTATGAAAAAAAAACCTAGTTCAGGGTCTGCTGAATGAATGCACTTTTTTTGTGCTTGCACATGTAATTTACTCTGCATACCAAAGAATGTGTTAAATCGAAATATAGACTTAAACACAATTATTTTTTATTCAGTGGCGTACCTAGTGGTTGGGGGGTAAACAAAAAATATTCCGATTACATAAAAATTTAAATTATGTTTTTTTTTTAATCTTTATGGCTCTGAAGAAAATTATCATCAAATTTAAAAATTTACAAAGTTGTGTTATAACTTTGTTTATTGGAAACTTTTATGATAATTTAAGCCTTAAGGTTGAGTTGTTTTAATTAAAACTGCGAATTATGACAAAAAATTAATTCGTGGAAATATTCAAGTAAAATAAACGAAAGCTAAACTTTTTTTCTAAAAAAGTTGAATATCGATATTTAGGCCCGTGTTCTTCTGGTGCAGTTCTCAGAAATGCCTTTAAGTTTTCCAAGTTTTTTTTTTTCAGAGATAACGTGGTGAAGATAACTCAAAACATTTTTTTTTCTAATTAATGTGTTCTTTTGAAAATTCAGTACATAATTTAGAAACTCTTTAGAAACTATTTTACTAATACAGCTGTTCATATGTATTTTACAATCAGCCCTATTCTCAACGAAAACTATCGGGGAAATTTTTTGGGAAAAACGCTTCCAATTTATTTCCCTTTCCACTTAAACGAAATTATGAACACAAGACGAACGAATTTCCTCCCCGGAAATTTTTGTTTTTTTTTAAGATTATTCGTTTACCAAACACATTTTTACAGTCAAAATTTTATATTTATTATGTTGTTCCCACACGAAAAATTTTTAACTACACCACTATTGTCAATGTATGACTCTTTATTTTATACATGTATAGTATAGCGTCTTAGCTTGAAATGCACTTTTTGTGCATTTTTAATTCAACTTGATTAAATTACAATTTGTTTTGTTATTGAACTCGGAGTGTTCAGACTTTGAGAATGTCGCGACAGATAGTGGCACGAGCTGCGAGTTGTTTATTTTAGCACTTCAAATTAATGAAAACAATAATAACCTAATAAACGTGTGCACTATTGCACAGTGGATAAAATGTATTAATTTTTATACGAACGAAATTATATGCTCTATTTATTGACTTCAAAGCAGCTTTAGATTCAGTCAACAGGGATGCTTTATTCTACAAGCTCGGTTGCCTAGGAATATCCACAAATGTTTAAAATGCCTTTACGACATTGCTGTCGCGACAGCAAGAAAATGGCAATATAGGATGGTAACGAAGGATCTTTGTGGTTTCAAACGACATCTGGGGTTAAGCAAGACTGTCTATTTAGTCCGCTTCTGTTTTCTATCTTCCTAGATGATCTGACATCAGTTTTGTCAAGTGGAATTAATTTTGCTGGTGTTGACATTAAAGCGTTGATGAATACTGACGATATCGTCATTTTTCTAAAACGCCGGAAGTGATGCGAATTATGATAAATAAGGTTTAAGCATATTGTTGCCTCTGGAGCCTATTGGTTAATACTAATAAATCAAAAATCATGACCTTTAGAAGTGGAACAGGAAGATCCACAGGAAATAAAAAAGGGACATGGCAGAACCTGGAGGTGGAAAGGGAGTGTAAGTATCTCGGAGTTACCATAACGCCTTAGCTGTTGTTCAAACAACACATTAAGTCCCAACAAGTGGAGTCGAAAAAAGCCATCAATTGCAATTGGAAGAGAGTCTTAAGCAAAAAATATTAGCCCCAAGTGCAAAATTATATGCTCTTTGAATCGGTGATGAAATCAATATTGTGCTACGGAGTACTCCTAAAATTGGTTCTTTTACGATCTGGAGTATATAACTGGTCTGCAACAATAAAGTTTTTTCTGTCCTTCATATAATTATTGGAAATTATGTAAGATTGGTCTTTTCTGAATCTAAATCTGGTTTCAGAAAATTCCATTAGGTTTTTTTTTTATTGAATTAAAAAAAAATGTGATTGTTTTTGTAGAAAAGAGCTCTCTTAGCTGTATTGAGTCGATTCGGTTGAAATTTTGAGGTCCTATTCCACATAGCATTAGCTAAGACCTGATTTGTGTTTATTTATCAACTAGTTGACCCAGCGGACGTTGTCCAGCCCAGCAGATTGATAATTGACTTAATATTTTTAGCATTTTAAATGTGCTCTATACACAATATTTTTGGTATTTTCCATTTAGAACATAGACAAATTAGTTTGAAGTTTCTCCGAGGCGTTAGCAGGACTCATACTGTTGTACATGTGAGAATCATTAAAAAGGTGTGGAATATCTTAGAAAGAAACGCATGAGGTCATGACTTTTTTTCCGCGTTTGATATCGCGGAAAAAATGTGGTGTTGTTTACCAGTATTCAGCAATTTTATCAACAATACTCCGCGCTTTTCACCGAAATATCAGTATTTCGCGACTTTTTCCACTTTTATCCACAAAAAAATAGTGAAAAGAAGGCACTATTTTTTGCTATTTTATGATCTCTCATGCGGTATTGTGTGATCTTTCACCGCTATTCATTCAAATCGAATTCAAATGAAATAAAGCATAGAAAACTAAAAAAATGCATAAATCGTCGGACACGTCTCAATTTCTTTTTTTTTAAATGTATAAGAAACTTCACGAGACCATGATTAACTGTAGTTTTAATAGTTATTCTGCTATTTGGAAACGAGAAAAATACAACTTTGTTTTATATATAGATGTATAATCACATTGTGAACCGTTATTTGAAAACAAAATCACCATAAATTTCAACATTCTGTAGTTATTGGGATGTACACTGCAAAAAAACCTCTTAGAGGATTAGTATAGAATTTATACTCTTGATACTGGCCATGTTAATTATGGTGTTAGGAAGACAGTAATCAGAGGAAAACCAATAAAAAAGGATATTGTGTGCTCGTCAAAAGAATTGATTTGTGTATCCACACAACATTTTCAACATTTTTTGTAAAGAATCTAGAAGTCGTACAAAAAAATAGTCAAGATTTAAATTCGGTAATTTTGTCTGCATTTTGTCAACATAAACGGTTTCAGTGAAAAATTTTCATATTTTTTATTATGCATCAAAAACAATAAAAAAACTATTTTTTGTAAGTTTTTCAATGTCTTTTCATGTTTCTCGTGATAAATTTTGCTGAATAACTTCAGATTCGTACTAAGCATCACAAAAAAAAAAAAAAATAAAGCAAGCCATTGAAAATTATTACTTCAGAACTGTCCACTTCAAACAACAAAGAAATTCGGCGTTAAATGGACAAAAAAACGCGTTTTTAACATGTTCATACTAGCACATCTCGAAAACGTTACTTCAGATTCGGGTTCAGCGTGCAAACATCCTTTAGAAAATTAAAGACCAGTGTATTTAAGACATACCAAGGAGGCCACGACCTCAAAATGATCGGAATGTATTTCTGTAGGTTTTCCGAAATGCACGGCTAATCACACTTGACATAAGAACTGTGGTCAGGAATCTTTGGCACGCATTGACTTTTCTATTATCCCACATTCCAATGTATTCAACTGATCTTCTATTCCTAACTTAACTTGTTTGATATTTCGATAATTATTTTTCAGACCTGTGAATATCTTATATGGATCCTTTGTCAAATTTCCAATCAAAAACAAATATTCGGGGGTACTCGTTCCTATATAAAAATTAAATGGTCAAAATGTAGCTTATGGTGTTGATGTTTATTTCGTCTAATAGGTACATGAGCACGCCCCCTTTTTTAAATAAAAATAGAAAGAAAATAATGGATAGGTATTTTTTGTACTGACGTCAGTAGACTGTAGTAGCTGTATGAAGTCCTGCGTTTTAAGAAAGATACAAAACAAAACAAAAAAAAAAAAAACACATACAAACCACATCCATATAACATCATCAATTCATCATACCTAATTAATTAAGTTCAATTGATGAGACAAGTCACTGTTATTGTTTTGTTTTTCTTCAATTTATTTATAAACTATCAAATAATATTATAGTATAGGCATCTAGATAGTTATATCTACCTTTTTTCTCATCCCTTTGAAACCTACCTATAATATAAAATTGTAATTTTTGTGATTACATACATACAAACTTTTTTTTGTATTCTTCTTAAATTCTAACAAAATAATCATTTAGGTAGGTACCATTGTTACCACACTAACATACGTGGGAAAAAACAAAGAAACATTCCATAATTTTGTTACACTTTTGTGTGCACACATATATTTACATAATGTATATATGCATGTAGGTAGATTTAAAACAAAAATAAAAATATCAACAAATAGAAAAAAAAAAAAATATTTCACAAAAACAAACAAAGAGAAGAAAAATAAAATAAAACAGAGATAGGGTGATACACGTACAAAGTATAAAGTCCGTGAATCGAAAAAGAGCTTTTTTGTATGTCTCTCTGTCTCGCGTCTCAAACTCCATGCATTAATGTAAGTGAGTTGAGTTAACTTTTAGAATTTGATGGTTTACTGTAAGGTGAATGAAGGGGGTGGAAGGTGGTTGTTGCTGGTGATGGTGGTGGTTTTGTGTCATTTTTTGTGATGTGGTGCGCGGTGTGGAGGGTAGGCAGCTGTTCTGTTTCACTGTGTTTGTTAGATCAAGGTCAGTCGTGTTTATGTTTCAAATTTTGTTTTGATGCCAATCTTTATCTGCCATTATTCTTTCACTATATATTCCTCATTTTTACTGCCTCTTATTTTGCTATCGTTTTTATTTTCATTTTTTTTGTTTTTGTTGTTGAAAGTTTTGTATAGTTAGTTAGTGTGTGGCTGTGGATGAGTTTTTGCACTTTGTGCGCAAGTTTTGTTTATTCGCATTTTAACCATTTCCAATAAAAATTTAAATTTATTTTATATACATATGTTCATGTATAGGTGTTTTGGGTTTGTATGTATATAATGTGTGTAGATACAATTATTTGTAGAATAGAAAGTAAAGGGAAAGAAATTATTATTTTACACACACATACCTATTTCACCTATAATAAGCTATAGATACAATATTGAACAGAAACTATAGATAGGTACCTAATGATAAATTGTGGAAGAAAGAAGTTTTTGTTATTGTTTTGTTTTGATTTGATTTGCGGAAATCGTCATCAGATCATCATATGACACAGCAATTTCTGTGGTGAAATTCGCATAAACTATGAATTTAGCAAGGAAAAGAGTGAAATTTAGGTAGATTTGTGTTCATTTTTACTTCATACGAATTCGCATAATTTTAATTTAAAAATTATTAACTTAGACCTCCAATCAATAAATCGAGATAATATGCATGTATAGGTGGGTATCGAAATTCAATTTTAGTCAATCATAACAAATTAACTCAAAAAGCTTAGAAAAAAAAAGAATTGCAAAACAGCACGTGGCATGTCGACTGTGATTAGTAAGGTGAAAACAATAAACAAATACCTAAACAGGGTTCGGAGACATACGAAATAAATGAGAAAAAGTGAAACCGGTCCATATGTTCAAGTTTATAGACCAGCAATGTATGTAGGTATAAACAAAAAAAAAACGTTATGTTGATTGTTGGCAGAAAAGATGAAGATGTCATTTGCGTGAAGAAAAGGTAGGTAGGTATCGGGTTAAGATCATTTTGATTTATTTGAAACCTTACCTTTCGACCGCATCTTTTACTTTCATTGACAAATTGTATAGGTACTTTAATTATGAAACTTTGATAATAAAAACTACGTGATTGAAATAAAATGATTTTATAAGGTGTGTTTTATTTATACGATTGCCATTTAAAAAAAAGGACAATCTTTTATTACTTAAAAAAGTTTGAGCCATAAATTGTACTGTGGGTTACAAAACAAAAAAAACTACACTTGTTCCGAGACCTAGCATATTTTGTAGGTCTTGTACAACTAAGTACACTACATATATTTACAATAAATTTCCAATATACCACTAAAGTCGATTTTAGGGGATAAAAAGCCCTTTTTGGTGCCTTCAGATGAAACTTTACTTCGTTAATTTCGTTATTTGTTATTTTAATTTTTTTGTTTGCTGTCTGACAAACATGACAAATGGCAAAATGATAGCAAAAAATACTTTAATATTTAATTTTCTTTGATAATTTATCAAAAAATTTCTTCAAACTAATATTATTTGACGTAAAATAGAATAGCCTTTCACAAAAAATAGAAACAATTTTAAAATTTAAAATTGTTTAAAATATTAAAATGTTGTTGAAAATGACGAAAGGAGAAAAAACATCTGAGTTTCGAAATTTGTTTGACTTAATGCCCATGATTTTCTTTCTTAGCAGGACATGCAGTTGCAGTATATATGTATGTAGTTGAAAAGGTATAGTTTTCTTTTTTTTTTACAGAAGTCTACAAATTAAATCGGTTAAAAAATTACAGAGTTTTGGACTTGTATCGTCAAAATTCACAAAAATAACGGTTTTTAAGCCCTAAATTGAGATTTAGGGGGTAAACGTAAAAATTTAATTATGATTAATGTTTACCCAAATTGAATAAAAGTATCAATAGATTTTGCTGCGGAAAATTAGCAAATTTATTTGTACTACTTATTTGAACGCAGAATCTCAATAAAAAATAAAATCAAAATATAAACTAAATTATAGAAGGAAGGCTGCCTTTACATTTCAAATAAGACCAAAATTATTAAAATCAGTTGCCGGTAAGTTAGTTAAAAAAGGAGAAATCGGTGTTTACGTATCTATTAATAAAATGATAAACTTATACAAACTTCATTGTGATCTTCACAATTAGGCATGTTAAAAAATATGAAATCAAAAAATGTCTATACATTTTTTTGGCGTTAATCACTTCTTATACCTTAAGTCGGACACGATGTCACAATGTTTTTGCTGCCTGAACTTTTATAAATGTTTCTTAAGGTGTTTGACTGTAAGGGAATATCTCACAAACTAGAAAATTTGAAAATGTTGACTTCGGATTCCAGTTCAGCACGACGAAAACCTTTAGAAATATTTATCAAAGTTTCGTCAACAATACCAAAATTAAATTTTGTTGACAAATATATTTGTCTTTTATTTGAACCAAACACTTTATATGTAAAGACTGAAGTTTGGATCACTTAACTTAATTTTTTTTTTAATTTGTTTAAGTTTTTGCATTTTGCTTTACCCTCAAGAAATTGACGTTACTTCTATCTCTGTAATAAAAATTGAAGCATATAAATTTTTAACATTTTGGGGTATTTTTAAATATAATCCTGTGTCGCATACAAAAGTAGATATGAGTAATCGACAAAGTAAACAAGAAAATTTTAATATGAGTCTACCGCTGCATAATTTTCATCGATATGGATGTTTTTGAAAATGTTACAATGCAGCTAGGTATATAGTTTTTGATTCTAAAATATTGCATCTGGTTATTCGTGTTAAAAGTTATTGACTATTTTTTTAAATATTCAAAATATTGGGTGTTTTTGGAAATCTGATGGTACCCATATAATTTTTGACCATTATTGTACACTAATTAATTATGAGCTTGCGAATATTATAGTTCAACGCTACTTACGCCTAAAACTCGACTATTTTCATGTATCTTAAAATTTTGTATCGTTCCGATACGTTCGGCTCTGATTTGACGTTATTTCTGGAGAGGTTCTCCAGATCAGAACACGTCTAATCTGTCACATACTTAATCTGTCAAATAATTCCATATTTCTTTTTTTAGTATTTGGCGTAACGAACAGCTGATTTAAATACTCAGCATTTATACCTAGATGAATCAAACTTTTGCGAAAACTTATTACTTTACACAATAATTGCAAACTTAGGACGACGTTGCATGAAAACCACTATTATATTTATTGAAAAGTATTGTAGGTAAGTCACATAAAACCGGAAAGTGGAAGGAATTGAATTGAATGCAAAATGCGAGGACTTCAGTTTGACAGTTAGATTTTATATACATGATTTTTGTTTTTGTCTCCAAGTTGTATTAGATTTATTTTTATTTCTTTCAATGAAATAAAATAAAAAAAACAATTATACAATATTTTGGTTAAATATTTATTTTATTTTAAGTGTTAATTTAATATTAATATTACAACTTTTTTGATTTTATTTTGTATGACGACGCGTTTCGGAGCTGTTACTCCATCCTCAAGTCGAATACTTGACAAGTTTATAATGTTTTCATAATGAAAATAAGGTGCTTAACATTATCTAAACAAAAAATAAGACGAAGAAGATCAAAGAGGGCTGTCATCTCTAAAAAAAAGGCGGTCCAAATATCAAAGATTATATTTTTAGTCGACAATCAAAAAATTAACTCTTCTAGACTTGCCGATAACTATTATGATATTTTGATGTAAACAGCGAAATTTATAAGCAAAGTTGTCAAATATGGAGTGATTTCAACAAAGATTTGTTAAATGAGTCGGAATTGCAGCCAATGAACATGAAAATCTGTCATTCCTATTCAATTGCAATAGCTTTTTCTGATGGAATTATAAAATTGAGTATGGTAGATTTGTGGAAATGCCGAATTTGTGTAAAACATTTTTTTCACAGCTGCTTAGTAGCTTCGGTGAATCACCCTGCATATTTAATAGATTTTTATTATTTTAATTTTTTTCATTTTTATTAGAATACTCAATACGTTAATCACAAGCAGAACACGGTAATACATACAAAATATATTCTCTCTAATATTTATTCAGTACTCGAACTAGTTCATTAAGTTGTCTGGTTTTTTCTCCTTGCCTTGCCCCTGCTTCAGCCTAAAAACAACCCAGACGCAATCGTGTCTGCTCCTACACAATTACGAGCACAGACATAACACAAGTGACATTGCACTTTTTATGCATTATTATTTCTCTTTCATCATATTATGCATTTGTTCTATTTTTTTTTTCTAATGAAAACAAACAAAATATAGCGTTTTTTTCTTTTTGCCAAACAAAATAGAATATAAACAAAAACAAAACACCAACATCATTACCTAACCATCATGTGGTATTGTGTACACTTTTTCTAAGCAAATTCTAAAAAAAGATTAAGTTTTAATAAAAATAGCAACTTGTAAAGTAGTTGTTGATTGTATCTACAACAACAACTAAGATAAGATACGAGAAAATAAGAAAAACCCAGTAAATAATTAAGTTTTTTTTTTTTGTTTTGGTTTAAACATCAATTTCAATTCAGCCTAATGCGGCGCTAATGGTATGTAGTGGTGAGCGAAAATATTTGTGTGTTCTTAAAATTGTTTCAATGTGTAAGCATTTAGTAAGTGAATGTAGACGTAAACTAAGAATAATCGCATGGCGCCACATTGTCGCACTTCCTATGAATAAATCGATTTGCAATTACCTACATATTTGCAAAAAAAAATTAAAATACCATAGAAAGTTATTTTCTGTGTACATATTGTTTTTGTTTTCTTTTTTGGTTTTTAATAATAATAATTGTGATATGATCTTTTTTGTTTGAGAAACAGCTAAGAGGATATAAGTCAAGTCACACGTGTGATTATCGCTAGATTATCTTTTCTGTTTAGCCAATTCAAACGCTTTTTGAATACTTAGATTGTCAAGTAGTTTATTTTTCTACTATTCGAAAAAAGTAAAGGAATCTATGAGAGAATAAAAAAGGAGTTGACAGTCTCATAATAATAAAACACATTCTTAAAAGCAATCGAAAAATATGCCGTTTAACTAATTTCAACGTTAAAAAAAATAATAATTTTGATATAATTGTGCATTCTGTCAAGTTAAGCTTTTTTAAAAAATAACCTTGAAAACAATGGGGATGCTCATTTTTTAACAAGCAAAAATTTTCCGTTATTTTGTATCATTCATAAAGTACACGTTCCCATTCATTACACTTAAACGGTTTACTTTTCACTGATGTCTCTGAGAAGCTTTGGTGGAACGGTAATTCAAAGATAAAGATTTCCAAGATTTTTTTTTCAAAAACATCAACAAAATTGTACGAAAATTGAGTTAGAAGCAAATTTGTAATGCTTTAACAGTTCAGGTATCGTTAATGTTGGCCCAAATAAATAATTCCAAAAACCCTTCTGGACAGTCTTCAAGGAACAAGTCAAAGGACCAGGTTTGAAGTAAATCGACAAGCGAGGTGTGTGTCAAAAATCATGTTTTTTACGATTTCTATCAAGAGTAGACCTCTTATCAAAAAAATACAAGAGTTGTAGGTGGTAAAAAGATGTGAAACTTTTGTTCCGATAATTTATATACATATATAACCTCAAAAATATTGTCAAAACTGACAAAAACAAATTTTCCAAAAATATTGTGAAAAATGACGAAAAACATTTTTTTTGGTTTTTATTTTTATGTTTTTCAAAAACAGTTAGATTTTGATGAAACTTGATTTTAACGTAAATTGCTATGTCTTTTACTTATTTAACAGTTTTTGAACCTCTTATACTTCGCTGAACACTTACATACATAATTTTCTTAAAGTGAAATTAATTGTTCTTGTTTTTGAAAATGAAATCTTTCTTTACCATAAAACATCACAAAAATAGTGTTTTTGGGAAGTTCAAAATTCGATATCTTTAAAAACATTACATGATAGGGCAATTCTGCTACAAGATAAGAGTTTAGAGGTTAAAAATCTTTTGCAAAAGTTTAATTTAGTTTCTATGACCAGTCCCCACTGGCTGATATTCCTGTCATTTACGAAAAACCTTACCTTAAAAATGCTTTTGTTTTTTTTTATTTTTAACAGTGTTATTCAAAATAGCTGTGTTGTTTTCATACAAATAAAAAAAGGATTTACGCAAAAAGAGTCCATCTCAAAATTTTCAAAAATCACAAATTTTCCCGTCATCTTTTTCACGAGAAAATATTTTGACGAATCCAAGTGTTATATTGGCTTTTTTATAATATAGTTAAAATGTAAATGTTAGTTTTGAATCTAAAATAATTCCAAGGTCAGAAAATTAGGCAGCTTACACAATTGTGACGAATTCATCATATTATAAATAAATGAACTATTTTTTCGTGTAAAGCTCATTGATTTACATTTGTCAATGTTTAATATTAAGCGGTTCGTGTTACACCATTCCTAAAAATCGTCTTGCAAAAGTACACAATCGGATAAGGAGTCAATTGTTCGAAATACTTTTACGTCATCAGCATAAAATAATGTCATTGAATTCCGTAATACAAGAGGGAGGTGATTTATAAATAAAACAAATAGCAATGGGCCAAGATGAAAAAGTGACTAGAACGGTTATTTTTAAAAACGACACAGTAATATCTATCTACAAGATAAGAAGATATCCATAAAATAAATTTATCATTTAGTCCAACTCTTTTCAGCTTTTTCAAAAGACTTTTTTAAAGACTGATTGAACAAAACTGATAGAGGGTAGAATAAATAAGATACACATTTTTTCAACATAAAAGCAGGGAATCCATCAGGACCAGGACTTTAAGATTCATCCAGTTTGAGAACTTTATCTTTAATTGAGTCTTCCGAAATCGCAAAATTAAATAACCCTAGATGAGAATAATCGTGAAATAGCTTGTTTGCTTTGAATATACTCATGAAATACTTATCGTAAGTATTTTCTTCGAATAAGGAAACACAAATGAAAATAAGAATAGTTACATGTGGTATTTATCACTATGATTGTACAATAATATTCGCATTTTGGTCAAATGAACTAAAATTTCCAATCAATACGAATCTGAATTAAATAAAAGCCCAGTTAGTGTTAAGCTTAATTTAAATGCAATGAGAAAATAAGATATTAGTAAATTTATAGGAGTAGAAATCTTAAAAAAATAGATTAATCTATTTTATATAGTTAATAAGTTGAGATCTAAGGACAATTTTAAGTCTACAATGTTTTGAAAATAATAATCCTTATGGACCACTAAGAACTAGCTATCTTTGTTCGAAAGCGGATTTTAATGAGATATTTTCGGTGTGAGAGGGAAGAAACCGAGATGCATATATGTAACTTTTAAGTAATGTTTTATCTAATAACACCAAAAACAAGGACGATTTTGGCAAGTAAATAACAGTGCTTTGCTTATGTGTGACAACTTACATCAAACCTTTTTAATTTTATATTGAAATATCTTTAATTTGAAAATGTTATTTTAAAAAGGGCGAACCTAGTGTTAGAGTATAAAATTTTCATTTTTTTTTCAAAGTGCACTCAACGTATGGTAACAAAGTAAACCCAACGTAATTTAAAACTTCAAACCATTTGCTTTTAAAGTCGTACATTGATGTTTTAAAGTTTAACATGTACATAAATATTGGCTAAAACTTAGTTCCAAAGTAAAATATTCACTTTTTTTTAAAAAATTTTCAACGTAAATATTCAAACTATTGTTTTGTATATAAGTTGGAAAACAAATTATTATGGATGCAAAAACCTTTAAAAATTATAATCCAGTCATGAAAGTTGGTAGAAATGTTTCGTTTGTCAAAAAAATCAAAGATTAAAAAAGCGTGTACAAACTTAACGAATGAAAGGATGTTATTTCAAGGAAATTTTTCAATGGCTGATAAATTTAGTTTTGGGTGTAAGCTTCATGAACTAATGAATCAAACACATTTATTAAAAAAACACTTTGACAATATAAGAACGTTTTATTTAAATGTGAAAAAAAGTAAAAGTTCTTTTTGTCATCGGATAACTCTAAAGTCTTATTGCAATGAAAAAAACTTAAGCAGACCGAATTTGTAGTCTGCCAGATGTGACGGTACACTTATAAGATCACAATTCCCATTAGGTAGGTCTATATATTAACTTTAAGTTGGCTCTGTTTCAATTTATTGCAGAAAATAAAATACAAATGCTTAATATACCCTTGATCTAAAAGTTTTTTTAAACAAACATTCGAGTGCACTTAGAACAATTTTAAACATCTAATTTTATGCATACATTTTTTATAGATCCACCAAAAAACTTAAATAAACTTTTTGACAGAAATTATATTAAACTTTTTTTATTTTTTTTTTATATTAAATTAATAGAGTCACTAAGGAGTAACTAAACCTCTAACCTCGAATGTTTGTAAAAATTCTACTAATGGTACCTCCCATAGAACCGTTTTCTTCATTTTTGACTTTCTCTTAATCGATTGAACCAATTTTGATGAATTTTCTTTAACGGAAGCTCCTAGAAGACCTTAATTTTTTTTTTTAAATTAAATTTTTCGAAAACGGGTCACTGATTTTTTTTTTGAAATTTTGGTTTTAGATGTGCATTAATACTTTCTTGAAAATGGCATACCAAATTTTTTTTAAACAAGGTTTGAGAATATTTATGTATTAATTCTTTTGAAAAACGGCTCTATAACGATTTTCAAAATTTGTTTTCTAAAAATGTATGTGTCTTTATCAAATTAAATGGCATACTTAGATTGGAGCTAAAGAAGTTGTTTATTTCATTTTAGTAATGAATTTTATTTTTTTTTTGCATTTCTTATAAATATTTTAAATATTTAATAAAACACACGACTGGGTCGCACGTAAGGTCAACGCTCTTAAGGTCAACGTTGCTGTGGACGTTAAAGCCTCTTATATAAAGTTTATAAAAAAAATAACTATGTTAGAAATTAACAAAATATAATATTAAGCTTGGGTTATATATTTCTACAAGAAAAGTGGAATATGTATAAAAAGAATAAAACTAATTTTAACTTTTTATTTTTTTTTAGTTTTTCAATTATTAATTTTTTTTTAAACTTAAATAGATTCTTTAAGCTTATATGAAATGTCTGTGTAAAAGTTTTAATCAAAATCGCTTTAGCCGCTTGCGAGATATTCACAAAAAAACAAAATAAAAAAAAACAAACGGCAACGCTGTTTCTGCAATGTTCGAGTTTCGAGTTCGAGGACAGACGCACAGATGCACTGACTGACGGACGGCATGACGAAAACCACTTTTCCGGACTTCTCCATCATCGTAATGTTGGTTTTGATTAAAACCTCAATTTTTTTTTTGTTGACACGAAATCAATACTTGCCCCATAGAGCACGTTAAAAGATCAAAGGATACATCCATACTCTTATTACAATCCATGCTAATAAAAAAACCGTGCTGTTCTAAATATACTCATATCACTTCCGTACCCTGACACCCTTTACAACTACACACAACAAAGGTATATTGAATTAAGCTCACTTCATCTTCATTCAATATGCGCGAATGTGAGTTAACTTATCACTTCGAAAACTAAACAAAACAATAAATGGCACTTCTGGTTGTACAAATACTCTGTAGCGATATTCTTATCAAACGCAACCCATATCAATATAATATACTCGCATATTTTTTTTTTTTCATTTTATAAAATGCTTTTATTTAAAGTAGCATATGTGTAAAATTGAATGAACAGAGCGCGCGCGCGCTTTGCCTTGGAAATCGAGTACAAAACAATTTATTAGTAGTTTAAATCTCGCCAGTCAGTCACAATTGATAAGATAAGAAAAAAATATTTGTTTAAATTTATTAACTTAATCAATTTAATGAATGAGCTACATACATACATATATGGATCATCCTAACATATTGTAATGAATCGCTTGTAAGTGGCAATCGACTGCAGGTCATAATTATATTATAAAAGTGCAACTATACATTTTAAGTATAAAAAGTGTGCTGCGAAAGCTTTTTTATTCATTTTTGTATTAAAAAAATGTAAATAAAACCAAAACCCAATAAACACAGTTACGCATGCCATGCACTATTTTTATCTTAAGCTTTGTTTTGCAAATTTATCAGTATCAAGTGGTCGAATTTTAGAGCATAGTAAATCATAACAAGAAATGTATTATTTTTATAATATTAAACGTTTTATGTGGCATGTACGTACAATCCATTTTTATTTTTACTATGAGATACAAAATAATTGAAATACAAAAAATATCCATTTTTATGAAGGCATTTGAAATGATTTTCATTTTTTTTTTTTTAATTTCCTAAACTGCTTATGCGTCAAAACCTCACTAAAGGATTTTGATTTTTACCGTGACAAGCAGGATTTTATCACGCGCTCACCCCTTTTTTACTTGCGATATAGGTACTATGGGGCAAGTTTACAATTTGTTAGACTTGAAATGTTTTGTGTCAACTCTTGATTTTAAGGTGAAATGAAAGAAATATTTACTAACGGTTCCTCCCATAGAATGGTTTTTTTTTTTTTTTTCATTTTTTAGTTTTACTTAAACGACTTAATTTTGGTGTAATTTTATATGCGGAAGCTTCTTAACAAACTTAAAATTATTTGGTACATAAAATTTTTAAAAAAGAATAATTTTTGAATTAAAAAAAAAAAACTTTATTTTTTTTTCAATAATTTTTTTGTTTTTTTTTTTAACACGAGTCAATTTAATTTTTTTTTTGTTTTTTTATTTATGGTTTAGTTGTTCATTTTTATTTTTTGGAAACTGCATTATGAACTGTTTTTAAACATTACCATTCAAACGATATTCGTTTTTCGGGGTAAATTTTGAAAACAATATGTTTTTCCAAACAACTTTTTTTCTGAGAAGACTTTTTTTTAATATTTGGTTATAGTATCTCGATAACTGCTAAACACCTCTTTGTGCTAGTCTCAGTTAAGGCTGTGAAATTATTGGAGGGAAAAGTTCCTTAGGCATCCTGGGGTGTTTTTTATAAAATATCGTCTAATTTTGCGGAGTTTTTTTTCTAGTGTATAAATTCAGGAGACGCAAGTTAAAAAAAATCATCCAAATCGGAACGGTTTTGCTCAGTTTGGAGATAATTTGCTTTAGTTACTCCACTACTGATAACTAATTTGAAATGAGGGAAACATTCCCTGAGAATACAGGGAAAACAATTAGATATGTATTCCTATACTAAGAAGAAAAATCTTTATTTTATATTAAAAACTAGCTGACCCGGCAGACGTTAGCCTGCCTTGCAGAGTGATTTTTATTGTGTACTAACATCTATTGTCTAATTACACGATTGTTTATAAAGTTTATTAGTTACTGAAACGGAACTGAAGAAGCTACTGAGCCACACACATTTACAGTTGTCGATGTGAGAATCATGCAACAACGCAAAAGACAGAGGAAAAAACTTGTAATGTCGCGAAAAAAGTGTGGAAAGTCAAGGAAAACACATGAAAAGTTACGACAAAAGTGTGGAATTACTTAGAATGAAAGGTTTAAGGTCGTGTATTAATGTTTTGGATATCACGGAAAAAGTGTAGTGTTTAAAGTTTCTTTCATTTCCCCAGTATTGCGCGCTTTTATCCACTATATTCCGCGCTTTTTGTGTCGCTATTCCGTGGTATTTTGCATATTTGTCCGCGACTCATCACGCTTTTTTCCACGATTTTCCACTCTTTTTCCCGTGGTATCCAGCGCTTTTTTTCATGACCTTCCTTGCAGATAGGCTTTTCCCGTGATAGTAAGCTTTTTTTCATGATCTCCCACGAGGTATTTTATGATCTTTAACTGGTATTCATTTGCATGGAATTCAAATGCAATAGCTGATAAATTGTCGAGCACGTATCACCAACTATCTAAATGGTATGCAATGAAAAGACTTCGCAACTGAATCAACTGTCAAACGATAATACACACAACATTATCTGCAGGAAATATCTAGCCGTGTTCTGTTGCTGTCTTTTTATTAGAAATGGCGTTGTTTAGAAATTAAATTTGTATGTTATTTTCTTCTTTTGTTTCATTCAATGCATGGGATTAGTTTTCGAGACCATGATTTTCAGTACTGTTCATACTTATTCTTCTATTCGGAAGGGAGAGGAATCAGAGAGCATTGAAATCAGTCGAGTAGTTCTTGAGTGATAAATGGTGTAACTAACCCGACTTTGTATTATATATTAAGAAAATTTAATTAAATTGATTTTTGTCGTAATTTACGCTCACGCATTGTAAAAAATGTATCGAAGCTATTTTGATAAAAAAAAAAACAAATACTGTTTTTAAAACCAGAATTTTTATTTACAAATAGGTTTTATGTATTTTAAAGAGTTTTTCTTGAGTTGAACTCGTTTCATTAGCTTTATTGAATGCTGTGTTCTCATGATTTATCAAGAAAGTATATTGGCTTGTATAATAGCTTACTTGTAAAAAAGTTGAGATTTCTCTTCAAAATATCAAAGAATTTATTATTATTATTATTAAAACCAAAAACTGCAACTTCGACTTTTCATTTGTCAAAATTGTATTTAAGAAGCAAAAATTTTCTACGAAAAATTCAAACTTATAAGCATCTATACAAAATGTATCGATTCATTTATTTTTTCATACTATATTTTTGGTTAACGTGAAAAGCTTTTAATTCATTTCTGACCAATTTTATTTTAGACACACCTCCAAAATTGAATAATAAATCAAAGCTGAGATGATGCGTGTTATAACCAATTATTGTATACGTGGTTGAGAATCGATTGATTTATTTGTCTTTGATACAAGGCACATTGAATATACAAGTCATACAATCATTTTTTTTATTATTGGAAAGAAAATTTGATTAAAGGAGAGAGTAATTATTCCAATTAAATTAACTTATATTTAACAAGGCTCTTTTTTTGGAAGTTATTATTCAAAAAAACAAATATTAGTCCAATAACATTGTCACTTCGAAAGAAAACGACCTTACGTTAAACCGAGTGCTTCTGATTTTTTGCTTAGTGGGCGTGTTTTTGCGTTAATTAGAACAAACTGTAAGGGTAAATTGTCAAAAGTGCTTACTTTTTTATCTGTAAACATTATAAAAACATCATAAATAGACTCACAATCGAACTAAACATCACGTGCAAAAAACTGTAAAAATAGTGCGTATACGCCACAGTGTACTAGGAATTATTTTTTTCGAGACATTATTGTTTTCGAGACGATTAGTTTGATTAACGATTATTTTGAACAACATATTAAAAACACATACATACACAAATAACCAAATAAGTATGTAATAGAGCTTGAATGAGTTAAATGTCTTCTTCTTTCCTGGAATTTTTCAAAATTCAAATCGAAATGGCAATAAACAAATTAAAATGATCCGGTTTCGATTATTTTTTTTTAATATGTCAAAAAGCTACCATAAATCCGAAAAAGAATTTGTACATTTTACCATTATGCCAAAACATGCCAATCAGCTGTTAAGAAAATATATAATTTGGTTCAATGTAAGTATTTTATGAAATCTTTAAAGATATTTAAAAAAAAGTATATTTCATCTCTACCCATTCAAGTTAATAATTCGCTCAATAAATCAATATACAAAAAAACAACACTTGAAACAATTCGAGTTAACAATGGAATAAACATAAAAACAAGCCCACATACAAATAAAAAATAAATCTTTCACTACAGACTATATCTTTGAATAATTTAATTGATACCTGCACACATCTGAACATGTATATTAAAATGTGTTTTCTATAGGAAAAAACTACCCTAATCATTCGCAAGTATTGCATCATGTTAAATACTGAATACATTTGACGTCACAACGACAAAATAATACAATCAGTTCACTTTGTTTTTCATCAGTTTTTTTTCTCATTTGTTTTTCTATATCTACAATATTCTTTGTTGAGCATTTTTTGTGTTATTTATAAAATTTTACTATCCAAACTTTGGTCAGAGAAATATGAAAGTTTAACAGGGTGTTTGGGGATAAATTGGCAATTCAAAAATCGAAAATGAAAATAAAATACGTTAGTTTTCACAAATCCCGGAAATAAAGTCGAGTTTTCGTTGAGTGAATTTTTCAAACATGGACAAAAGATATGCTGATTGATCATTTATAAATTTCGGTAAAAAATCTAATTCCGATACAAATATACTCTTTACTTTATACTTAAGAGTGCGTAACATTTCCCATGAAAAAATGAATCAAAATAAATTAAAAAAAAAAAAAAAACATCAAATTCTTTACCAAAATGACTTAAACAACTTCTTAAATTATTTTACCTCCAATGCCAAAGTATGCCATTTGATTTCGTTGAAAAAGATTAATTTCTAGAAAAAAAATATTAGAAATCGTGAGAGCCGTTTTTAAAAAAATATTTTTTTTATATATTTATAAGAACACTCAAGCCTTGTTTGAAATAAAAGTTGGTACCTATGCCATTTTCAAGAAAATATTTGTGAACATCTAAAAACCAAATTTGGAAAAAAATGACCGACACGTTTTCCATAAACCGATTTTTTTAAAAATCCAATTTTTGTTTTTAAGATTTAAGATAATTTTAAAATTGCTAAGAACCTTTAGTGTAAAAATTGTCATTTAAATTCATTCTTTCAGTAGCTTACGAGAAAATCAGAAAAATGGAAAACGCATCTATGAGAGGTACCATTTTAAGCCGATGAAAAAATACTTTTTATATTTCAAAAGTAATAGATTTATGGTTCAGTTTACATACAAATTCTAACGAAAATCGTTAATTTTGGTCCTAAAACAAAATATCATTTTTCCCTTTATGGAATCATCAAAAATACTTTACTACAAAGTTTGAAAAATATCGTTTCAGCCACTGAGGCTGTAGCACGAAATAGAGATAGACAGAATAATTACCAGGCCCATTTTTTTCGCGTTTTCTATAATCGTAATGTCATGTTTAATTGTTATCTCGAGTTTATTTTTTTACGAGTCCTAAACTTTCACTTTAGTGCCTACCTATTAGTCCATAAATCCTACAGCTAAACTCAGTCAAAATTAGAGGAAAGCTGAATTTTAGTACATAGCTTCCTCATGGTGTTCTTAATAAACTGTACAAATTCCCCATCGATTTAAGCACCACTAACAATTTTACGGGAGGCCAAAAGCCCCCAGAAACAAACCACTGTAACATTTGGAGAAAAAACGCTTACAGCAATCTTTTAGCTTAAAAGAATTCATAAAAACAAATAACGACTTTTTCATAAAAATGACCGTTTCCATTCTTGGAGTTTGTTGGTTTAATAAATAATTTATGCGAGGCATTGTTTATGATAAATTTATAGACATTTTTTTGGTGAAAAACACCTAATCTTAAAGATATTTTTATCTTTTTTTTTTAAGAGTACAATTAAAAGCTAGTACTTATCACACGATTTGTGTAAACACTAAAATTTGTGTATTTTTTATCATAAAAATGCAGTAAAACATTTGAACTACAGCCAGATGACAGCTAACGACATGCAAACACGATTTCTAGCATCCAAATTGTGGTTCAGAAGCTATTGAGTATTTTAAGTTAAAAAATATACTAATTTTAGTGTAGCTTAATTCTTCAGTAGTTTTTAAACCTCGTATATCTACTTTTCAGACATGAACTGCAATTTTTTAACAGTCACAATTTTGAGGGTTCTTTGGGAACATTATCAGAGCTGTTAAAGACTTAATTGACTGCAGTACTTTTTGGTTTGCTCAAGTCTTCTAGTCGTTGTTTTACAGTCAAAGTTTTTACTGCAGCTTTTATTACTCTGAACACTGTGAGCGTGTTTTTTTTTTAATTTTCTCTTGGTACGAGCGTTTTTCTCTAAGCTATTTCATGTTGTAAATCACCTAAGAATTTGGGTTGCTTTTATATCCTTAAATTTTAGTGAGTAGTGTTCCTGAACCAATCTATAACTTCATATAAGATTCTAAAAAAAAAAAAAACTTGTCCAAAATTCAAAATTAATTCTCGGTCGTGCTCAAAACACTCAGGAGAAAAAAAAAAACAATGCATTGCACGAGTCTGAATTTATTAAAAATCCGATAAATAAAACAGATACACATTTTAGCCAAATACATATACAAACCCTTACAATTTACAATAATATTAATTTCACTGCCACTCAACAACCTTGAACCATAAAAAGCAAAAATATATACCTTCATACAAAAAAAAAAAAAAACATTCAATCGTGCTTTTATTCAACTCCAAACCCCCTTCTAATTGCTTGTCATCAAAAGGGTGCAAAAAAAATATACATATTACCAGACGATAGATAGAATAGATTAATCAAAAAGACGCCATCTTTATATAGAAATAAAAGATACATAAAATCACATGAAGTAATTTCTACACACATAGATACTCGTTCAATTACACCATGAAGTTAACTTTTTTAAATAAAATCAACCCTCAAAGCCCATTTCCATCAGCTGATGAAATGAAAGAATACAAAAAAAAAAAAAATCACAACTCAAAATATGCAATAAAAATACAAAAATATTCCATCCACCTTCACATGAATCATTATTCCTTCTATATGACATATGAGATGACGTTATAATGACATTTTATTACAACTGCAATAAAAATAAAAATAAAATCAACCAACTAACCTTTTTTCGTCCTTGTTCTTCAACTTCGTCCTCTTTTTTTTTCTTTTTTTATATCAAGATAAAAAATAATCGAAAGTAAAAAAAGAATTCCACGTCAGCAAAAGAACAAACAAAAAACCGATCAACACAACGAAATAAATAAACAAACTCTCGTCTTCCGTCCCGGTATTCTGTGTTCAACACTTGTTGTTGTTGTTTTTGTTATTATTATTTTTTTAAATAGAAATTTCGGTTAGTATTCTTATTTTGTTGAAAGAATTAAGCTTTTGCCGCTACTTTTCCCACCACACCTTCATTTAATAATAATAAAGCAAAATAATTACTTTTCATTGGCCTCTATATAGCAAGTGTAACACACATTTTTGTACATATTTTTGCTTATAATTGCTTATTTTTTTTTTTTTTTAAATACGAACAAAAAAACAGTAGAAAAAAAAACAAATTAAACAACACTTTTAACCAATTACCATTATGGATTTTTATTTTTGCTGGCTATTTCCAGATTTCAGTGAACATTCACTATAATATATATATATTGATGGACACAAACACAACAACAGAAAAGAACACTGGAAAAATTCACCCGAAAATATTTTATTAAATAAAACTTGTTTTTTATTATTATTATTATTGTTTTTTTCCTCTTTCTTTGATGCTTCTTTATTTATTTCTTGCTTCACATACTCATTCATATGACATGATATTATTTTTTCTATCTCTGTTTTGGGGTGTTATCTGCTGTTTTTTTTATTGTTTGCAAATTCACACAACGAGGTTTTATTTAGAGAAGATTTTTTTTTTTTTTTCAAAAAGATATTCCAAAAACACTTCCTAATTGTTGGTTTTTATTTTTATTTATTTAAAAAAAAACCAATAGTGTTTTTTTGTTTGTAGAAAAAATTCAGATTTTCAACTTGATTTTGATTTGGGGGTTGTTTTTGAGACCCATGAACTTTAAAAAGAAATTCACAAATTGACTTGTTTCAAAATTCTTAAAAATTCAGAAATAGTATATTTGGAAAAAGCTTTTAAGATTTTTTTGTCCCTTATATAAAGAACAAAAACAAAACACGTGAAAAAGTTGTTAAAATGTGGCAATATTTTTTTGTTTGTTTCAATAAAATTTAATAAAATTTTGAAAAAACTTGCAAGTTTTTCACAATTTACCGATTTTATTTTGTATTTTGCTTGAATTTTCTAATGTTTTTGTTTTGTTTAGTTTTTTTTTCCTTTTTATTTTGTAATTTGAATTTAAAATTCTTTTTTTTTTACACAGAAGATGTTGCGAATCGCGTTTAGCACTGACAAACGTTCTTGACCGATTGGTAAAAAGTTTTCAATTCGCACAAATACAATTTGAATTTGATTGGTTTGGTTTTGAAGAGCTTTTATTAGGTCGTGTGCTTTTACTCCCTCTGAGATACTTTTATAAAGTCTACTACCTCTAATCTCTCTATATTTTATTCATATACAGTTGGGGATGTGGAGTATAATAACAGCCAGTATTACCGTTGAATATTTATAAAAAATAAATTTATATTTATTAGAAAGCGATTGAAATTTGATAGATACTGGCGATTGGCGATATTGCTGGAGACATTTCTGGGCATCAATTTTTAAATCGCAGTATTTGAAAGTTTTTTGGACGCAACTATTTCAATAAACATCTAAATTTAATTGTAAAACAACTCTTATGAGTCTAAGATTGTAATTAAGCATTCAAATGTAAATTTTTTATGTAAACTGAAATTTATTCCAGTAATTTAATGAGTGCAGAAAATTTACTGCCCGCAATTGGATGCTTTACATATAACTTTGAACCATGTAGTGACAACATTGACTTTAATTTACTTATTCGTTCAATAAATGAAACTTAGATTATTTTCATTACTTCTCAACTCACTTGAAACTCGTTTTTTGAGTTATGACATTCTTCAAGTTAATAAGCGATATGTTCGAATGTGTTAACGTTATCAGGGATTCTGCGGTCAAATTTTGACCGCTCGGTCAATTTTTCTGTAATTTTGTATAGCTTAGATTAATCTATATATATATCTTTTAAAATATGTAAAAGAAAAAAGGAAGCAAATGAGTCGAAATGTCGTACCCGCGATAATGGAATGTCCTTAATGTCATGTTATGCATTCGGAACAGAAATCGAGTACTTAAAACATTAAACATGAAATTACCATGATAGATAATGCGAAAAAAGTAGGTTCAACAATTCCGTCAGTCTGTCTGGAGGCAGTTAGTGGCGTCAGTCAGTTTAAGTTTTATTCCTTTGTCCAGAAGAAACATTTTTCTTTTTTAAAAGATAAAAAAAATAATAAAATGGATCTGTTTAAAAACTGATATAACTCACAAAGATTGCACTGGTCTGCAACGAAAATCCAAACCAAACTATTCTATACCGAATCTGAAATCAAAACTACCCTAACACGTCAAGTTTCCGACATATGCTAATGTCTCGAAATGTCAAAAACCCGTTTTTTTGATATCTACATTAACGTCAAACTTCTTTGCTGGTAAATACATTATTACAAAACAATTAAATGCATTTCATGTGTCTAAATCATTTTCAATCATTTAAAAATTCATTTTCGGCGCAAAGATGTAACAAAGTAAAATTTATGATTTGTCCAAAATACTCTCTGTAGTCCAATCAAAGCGTTTTTAGAGGTGAAAAGTTCTGAAGTAATAATTTTCAATGTCTAACTTTATGGTTTTTGGAATGCTGATCACGAATCAGAAGTAGATAACAAAATTTATCACGGGAAACATGAAAAAATCAGTGAAAAACTTTTTAAAAAAAATGTGTTTTTTATTATTGGCGCATAATCCAATATATGAACATTTTTGGCTAAGACCGTTTATGTAGAACAAATGTAGACATAATTTCTATATTTACGTCTTGATCAATTTTTTATACGACTTCTGGATTTTTCAAAAAAAATATTGAAAAATCCGTAAGAATCCGTCCTTTAAAAAGCACAAAATATGTTTTTTTTTGTTGGTTTTTTCTGATTACTACACCATAATTAACTTGGTCAGTTTCAAGAGTATAGAAATTTTATACTATCGTCTAAATTACAGTTTATTATGCAGTGTACATCCCAAAAACTACTGAATTTTGAAATGTATGGTGATTTATTTTTAAATAACGGTTTAAAATGTGACTATAAATTGATAAATAAAAACAAATCTGGTTTCAGGGCTTCGCTTATGATATGTGAAATAAGTCCTCCAAGTTTCAGTCGAATCGGCTAAATAGTTTTGAATATATACCAGAACAACCGAATCTAAGAGAGCTTTTTTAAAAAACAATCACGGTTTTTTTTTTAAATCAATTAAAAAAAAACGTACGTGATAAAATTTTTCTGAAACCATCAGATTTACATTCAGAAAAGTCCAATTTTACATAACTGAAAAAAAAAATATTTGAATGACAAAAAAGAAACTTAATTTTTGCAGATCATGTGTTATTTTTCTTAGTTTCTAACAAGAGCCATTCTTTTGTCCAATGAGAGTTCTTGTCTCCCACCAAAAATTGTCGTTTTTGGGAATTGCTAAAGGATTTTTTTTTATTAGGTATATCGGTGATGAAGGGTAAAAACGACCAATTTTGGTAGGCTCACAAACCAAATGCTTTTTTTTTGCTTTTTACAAGGTCTATCTTTTTTGAATCTCTAATCGACTTACCTAATTTCAAAGAATTTTTTTTTATAAAAATAAAAAAACTTGGTCCTACACTACTGGTAACTGGTATTTATACTAACCAACATCCTAAAAATCTGTGTTATTAAATTTTTGAGTTTGAAATCTTTAGCTACATAGACCAAGTTTAAAAACGTAAATAAAGATTCTTGTAGTCTTACTTTTCATATTTGTATGGAAAGCTTCAATTTAAATTATGTATATGGCAACTCTGCACCAGAGGCAGCTGGGTTCTTTGTATGTTTCTTGTTTTGACGAGAGTTCTTTATTTATTTATTTTTCTCATGTTCTCATTCTACATTATACTTTACATCAATATACCGATTGGGGGTTCGTTTGTGTTGTTATTGTTTTTTTTTTTATATTGTATTTTTTGATATCACTTTTATTGGTGTATTCTATCATTCTATGACTGTGTGGAGGTAAGAAAAAGCTTTTGTGTTTGATTACCTCTTGTCTTGTTATCAATTTATTTTCTTTATTTCATTTTTGGTGAATTTTTTTGGTTTTTTGATGGTACAGTTTCCGTTATATACTTTTTAGTGTGTATATGCTGTATGCAGCTCTTAATTTTGTTCTTATAAAAAGTTGTGTGTTGTGGTGATGGTATACTTTTTGTCTGGCTATTTTCATACAAATAAAACTTCAAATTCATGTAGCTGGTGTCAGTTTGTCAGTTGAAAAAAGGATATGAAGTATTGAAGTTTTATGTGTAGAAATGTAGAAATACTTTATAGCTACCAAATTTTTGTTGAATTGTCAAGAGAAAGAGAACTACTAATGGAGGGTTGTTTTAAAATGTGGTACAGTTGGTCAGTGTATTTAAATTCCTATAAATTGGAATGACATTCTTATGGGAATCAACTTTGAAAATGCAATTGCAGCTAGAGAAAATTTATTGGTTTCTGCTCAAGAACAAAAAAGATTAATATCTTTAAAATACTGGAGCCTTGTTTTTATTTTTTGTAGATATAATTTAAGGCTTGATAGAATTGAACAGGTACATATTACAAGTGATTTTACATTACTGTCCCACCAACAGGCAACAGAATAAAAAAATAACTCAGCCAAGGTGGACCTTCATCGGTATGGATTAGGTCAGCTGTCAAGAACCTGTCGCAACCGAGGCAATTCAATTGTATACAGGTTGGCAAGTTAAATATGTTTTCTTTCAAAAAATAAATAGGTTATATGGTTTCTGAATTAATGTGAGCTTTTTAAGGATGAAGTGTTCATTCAGTTACAATTGTTTAGTTCGGTAACGATCAGATTTTGCAACTTTAAAAAATTTAAAATTTTGAAAACACCAGTGTTTTACTCGCAGTATAGGTAACAGGGTGTTAATGAAAACCTAAGTAATGACCTTTAAGAATTTAGTTCTACGCGTTTATATGAAATAAAAGTTTTTTGATTTATTGCATTTTTTTAAATTTAAAAAAAAAATTTTGTTAAATCACTATTTTGCAGTCACCATCCATGACAAATTTTTTTTTTACGTTGTTTAATAGTTGGAAAAAGATTGGTGGTGAAAAAATTTACAACTTTTGTTCAAATGTTTTTACTAACTCAAAAATATTGTGAAAAAATCCAAAACTATTTTTTTATTTTTTTTTTTTTATTTTTATCTTTTTCAAAAATACTTAGATTTTGATAAAACTTGGTTCTAACGCATACATTGATATATTTTTCACTTAAACAATTTTTTTTGCAAAATATTAATTTTTGTGTTTTTGACGAATTTATTTTGATTGAATAGCAAAATAAATTTTCAATCAAAAAAGTTGACGAAACAATTTTGAGATGGATTCTTTGTGATTAAATCCTGTTTTTTAAGACTAAGAAGTAAAACAATGCAACAAGTTATTGTACAAAAATATTGTTAAAACTTGAAAAAAAAACGAATATTTAAGATCGATTTTTCCGTAAATGATTATAATATTAGCTAGGGAAGAGTGGTAATAGATTCCAAATTAAATTTTTGCAAAAGATTTTGAGTCTCGAATTAGAATTGCCTACCATACAAAGCTTTTGAGATATTGAATTTTGAACTTCCCAAAAGCACTGTTTTGGTAATGATTTTTTTTGATGCGCTTTAAAATAGTCTGAATTTGTTTAAATTGTAATCAATTATTCGGGCTTAGAAAAAACAATGCAAAAACCCTGCTCTTGATTCTTAAAATCAAATCTCTCTTTACCCAAAACATCACAAAAACAGTGGTTTGGGGAAGTTCAAAATTCAATATTCCAAAAACTTTGTATGTTAGAGTAATTCTGATACTAGATTTGAATCTTTTGCCACTCTTCGTTGGCTGATATTCTTGTCATTTACGGACAAATCGACCTTAAAAATGCATTTTTTGTTTTTCTTAATTTTAGACAATGTTTTTTTCAAAATAACTGTGTTGTTTTCTTAATTGGTCGTAAAAAAGAGGATTTACCCAAAAAGAATCCATATAATTTTCAAAAAATCAAACATTTTATCGATAATTGAAAATTAGGCTGTTTTGTCAAAATAAATTCGTCAAAAACACAGAATTTAATATTTTGCTGAAAATTTTGTTTGTACAAGCAAAAGTAATGTACGTTAAAACTAAGTTTCATCAATATCTAACTATTTTTGAAAAGGATAAAAATAAAAACAAAAAAATTGTTTTTGGCAAGTTTCGTTATATTTTTGAGGTTATAAGAAAAATTATGTGAACAAAAGTTATAGACCTTTTAACAACTCGTGAGTTGAACTTTCTTCGCTACAAGGTCTACTTTAGATAGAAATTGTAAAAAAAAACACGGTTTTCGACACCTACCCCACTTTTGCGCCCAGTTACCTCCTTTCCCCCAACCTGTTGGTGGGCAATTTATGTTTCCACTTTTATGTACCAACAACTATCCTAAATTTTCCCACCGCCCTTATATTGATAATAATTTTTTCAACTTTTGCCCTCTGAAAACTGGTCTATTATTGGAATGATTTTTTTTGGGACAAAATTAACTGTACCTCCAGTAAATTCATTAAAAACCAATATTTATCACAAACGGCTGCTATGATTGCGATGCAAAATCATGTGCATTTTAGAATTACTCTTGGCAATCGCTGTTTCTTCGGGATGAGGATACAAGACCTTAATCATCCTGGTCCTGCTGTATGGGGCAGAAGCATGGGCGTTTAAAGATTCGGATGAAAATTTGCTTGATTGCTTTGAGAGAAAGATTCTTCGAGTGATTTTTGGTCCTGTGTGTATCGAAATTACTAGCTCTAGATACTCGAGCCCTACTCTGGGCAACAATTTTTCTTTATCACCCAACTTTGATTGGACGCCACCTGTGGGATCTTGAATAAAACAAATTAATCTCTTAATGAAGGTACTGTACAAACTTAGTTCCTTTCTATCTTTCTATTCTTTCAAACTATATAAAGCTGGCAAGTTGCATTAAAAAAAAATACCTACATTAGGAATGTATGAAGTTTAAAAATTATTATCATTTTCATAATTCATAAATTTTGTACAAATATATTTTGGTAGAAAATGAGCCCATAATGGGATTGTTAAAATGAAATTTCAACCAAGGTGAGTCATTATAACTCTAAGAAGAGATTTTAAGTTATGAAATGTTGTTAAAAACAAAAACTTGTAAATAACGTTTTGTAAAAGTAATTCCTTTTTCGTGTGGCAGGGGAGCAAGTGCAGGGTATACAAAAATCTTAAATGATACATACACTTTTCATGAATATAAGAATATGAATGTACATTGTACACACATAACAAACATGTGTAGAAGCAATATGGCCACCAAAAACAAAACAAAAAATGTAAACATATCGATTTTTTGTCACCCAAACATAGCATTCCTACGCACTTGCCTCCGTATTCGTAGTTCACCCTAAGTAGTATACATATATAGAAACAACATAAGAGGGATGACGAATTGAAGCACCTACACACTTTTATTTTGATTTGAATTTTGTTGTTATTCTGCTGTTCATAACAAAACCAAAAGTAATAAAGAATAAAACAGAGTGGGAAGAAGATTTAAAAAGCAATGTGACCAAACGGTATTTTTTTTTTTTTTTCAATAAAATATTCACCTATTTTGATTTATTTTTTGATATCGCGGAGAAAAAGAATCATGTTGCTATATTAGTTCTGGGCAGTTAGTAAAATTACTCCTGACTCGGATAAAATATCTTACAGCATTTTTACTGGTGAGAATTGTTGACGGAAATGTCAATTATTCTATCATTTTATTTCTTCCAACTAGTACCATTTAAAAGACCCAAGGTCTTACAGGCATATTGTTAATATTGAATCTAAATCTGGTTTCAGAAAAATTCTACATCGTACAGTTTTTTTTTAATAGATTTTTAAACAATGTAATTGTTTTGTAGAAAATACCTCTCTTAACCTGGTATAAATTTAAAACTGTTAAGCCGATTACGCTTAAATTTGGAGTATAAATTTCACAAAATATAAGCTAAGACCTAAAACTAGTGTGTGTATTCATCAATGAGTACTCACATTTTTAAACATTATTTAAAAAAAAATCAACATAATTTCAAACTTCCGTAGTTTTTAGAATGTACAGGAACACAGTATGAGGATAGTAGAATTTCTATACTGTTTGATGGACAGGTTAATTATAAAGAAAAAAGAGCATTAATCACAGGAAAATCAATTAAAATTTTGTTTTTCGTTTTTTTTTTTTTTTTTTGTTGAGAAGAAGAATCCAGAAAACGTACAAAAAATTGGTTAAAACATGAATTATTTTTAAATTTCTCTTCTTTTATTTTGAATAAACCGTTTGATCGAAAAATTTTCACATTTTTAACTATACACCAAAAACAGTAAAAAAAACAACCATTTTTTTTAGATCTTAAATTTCATTCCATTTTATGTCACAATTTTAAAATATTTGTTTTATATTTTTTAGAAAGTAAACTATTTTAGCAAAGAGTGCCTAGATATTCAATCTTGTACCTAAAAATTGCATAAATACACTTCGTGCTCAGCACCCCAGAAAACATAAAGCTAGTCAATGAAAGTTATTACTTCAGAACTTTCCACCTGTAAATACGCTTTTACTGGAATAGAGGGAATACATTGGGCAGCTCAATGCCCAATTTTCACTTAGGAAAATCTTTGCGCGAAGAACGAATTTAAAATTATTTAAAAAGATAAAATGCAGTTTTTTCACATCTTATTAATATTTTTGTAATAAATTATTTGACTCATGTGAAGTTGAAGTAAAGAAGTTGTTAGAGTTTTGGGAGTTCTGTGCAAAACTGTAAGAAAGTAACTTTTTTATCAGACCTATATTTCAAAAGTTATGGGCTAACAAAAGTAAGGGAGGCCAACTTCACAATTAGTATTTCTCTTTTTTTTTCAGAATTCTGTGGAGTTCTGGGGAGTGCTGTTGTGAGTTCTGGGAAGCTCCCCAAGAGTTCTATTCAAAACTGTAAGCAACTGTTTTGCCAGACCTATATTTTAAAAGTTATGGGCTAAAAAAGTCACTTTTGCCTTTTTTAATTTTTTTTCGAAACAATAAGTTTTCAGAACTTTTTCCAAAACCCATTGAGAACTCCAGAACTATTCATCAAGGACAGAAATTTCCAATCAAAACATGAAGTGAGCCCCCATATAATTTTTTTCGATTTCCGTTTATGATTACACTGAACAATTGCTTTTTTCGGACAAGAGCTTTAGAACTTTTTCAAATCTACCGAGAACTAAAAAAAAAAATAACTATTTGAAAGTTGGGGGGGGGAGGGGGGCAACTTCACGGGAGTAATTATTTGCCAGTAAGGAAATTCGACGTTAAATGCATCAAAAAAAATGAGTTTTTGACATGTTTATATTACCATATCTCGAAAACGTGACGTGCTATAATATTTTCGACCTTGATTCAAGTTCAGCAAGTCAAAATCTTTTAGAAAAGTATATTTTCGTTTGAAGGCGGTTTTTGGTTGCAGACCAGTTTTATTAATATTTAAAAAAAAATGTCGGTTATCACATCCCGAGAAGTCCCTACAGATCTCATTTAAAGTTTTTCCAAAATAAAAAAAAAAAATAAATACAAAATTTGCTACGTATTTCTAAAAAAAAAGTCCCCTACAGGGGACATCAGGGGTGAAAACACACATCTGAACAAATTAGAGGATTTTTTTTGAATTATTTGAAAATCATTTTTTTCATCTAAGAGCTTTATCTAAAAGAAATAAACGGTAAAATGTACATAGATCCATTTTCGTTCTCCAAAATGACAAATTTTGCGAGGGGTAGACCTCCCGAAAACATGGCTTTTAAAATATTTTACTTTTAAATATGAAAAAATTTGCCTTAATGTATTTCATATTTGTAAACTACTAAAGGTCAGTGAAGAGTTAACTCGATGTAAGTCAATACCCCAAAAAATATCACCACTATTTGCTCAAGTGAGAATTTTTAGGAAAAGCTGTACTGCTTAGACTGCTTTTTTTCAACAAATTTTTTGGATTCTAATTAAACAGACGGAATATTGTTCTAGACATTAAATTAAAATTGCTCACTAAATTTAAGCTTTTTATTTCAATATTTAGAACTCGTTAAATGATTTTCAATTTTTTTGTTTTGTTACTTCAGCTAGTGCTCAGCTTCCTTCCAACCGATTATAATGAATATGGAAGGAAACTTAAGAAGAAATTTTGATCTTCAGAAATGCATTTCAAAATGTATGGAACTTAACGGTTTTTATTAAAAAAACAATAATTAAATCAATTTTCAATACATTTTAACAATTTTTTTTTTTTTCCATTTTCTCGAAATTACCTACTAAGCGTACAGTAAAAATGCATATAACAATTTTTTTAGAATTTATGGATGAATGGTTGCAATCGTATTAAACCATTTTCTTCAGTTTGATAGTAAATGGCTGGTAACACTAAACGAATAGATGGGCATTGGGTATTTCATAAGTATGTATGTATGTATGATAATTGAGAATCCTTTTTCTCATATAAAAGAGCATACACTTTCACTTACTTTTTGTAAATATGCTAACAAGCAGTTGACATGCGCCAAATTTTTACGGAAAGAGAAAATATAAAGATATCATGAAAGCTTTTGCCACCCTACAAACAAGGGTCATGGCGGCGGCGGAATAATTCGAAACCAATATTACAGAATACAAACAACAAATATATAAGACGCCCACGATTGTAGGTTGCGAAATGTGGGCGATGAACGCTCGTGTTTTTTTTTTTTTTGTATAACATTCCATTAACATAATATCCTTCGGTTTCTCTATCACATTTCATTATGAAAGTTAAGGAAAGTTTCAAGGCCACAGGCATGTTTGATGACCTTTTACAAGAAATACACAAAAAAAAAATATAAATACGCACTCGTAAATGAGTGTGGGTGATGTTAGTCAAAGGATCTCATAACACACAAAGAACCATACCTTTGTGAACACAAAACAAAGAACTTGAATTTTCTGAATGAAATTTGTGAATTTTTATGTAATAAAAAAGTGAAAGTCAAGGATGTGTAGGAGTTTTTTTGAAAAATAGAATTTGTGTTGAGATTTTTCTTTTTGTTTTAATATTCATTTAAGTATGTAGTGTACATAATAATGTCCTACAGATCCTATTTGTTTATGTAAAAAGAACCTTTAAAAGTATTATGTCGTATCGACATTTCCAACAATTCTAAAGTGGGCGTCTTGAAGATGTATTTTTATTCTCGAGAGATCTTAATAGCAAAACGAAAGAAGAATTAGTTTCATAAATTGCGCAAAGATTATCAATTTATTTGTTATTGTTTGCGGAACGTGCAAAGGACATTACTCAAGGTTTTGACTTTAAAAGAGAATGCTTAACAATAAATCCCATTAAATCAATTGCAAACAACGTAAAACAATAATGTTTTTGCTTTGAATTTTAATTTAAAATGTTTATATGGTTTCAATGAAGTTTTACTCGTTACTTTAATCCTTTTTAATTGACCTACGTCAGTTTGAAAATTCATATATTTGTTTTCTGACATTTTGGAAGATAATTAAAAATAAACATCATTTCTCGGTTTGAATTTGGATTTTTACCCTTTGTAAATTTAAATTTCTACAACTAAATTGTACATCTAGACTAGCGCGAAACCAGCTTTCAAAGGCTAAAAATTGGAAAAATTTCTTGGTGGAAAAATTTTTGAAATGGTTCATGGAGGAAAGAAAACATGACCGCTCGATTTTTTTTGAAATGTTCATACATTTTTGTGTCATAATCTCAAGCAAACCATAATGTTTTTGAAGTTGAATAATAGTTGAACTTGAAAAAAATGTCTAATTTTTAATCAAATAAAATGCACGACTGGGTCGCACTTACTTGCTCTTATACATTAAGTTACTATTTATGCTAAGCATTTTTAATTAAAAATTTGTAAATGCAGTTTTAGAAAAAAAATTTAAAAAGCATAAAATTCGATTTTAAATGACTAAAACAGCTTCTTAAATTGATTGATAATGATATAAACATTTTTAAGAAAAAAAATGAAAATCATTAGAGCCGTTGTTTAAAAAAACTGCTTTGTGTAAATAAAATTTAGCAAGGACTTTTATAAAAAAAAAATTGGTACGCCAGTTTTAAGATATTATTTATCAACATCTAAAAACTAAATTTTGAAAAAAAATATTAAATAGTTTTCGAAAAAATGATTTTTCAAAAATTAAATTGAAATTTTTTTTTTTTAAATCCAAAAAACTAATTTTCAAATTTTTTTTATTAAATATTATTACGGCAACTTAAAAGCATTCATGATAAAAAAGTGGTTGAAATTGATTGAGTCATGAAGGAGAAAATCATATCTAAAAAAACAATCGATTCTATGGCAGTTACCGTTAATAACGGATTTTGAAAAAATTGGTTTTCATTTAAAGATAGACCCTATCTAAAAAACTGACCGTGATTTTTTGAGAAAAATGAGTTTTTCTAAAACCGGTATATGACAGGTACCGTTATTTTTGGTCCAAAAGAAAAATTAAAAAGACGTCAAAAAAACGCCTTACAGCCGCCTGCGGCAGCAGCCGAATTTTATTGAATTATTTTTTTTAATTTTTTCTTATGTTTAAAAATAAATCATGAAAAATTTATCGAAATCGTTGGAATCGTTTTCGAGAAACCAAAAACAAATAAATGTGAGCGTGGAAGTGGGTGGTTTTTGTCTTAAATCTTAATTTACCGCTCAAGGTAAAGAACGCGAAAATCCCAAATGTTTAGTCAATAATTTTAACAAAAAAAAAGCTAAAATATAAATTTTCAATTAAAAATTCATATTTTTTTTTAAATATACATATTTCGAGGCTATGCAAAAAAAAAGGGAGATTATCAACTTTTTTAATTGTTTTGAGCTCCAAATTAAGTTAATATCCTAACGTTCATATGTTACCATTCACCCCCCTTTTGGGGGGGGAACCTGTCCCTCTTTTACATCTCAAGAATTATTTTGTCCCTCAAAACTGAAAATGTAAAAGGGGGACGTAGTGTCTCCTTTTTGAAACATCGGCAGTTTATTTTTAATTTAAAGCAATATTTTTTCTTTACTTTTTTCTGGTTCTTTTATTTTCTAACTGGTTAGAAAAAGAATCTTGCTATTCTAATTTTTTAAATTGTACAACAAAAAAAATGCTGTGTTAACCTTTTTTTTTGTTTTTGAATACGTAAAAGGTTACATTGAAAGAATTTTTTTCGGAGTAAAGGCACCTATAAATATTAATTTTTGAGAATTTTTAATTCCTTCAATATTATAGACTAGAAAAGATAGAAAATTAAGTATGGAGATGGTAAAAATAATTAATTCATACATTCTTTTTAATAATTAGCATTGACGCAGAATGTCACCTTCTATAGCTGGTCAAGCCCCCTAAGAACCTCTATTGGTTTTCTTCAAAACAGCATTTAAATAGGGGTTTAAGGTTTATCAAGTTAAAGAATTTAATTTAATACTATCCAAGATTTTGAGGGTTTTTTTTTACTGCTGGATCGAATAAGACCAAAAATAACTCGATACAAAAACGTTAAAAAATATATATTGGAAATTACTAAAATTTCACATGATTTAGCTAAGACCCAAAAAAATCGAATATGAGGTCAGTGTAATGGATAAATTAATGAACATCGGCTTTACCCTTTCACCGAAAATATTGGAATGGACTCTTCTGGTCCTAGATTCCTATTACATTTGAAAGCTTTTGAAAGGTTTATGATAATATTTTACTCATTGCCCCAAAAATATATTCATCATAGCAAAAAAAAAACGTTTTTAACCTTGTCGTATCGAATTTACTTCGTTTTATGTAAATACTTTCAAATCATCTTATAACTTCCGATACTTTAAACATAAATTCTTCAGCTTTATAAACGTTCACATCCCCAACTACTCCGCCTCTTTAAATGTAGTTTTAAAAAAAGGGGGATTTTGGGGGACTTTGGACCAGCTATAAAGGGTGACATTCTGCGTCGTCGATACCAATCGTCGATACCTAACAAAGTAAAAGAAAAGAAAATATTATAAACCAAAAAAATTTGTTAGGAAAATTTAACTTTTCAATAATATTGAAGGTAATTAACCTCAAGCTTCTGTAAAAACCAAATGTCGTGCTCTGTATGTTTCTCAGATATAAATAAAAGCCTTTATTTCGAATTGTGAATCAAAAAAAAAAACACATCTAAGCGCCAAAAGTTGCTTTATGCTTCCAAGAAAACTTTGAGTATTATATCGTTTATATTTTTTATTTAAAGCTTGTTTTTTTTAACGTTTGAATTAATTTTAATTTAAAATGTTGTTTCTTGATCGCGTTCTCTTATTTAAATTAGAAAACACCAGCTTTTACCAGTTTTTTCTTATGGTGTCACTTCGAAAGTGTATATTTCTACATACACAAATAAAAGAGTTTGTAATGGTGTTTTCTTAAAACAATCATTTGAATCAAATAAGAAACAGTTATAGGAGCGAATAAATTCAACAGTTTTTATGAATGAAAAAAGTTAATATGTAAAACATTTCATTTTGCTATAAATGTTTAACATACAAACACTGCGATTCAATTGAATGTGTATTTTATTTTATTTTCAAGTTATAAAAAATTGTATCATGCAGCAAGAAAACCGTTTATAGTTACGGCCAGTCATGATACTGTGAGTTTATTTGTACCTTTTTTATAACTTCTGAATTAAATAAGGTATAGATTTTCCTCAAACATAATTGACACAAGCAGTTCAAAACAGAAGATGTTTATTTTTTTGTAAAATTAATTTTACAAATGAACTGCATATATTCAGTTGAATCCCAGTGTACTATACTATATACGAATACGACCTGCAACTTGGCCTTGAGATTACGGGAAATCTTGCAAGTTATAATTAGAATTTTCTTACACATATGTACACTTGTTTTATTGATTTTAAAGCAAAATAACAAACATATTTTTTTAACCAGCTGGATAGGGAGAAAAAATAATAATTATTTTAATTTTGAAATAAATTAAAGATATTGACTTGCACAAATCTTAGGCAACACACTTTTAGTTCATAAAGTGAATTCATGCAAACAAGTTTTTATGCATAGGTATGTACCTAAAAATTGGAAATGACAACACAGAACATCCTAATTCCGAAAGCTTGTTTTTTAAATTTATCAACAAAATGAGACAATAGATGTTTTCTTGGTGCAATCCACGTTAACAAAACTGACATCCTAAATGAAAACTCAACTCAAGCCTTAATTAACACAGAAGATCGAAACACAAAGTAATGGCATAATAAGGCAAGCCGATGTACCCCGAACGAGAAGTGTAGAGTTATTCTAAAAATGATGATGCCAGTGAATTTTGTGATTGGAGATTAACATTATTATATTTTCTGTTTAAATTATTTTTATTTGATTTCATTTAATAGATGAGTGTTTAGGCTAGTTTTCCACAATGGGTATGTGGCAGGTATGCTGTTAATTTTGGTTCTGAGAACAAATTTCTGATTCCCAAACAAAACCTGTTACCACCAATCGCTTAAGGGGTAAGGAGTGGCTGGAGATAGAGACAAAAAGACTGACAGACCCAACTTTTTCGCCTGTATCATAGTAATGTCATGTTTCTTTGTTATCTTTGAGTTAGTTTTTTAACTATCCTATAGTAATTTTGTATAACGCAAGTAAAGCTACTGTTAAATACATATACATATTAATAATTGGTTCATTAATTATATTCATCAATTTTATTTTGGAACACACTGTCAGAATTTTACTTCTTGCTAATTACATTTCCTTTTTATTCCTTTAATGTTTTTAAATTTTCTAACAACTTATTGATTCTATTGATTCCTTAGATATCTTACAGAACAATTTTTAGTATTTTCTTCAGTTTTTTTGCCATAAGAAAAATAAAATTCATTATTAAAATAACATAGACAACTTCTTAAATTGAAGGGCTTAATATTATGAACACTACATTTCTTAATCTTAAAAAATAAAAGTGAAAACAAATCACACTCACATTGTTTGATTTTTTTGTCTCAAATGTGGCTTATCATGTTTTGCAAATAAGCCCTTCAATTATATTGAGCTCCAAACTAAGTATGCCATTTGATTTGATTAAGAAAGATACATTTTAGAAAAAAAAAATTAAATACGTTAGAGCCGTTTTTAAGAAAATAAATTCTTTATAAATACATACATACAAATTCTCAAACCTTGTTTAAAAATACAAATTGGTATTAAAAAAAAATATATAAATGCACATTAAAAACCAAAATTTCGAAAAATACAGTGACCTGTTTTGGACAAAAATTAATTTTTCAGAAGAAAAAATGAGAGATTTTTTAAAAATCCAAAAATGAATTTTTTTCAAAATTTAGATATCAAATAATTTTAAGGTCATTTAGGAGCTTTCGTATAAAAAAAAATAAATCATCAACATTGGTTCAGTTGTTCAAGAGTAAGTCCAAAATGAAAAAAAACCGTTCTATGGGGGTACCGTTATTAGAATTTTTGCAAAAATTTTTTTGTTTTTAAAAGTATTCACAAAAAATTTAGTCAAAATGATTAGAGCTGTTTTTGGAAAAAAGTAAGTTCCGTAATGGTTGTATGGTAAGTACCGTTAGTTTTGGTCCTAAAAAAATCACGAAAGACTCTTAACCACCAAATTTGAAGAAAATCATTTCAGCGGCTTAGGCTGTAGCTCGAAGTTTACACAGACAGACAGACAGATAGACAGACAGACAAAATTGCGAAACCCACTTTCTTCGCATTCTCTATCATCGTAATGGCATGCCTGCTTATATCTTGAGTTCTAGACAGAGCATCATTTTCAATATTAAAAATTTCAATTGATGTGTATTTGTCTATCTCCCTAAAACCACAGAAGGCTGAAAAATAAACCTGCCAGACTTTCGAATATGAAATCAGGACGTGTATACCTATAAAACTGCATACTCAGGCCCTAGAAACCTCAAAACGTTGAGAAAAATGCCAACATTTTCACTTCGACAAATCGCATTAATCACAATAACTTTCAATTGGATGATGCTCTTGCTCTTGCATAGGATTTTTTAATTATAAACAAATATATAAAAATAAATTTGGGTTAAACAAAATTTTTGATTTAAAATGAAACAATAAACATTGAAATATTCAACAACATTGATTTCAACAACTTTTTCGCTCTCTTACTTGAAAATCAAATAATTAAACATTGTCTGAATTCAAACAAGTATCTGCCGATTAAATGCAAAAGATTCTTCACATTTTTTTTTAATTTGGAGTTGGTGGCAGATCTGTTTCCGGTAATTTCCGGTAGACATATTTTTTTTTTTCATCAAAATACATAATGTAATGTATTGAGTACTAAAATAGGATTTTAAAAATACAATCAGACATATTTCGGATATGATTATAAAAATATAGCACATGCACTTACCTATGACCATCAATCTTAGATATATGTTTATTGAAGAAAGCAAAACAGAACAAAATATAAAACAACGTAATATCTAGTAAGTATACCGATAGTCAAATAGAAAAAAACAAAAACAAAAACAAAACAAAAGCTATCAACAATAACAAAGAATAAAGAAACGACGCGACGCACGGGAAAAACGCGAAAAAGTATCGAACGAAAGTAGAGATTTTGTCCTAACACACCCGACTTCCCCGAATTGCACTGAAAGACTAAAAATGCGTGCGCTGGTAACCTAGTTTTTTTTTCCGTTTTATTCTCAACAGGATTAAATTCAACATTCCTATTTGCAATAAAAAAAAAGCAGGACCAGGAGCAACAAATCATTCAAAAAACCTACCAACAACATCCCCGAAGTACACACACATTTCTTCCCATTTTTACGCGTTCCACCGCGAAAAGCGGGGTGAAATATTTTACCGCGGCAGGCATAGCGCGGCAGCGTGTGTGCTAACTGCTAAGTTGTTGCATGCTGAGACTCAAGATTCAACAAGATTTCCAACCCCTCTTTCTTTTCGTATAAAAGAGGAAGAAATAAAAAAAAAACATAAATACGAGAACAAAGAATATACTCCCCTAGTTTAAGTAAGTCAAAGGAGTATCTCGCTGTGTATTCTGGCTTTTCGCGGAAACTATTTTATACGGAGGCCGAAGATACTCGTTATAAATCATTAAATCCTTTGAACATAGGTACACACATAGAGATCCTTGAATGAATCACCACCAAACAGACAATGAGTGTCGTTTTTTTTTATGTTTGCTTGAAAAAATAAACATAAAAGACAAAAAATAATAAAAAATATATTTTTTTTATTGAATCCAAGAAAAGATTTGGAACATAACCAATGTGAATTTCGAACAAAAGGATCAACACTATTATCAAGGATGTGTTTTTTTTTTCTCTCGTTATTTTTTCGTGGGTATCTCACTTGTTCTTATTTAGCATAATACACTACAGTAATGTGTAATTAATTTTATTCAAACATTTACCGACTCTTACGACAAATGTATTTGTTGTTGAGGTTGCCTCGATAAAAAAATAAAAATAAATACAAAATTTTAGAAAATTCGATCTTCATTTAAAATTGACTTCAAGAAACTTGACATTAGTTTTTACATGTTGGACAAAAAAAAAACTTAATTTTTCGGAAGACTCATTTTATATAAGAAGGTACAAATAGGATGCTATTTGTCAGTATGCGCATCACTTTAAAACCGCTGGACTGGATGAGGTTTTTACGGGGAGGACAAATAACCATCGTTGGGGACATGATAACGTTTGTCCAGCCAACTATTTATTTATTTCAGACCTGCGTTTCAAGGTGACCCTACAATCCCGTTTTGTATGTGAGCCTCAACTACCAAGCTTTTCTAGTTAGCTGCAGCGATACTAATTTGCTACAATTGTAGTAGATCTGCTTCAAAAAAAAATTTTAATCTACTCCCTGTTATTCACCATCATCAAAATAACAAAATCTACTACATTTTAAGAATATTTAAACCTAATTTAATAAAAAAAAGGCAAAATCTAATTTTGTTTTCTATAATTCACTCTGTGTATTGTTTTTAACAACTGAATTTTCATAAAAAAAATTTAATTAAATAATATTACTCTTCACACAATCTTTTGTTTTTTGTTTAATTAATTTAAAATGATAGTTTAACAATATATTAAAATATTTGTTTATGTTTGTATAAATATGGAGTCTTAAAGAATTTCAGTTTTTGATTTTTTGTTTCCTAAAATATAATATAAAAAATATGAACTACATTGGTAATCCCAAACTTTTCCGTGTCATAATTCCTTGTTAGATTTTTTTTTTTGAGAATTAAGTATTCAAGTTTATTTTGAAAATCAGAACCATTGTTCATTTGAACATTTAAAAAAAATGCACATTTGTGGTACTCCCTATACAAAATTGACATCTTTGGAGGGTTTTTGTAGTTACAAGAAGGTTTTATTTAAAATGGCTGAATTTCGAACTGAACCTAAGTTTGGGTACTCCTCCTTTTGAGGTTTACAGATTCCACAGATTCCAGTTATTTTGATTCTAACGATTGATTCTTTACACTAAGTGTACGGAAAAGTAAAATGTTTATTTTGTGTGCTATATTTTAGCACTTCCAAAAAATAATAACCAGATTTGAAATAAAAAACTTCGATCTTTTTTCAGATTATCGCTGCACAACTTATGCCTTTATTTATAATATTTTTCAACGAAATTAAATGTGGACTGAAAAATTATAAAAAAAAAAATTGATAACATACGATTGGGCCTATTCGGCGAGATCTTTTATTCTTTTATTCTGCTATGAATTTCCATACAAAAGTTTAAGCTTTAAAGAAATGATTTCCATATTTGGTATTCAGCATGACACAATCTTTTACGAATTCTGCTATGAAATCTGTTATAAGCCATCAAAAGTTCGAACTCTCAAAAAATCTTTAACGAATCACAATTTTGGTAATCAGCATGCCAAAATCTGCTTTGAAATCTGTTATGAATCGCGACAGAATAAAAGATGGATTTTTGTGACTTTTATGATAAAAAATTTTAAAGGAAGACCTTATGAACTTTAAGAACTACTGTAAACAGCGATGATAAGGAAAAGAAAATAGAAAATGATAAGGAACCCGAAGAAGTTAACGCATACGATGATCTATAAAAAGAAATCCATGTACTCAAAGCCGCAACAAACCCGGGTAGTTAGAAGCAAGTACAAAGAACTGTATATTTATAACGCTGGCGATGGATGCCGAAGAAACAACTCAAAAAAAAAAGAACCGTCGCCTAAGAAATTGCAATCTAGGAACTGAAATGAAGGACAAAAAGGAATACTAGGAAATTGAAGTGTTCTTAAGCTTTACTTTTAATTTATTCTTAATTTAATCATTTTATTGTTTTTTTCTTTCATTTAAAATAAACTGCACACACTTTTTTTTTTTTAAAACCACTATCACCATAGGTAGGTAGGTAGGTAGAGATGGCGGTCAAGCAAACCTTGTTTGTTTGACCCAATTAGCGCAGGATACGCCGTTTTGATACCAAAACTTATGAAACCTATGGGTGATAATTGGATTTATTTGAAATACATTTTTGATTGGTTTTAAAAAGGGAAAAACAAGTGTTAGGCAGTCCTAAATCCACTTTGTTGCATTTAGGAACGAGATCAAGTCTTTGATCTTTGATCCTGAGATGTTATCTATGACATTAAAGAATTCACTTCCCAAAGAGAGTGCTCTATTCCTAGCAAGGGCGGGACATTGACATAGGAAATGGAAGACCGTTTCTTTTTCTTGCTGGTCCAAGCAGCTGCGACAATAAGTATTGTGCGGTATACCCAACTTTGCTGCATGTTCCCCTATCGGCCAATGTCCTGTGCACACCGCAACGATTCTGCTAATGTCTTTTCTGGGTCTAGAGATTAGGTCATATGTTTTGGATTTATTATAGGTGGGCCAGATTTTTCTGGATATGACGCAGCTAGTCAAGTTGTGCCACCTATTGTTAGCTTTTGTTAGGTAATTTAAGAAGATATCGCCCTTCATGACTCCTATGGGAATGTTAACTATTTCTGCTAGTGACTCATGAAGGGCCGATCCTTGCCTGGCCAGTTCATCCGCCTTTTCATTGCCTTCAAAACCACTGTGACCTGGGATCCAGATGAGAGTGATTGTGAGGCTTCCACTCAGCAATGAGAGTTCCTCTCTGCACTGCTGAACCAATTTGGAGGATGTCGTGACCGAAGCAATTGCTTTTATAGCTGCCTGACTATCTGTTAGTATAGCTATATTTTGGTTTTGATTTGAATTTACTCTAAGTAATTTGCAAGCTTCTTTAATTGCCAGCAATTCCGCTTGGAATACACTGGCAAAGTTTGGTAGTCGAAAGGATTTTGAGATATTGAGGGATTCATAGTAGACACCCGAACCGACCCCACAATCCATTTTTGAGCCATCAGTGAAAATGCAGGTGTCGAAGTCTTTCGTCACAATGTCCTCTTCCCAGTCTGATCTCGACGGGAAGCTGACCCTGCAATTCATTACAGTGTTCAAAATAGGGGTGCAGTAGTCCGTGGGTGTCAGAAGCATATTCGATGGTATTAAATTTGTTGTGTCACTGTGACCAAAAGGTTTTGCCTTCCAACTACCTGTTTCTTTTAGCCTTAAAACGCTACAAGAGACCTGGTATTTAATGTGAAGGTCTATGGGTAAGAGGTGCAAGAGAACGTTTAGAGCCTCAGTGGGGCACGACCGGAGGGCTCCAGTCGTCCCTACGCTTGCTGTTCTCTGGATTTTCTTAAGTTTGTTGATGTTATAAGCTTTACTAAGTGCAGGCCACCAAACAATGGCGCCGTAGGTAAGAATGGGTCGTACAACCGCTGTGTAAGTCCATAGAATCATTTTTGATTTAAGACCCCATTTTTTCCCAAAGGTTTTACTGCAGGCATAGAAAGCAATGCTCGCTTTTCTAACCCGCTCTTCTATATTTAGCTTCCAGCTCAGTTTAGTGTCCAAAATTACACCTAAATATTTGGCGCTGGAAGAAAGTGATAAGATTTGGCCGTTGAGCTGAGGTAGAGGGAAGACAGGGATTTTGGTTTTAGTTGTAAAAAGCATCAGTTCCGTTTTACTTTGATTAACTCCTAGGCCACAGCTCGTAGCCCAGTTGCTAACTTTTCTCAAAGCCGTGTCAGTCATTTCACTGATCACAGGTAAAAACTTTCCTGATACAAGTACAACCAGATCATCCGCATATGCCACTGCTTTCACTCCACTTCTCTCAAGCTTCACGAGGATATTGTTCATGACAAGGAGCCATAAAAGGGGAGAAAGAACGCCACCCTGAGGCGTACCCCTATTAACGCATTTAAAACAGTTTGAATTTCCTAAACTTGCTTGAATTCTTCTCTCTTTTAGCATTGAAATAATCCAACTTCTGATGTAGTCTTCTACTTCAAAAGTCACTAGGGCTTCGAGAATAGATTCGGTTAGGACATTGTTAAAAGCTCCCTCTACATCCAAGAAGGTAGCTAGGGTATATTCTTTAAAGTGTATCGAGTTCTCAATTGTTCGGACGACTTCATGGAGGGCTGTTTCCGTAGATTTGCCCCTCATATAAGCGTGCTGCGAACTAGCTAGAGGACATCTTTTAAAAATGTCTCTAATATGAGTTTCTAAGATTCGTTCTAAGGATTTAAGTAAGAAAGATGTTAAACTTATTGGCCGGAAATCCTTCGCAGATTCATGTCCTCTTTTGCCCACTTTGGGTATGAAAACCACTTTAACTTGTCTCCAAGACTTGGGCACATGATTAAGAAGAAGGCAGCCTTTAAAGATTTTTTCAAGCCATGGAACTGCTATCTCTTGCTGATTTTGCAGCATAATGGGCAGAATACCATCAGGGCCTGGGGATTTGTACGGAGAGAAGGTGTTAATAGCCCAAGCTATATTTTCTCTTGTTATCAAGGGGTTTACTTGCTCAGTCGTAACTGATAGCAAAGTGGGATTAATGTTCACTTCAGAGGTTCTATCAACGCACCCCGGAAAATGAGTAGTCATTAGTAATTCCAAGGATTCAGCTGGAGATATTGTCCAAGATCCGTCAGACTTTTTAAGAAACGAGGGATTTGAGTGTTCCCTCGATAAAACCTTGCTAAGCCTGGCAGAATCCTTAATATCTTCTATGGAGTGACAGTATTCCTCCCAGCTTTCCTTTTTGGCTGATGATATGCTACGCTTGTAGACTCTTAAGCAATCTTTATAGGGTTCATAGAATTTGTGTTTATGGCAGATGTTGAAGATTGTTCTATCACCATAATAATCTATGACTTTTTCTGGTGCCATCACCACCGCCACAAGAATTATTAGCCTATAAGCTGCGCCTGGAGCACATGATGTGATACAAATGGTTGTATTTCTTTTCCTGTTCCCAAATGTTTCAAACTACACCATGCAGCTTTAATTATTTTTACATTTTATTTTATTTCTAGTTGGAATAAATAAATGTTAAGTTCATTCTTGAAAAATGAGTCGCTTCAATTTCTTTTTTATTTACAAGAACTGTTAAATTATAACAGATTCAAGTTCTGTTCGCTTTGGTTATAACATATTTTGGTTTTCGAAGTTTCATAACAGAATTTTATAAAAGATTGAACTCCTGAATACCAATTATAAAAGATCTTTTATGATGGAGAACTTTTATCATTCATAGCACAAAATTTATAAGATTCTCCCATAGTCAGAAGTGCTTCTGAGCGTCATTGAGTAAGCTTTACTATTTTTACGATCTTCTTAGCTCTTTATCTCAGAAACATTTTATACTTAGCAAATGAAACTTGCTGAAAGGCTTGTTCTTGGTTGCTTAAACAAATATTGAATCAACTCGTAATTGAAGTTTGCGCTCGTTGCAATAGAAGTTTAAAAGTTAGCTAGTTAGAAGTTAGAAAGGAAGTCGTCGCTTCTATTGATTCAGCTAATGCTCTGAAAAATGTTAACCGGAGGTAAATATAAAATGTAAGACACATAAATCTTAAACTCACTATTTTCTCACTCTCCCTCAGTCAAGTTTAATATTTATAACGAATTCGATTTTAATGTGGCAATTTTACAAATATTTTTGTATCGGCACTGTAAAATGCATAGGCTTTGGGGACGTTTATTTTCATTATACTTTCGCAATTCAAATGGCTTGTTCGTGGGCTTGTTCCTTAATAAAGGGGTAACTTCGTCTTTTTCCATTTCCTTTCTACCTGAGTTTTTTGTTGAACAAAATTAAAAAGTGCAGGAGCATAAAAAAAAACTGTATTCCGAGAGATAGTGTTGTTTTTTTGTTTTGTAAGTACTGGGACACATCTTCAATTGCTTGAAAGGTAAAATACATTATGTGCAAAAGTTGTTTAATTGAGTTTTCCAGGAAAATTATTATAATTTTTGAATTTTGTTGATCCTTTACTGCATTCTTGTTCTACAGAATTCAGCTAATGTATTTATTTTTAAACAATTTAGATCATGCTTTACTAATTTGCATCACTTTACCATTTGAAACACTACATCCCAGACTACTTATTTTGTGTTGTAAATTGAAACAACACAGCAAGTTGTTGATGGGGGAATAACAATTTTTAGGGCAATAATACATTTTGGGCCAAAAAAACAAAAGAGGTACCTTCATTCAGATAATATAGGTATTCAAATTATCATTCAAATGAGCTCGATTGTGATATACGAGTAAACAGTAGGTAGATGGTTCATATGATAACAGTGCATAGTTTATAATGTTGCAGTTAATTGCTTGGATGATGCTAAAGGAAAATCTCATCTGGGAAATGTGTTTTTTTTTTATCAAACCGCAGGACATACGAGAAGTTATGTACCAGATAGAGACAAATGAGTCACAATGAATTATTGCATAACTTAAATTATTGAATAACTTTTCAAAGGATGGCAATTGAAACTTTTTTAAAAATCAACAAAAAGTTTTTGGAAAATTTTGATATAAGATAATTTGAAAATTATTAAGAACCTTTTGTGTAAAAATTGTCATTGAAATACATCCAGTCACTTACGAGAAAATCAGAAAAGACGGATCTATTAGCCTAAGAGCCAGCTTTTAAATTATCTGGGCGGAAACAAATTGACAGAAGTCCGAGTGGGGACAAAGCGTTGCCAGATGTCATCAAACCTAAAGTTTAAAAAAAAAATTGAAAAAACTGATAAGATACAAATCTGAAAAATGGCACCATAATAGGTTTTATGAATATTAATATGGAAACGAATTGATATAAGCATGGGTGGCCGTTCAAAAGTTACCAATGGTCATGTATTAAAAATTAAAAATTAAAATCATTATTTAAAAAAAACTTGATAAGGTACAAGGCCAAATCGGAAACTTAAAAAAAAATTAAATTGATTACGATGGGAACCCTATGGTTGAAGCAACACTTTTGCCGAACTGTTGCCTTCAATATATAAATAAAAGCTATTATTGTACTAACTTTTAACCTTGCATATTGTCAGGTTTTCTATAAGCAATGTTTTGAAGATTTCAACTAAAATAGCTTCTGGCAACCCTATGGTTAATTCTACGCTCTTCTTATTTTGTTCTGTTATTACTATGTACCTATATATGCTATTTATGTTTCAATTTTCAGCTTACTACCTCTTCGGATTTATTTTATATTTTTATTTTTAAGATTTAATGTTTGATGCCTATGGCAACCCTATGGCTCAACCTTCACTTCTACCATGTTTTCTATATATGTTTTCTTTAATATATCAATAAAACCTATCTTTATACTCAGTTTCAATCTTGCATTATGTTATCAGGATATCTAAATAAAATGTTTTAAAATGTTAAGTTTTATGTCTGTTGGCAACCCTATTGTTTACTCTAAGTTTCTGTTATTTTGTATTTTCAAACAATGCATAAATACTATTATTATCATCAGGTTTAAAAAAAAAAGTTCTTAAGATTTCGGGTTTGATGACTATGGCAACCCTATAGATAAAATTACACTTCTGCTTTGTACCTTCACAGATTGTGTTTATAAATATTTTTAAAGGTCATATAAGTTTATTAGTCGAAGAAAAAATATGTTTTTATTTCAAAAGTACGACATTTACAGTACACACACAATTTTTAATCAAAATCGTTAGTCTTTTTTGAAAAAAATGTTTTTTTCTTCATTTTCGTCATTATGGCTGATACCGTTAATTTTGGTGCGAAAAAAATTTTAATTTCCCCTTTAGGGAATCACCAAAAACCCTTAACTACCAAGTTAAAAAAAAAAAAAAAGCTTCAGCGACTTACGCTGCAGCTTGATATAGAAACAGTAGGGTAGTCTAGCTCACGTTTCGGCCAGTAGTGTAACTCACGAACTATATTATTAATAAAACAAAACTCTAAGAACAAAAATGTTTTATTACCATTTTTCCATTAATATATTTCATGTACTTTCGCTGCAGATTGAATTTTAAATTATAAAGCCTGCAAAGAAGATTTTTTTAATAGAAAAATACCTTCGCAACTGACTTTTTTTTTTTGATGTAGCTAGTGTAGCCCCATTTACTTTTCATCAAATATATCATATTTTACAACATTGCAAGAGCGCATCTATACAACATGTGGATAATTTAAAAATTGTATACCTATATAATACTACTTAAGATTAAACAGTATACATGGAAGTATTCGTAACATTAGAAAAAACAGAAAGCCGGTCATGTCCAATGTAGTGTAGCTCACGTATGGAATTGCCCTAGTGATAAAATTTTGCAGAAATATTTATACACATACGGAAAAAGTTGCTTTTTGAGGGGGAGGGTGAGGAAGATCTATCTAGGTCGCACTAATTATTGTTGGTATCATAATTATTTCATAATTATTTAGAAAACTGCAATATTTTTGCACTGTAATTTCCAAACACCCCAGCTACAGACTGCAAGAACTCGACATATCATACAACCCTATCACTCACACCCAAAGTCTGCTGTGGGCTTTTAGTCTATTACATATATCGCCTATCCTCTTTAAGTCAATTTTGTTGCATGTCCTTAGGCAACTGAGCGAGTGTTTCGTTCCCTCAGTACCAAAACTTTTGAAAAACTTATAATTTGGTTGCTTTGATATTTCCAACGTCAATAAGTCGTACCTACATATTTTGTTTAAGGGATGCAAAATTCAGCTATATATTTTCTTGGCAATCGCTTTCTTGCACCCAAAAATGAGAAAGGATATTGCTGGTCTACAAACTTAACTTTATATAAAAAATAATTTGATTTTCAACTCATAGCTTTTTTTCAACGCTAATGCAAGCACACAAAGAAAGCAAACAAGTGAAAGTGAAAATCGATAAATCAAAATGGAGGTGAAGACGTCTGGCAGCTCCCCAAACCCACGCTAAGATTTCAAAAAGATTATACTACATAATATCACCACTACCATCACCGATTGAGAAGCCCAAAATAAAATATTAAAATGTCTAAGATGACGCTTTCGTGGGTATATACAAGTCTTACAAACCTTGTTTTGGTTACGTTATCCTTATGTACTATAGACTTACTGAATCTTCTTCTTATATCACAAAATGCTTACGTGACTGCTAAGGACATGCGCTATATATCATATTGTACAGAAAAGGACGCCAATTTGTGTACCAAAACAAAAGTTGCCGACGTTGTTTGTAAACAATTGTTTGTATACAAAACTAGGTAGGTACAATGGTTTTCTAAATGAGAATGGAGTGTGTTTTGACGTATGGGGGAGTATTAATGTTGGGGATATCATTATTAGATAGGTAGCTTCACTAATATCAACAGGAAAGAATTTAACTAAATGGTAAATTACGGTTCAGTTTTAGATTTGTGTGGCAATGCATTATTGGTTTTGGATTCAAAAATTATAATAAATGCTATGACAGACTGTTTTATGCAACGCTCATGGACGTCTTAGCTATTAAAACATCCAAGAGTTCTAGGATTGTTTAGGACACGGTAGCCAACCTATACAATTTTATTACAAAAAGTTTCTTATGTTTATTACATTGTTTGTATGTATTGTATATGTACTTATTACATTGAGACGATTTACAAGTACATTAATTTTTACCTGAGCAATTTTTTTGTTTTATATTTCTTGTCTTTTGGATGAATGTACTTTTACATTGGGACAATGTACTATTACATTGGCTCAATGTACATATTACATTCAGACAATGTACGTATTAAATTGCGACCATGTACTTGTACATTAATTTTGACCCGAGCATTTTTGTTTTTGTTTAATATTTCTTATCTTTTGACTGAATGTACTTGTACATTGGCACAATGTACCGTTACCGAATTTTTTTTTTTTGTAAAAAAATCATAGTTCAATTGCTCAATGTACTTGTACATTGGCTCAATGTACTTGTACATTGGCCCAATGTACAGGTACATTAATTTTGATTTGGGGAGGTTCTTTTAGATTTTCTCAATGTACTTGTACATTGGCACAATGTACTTATACATTGACCTAATGTACTTATACATTGGCCCAATGTACTTCGTACATTGAAGAAATGTACAGGTACATTAATTTTGATTCGGGGATTTTTATCCAAGATTCAAAGCAAAATTTCCTCAATGTACTTGTACATTGGCGCAATGTACCTGTACATTTGGACAATGTACTTTTTACATTAAAGTTAATGTATGTACATTGAGACAATGTAAAAGTACATTGAAATCAAAAAAAAAATTTATTTCCCCTCGGAAATTTTTTTAATGTACCCCCATACATTGAGCCAATGTATGGGTACATTGAAATTTGGGATATTTTGGTACATTTGAACATTGAGACAATGTATATTACATTGTCCCAATGTATTGGAGGTCAATGTGTGGCATACATTAATATTATGTATGTACCTTTTTTTCAGTGTATCTTCAAATTTGGTAGTTTTTTTTTAGGACCAAAATTAACGGTACCTGCCATACAACCAATATAGAAAATCTTGATTTTCTCAAAAACGGCTCTAACGATTTTGATTACAATTTTTATGTGTAATACAACAAGCAAGGTCGTGCTTTTGAAATAAAAAAATATTTTTTTATAGGTTAAAAACGGTATTTCCCATAGATCCGTTTTTCTCTATTCTGATTTTCTCGTAAGGGTTCCAGAGATTTCGATGACAATTTTTGCACAAGAGGTTCTCGACAATTTTCAAGTTATTTTATATCAATATTTTGAAAAAAAAATTTTTGAATTTTTAAAAAAGTTTCAACATTTTTTTTTCAAAAATCAATTTTTCGAGAACGCGTGAATGATTTTTTTTTGAAATTTTGGTTTTAGATGTCCATTAATATTTTCTTAAAATTGTCATTCAAATTTATTTTTTAAACAAAGCTTTATAATTTTTTTACATAAAAATTAAATTTTTTAAAAACGGCTCTAACGATTTTCATTTTTTTTTTTCAAAAAATTAATCTTTTTTAACAAAATCAAATGGCATACTTAGTTTTGAGATCAAAACAATTTAAGAAGTTGTTTAAGTCATTTTAGTAATAAATTTTATGTTTATTTTTTAATTTCTTATAAAATTAAAAACTTTATATATGAAGCTTTAGCGCCCCATGAAAACAAAACTGATAGTGCCTCTGCACACAAAGTCAAATGACGGTTTGACTGGAGTAAATATTTTTTTTTTTCTAAAAACCACGACTGATTGAGTTTAAATGATTGTAACTTTTGAATTAGAGGTTGCATTGAAAGATTTATACTTCTATGAAAAGTCCAAAGACAAGACAATTGTTTTAAAAGTAAGACTCTTTTTCAAAGATTGAAGTAAATAAATAATTTGGACTTTATCTAGTAATTTCATAAAAACGGTGTATAAATCCAAAATTATTTGAATGCACAAAAAAAATTTCATTACTATTCAATGATAAAGTGTAAAAATAAAAATCAATTATAGACAGATTGAGCAAAACAGTGGCCCAAAGTAGGGGTTCGGGAAAATTTCAATAAAAAAGCTCGAATTCCTCTATGATTCGGGATAATCAAACTACCAAATTCTGACAGATCTTGAGATAGCCTATCACAATATTCAGTTTGGACCATCCCTTAGGTGACACCCTGTGTGTATCAAATTCTGCATTCGTGAAAAGAAAGTTGAGATAACAATGAATTATGACATTACTATGATAGAAAATGCGAAAAAAGTAGGTCAGACAATTCTGTCTGTCTGGATGTATCAGAAGCCACAGCCTAAACGGATGGGTTGATTTACTTCAAACTTGGTGTATAGCATTTTTTTTTTAAGGCATATCCCCAGGCATTTTTTGAATTAATTTTATTAATTAATCGATTTTAGAAAAACTTTTTTTTCTCAAAAATGGCTCTTACGATTTCGACTTCAAAAATCATAATCGTTTTTTTATGTAAAGTCTATCTTTTTTTTCAAACCGTTATTAACGGTAGGTACCTAACATAGAACGGTTTTTTCTAAATTCAGATTTTCTTCTTTATGACTCACTTGATTTGAACGATTTTTTTTATATAAAAGCTCATAAGTTGCCGTAATACATTTCAGCAACAAAATTTTCAACAATTGGTTTTTTGGATTTAAAAAAAAATTTTAAATTATTTTTTGAAAAATCGTTTTATTTTTCAAAAACTACTCAATTTTTTTTTTCAAAATGTAGTTTATAGATTTTGATAAATAATATCTTAAAAATTGCGTACATAATTATTTTTGAAAAAAAATCCTTTCAAAATTTTATATAAAAAACTCTTCTTTGTCTGAATACAACTACATACTATGCATTAAAATACAGCTTCTCAAAACTAAATAAAAATATGACGAATGAATCCCACAGCCTGATTTAAGGTTAAAAACAATAAAAACGAATTCTTCGACTGTTGTGAGAAAATGCTTTTTAGAAAATTGTGACTAAACAGCCAAGCTTTGCCTCGGAAGATCTCTGAGTTTCAGAAGACTTTTAATTTGACACCAATTTCACTCTCTAACTCGATGAGTACTTTTTGTCGAATTTTCTTATTTTATAGCTAATCTTGAGCAAACTTTGGTTCTGTCTAAGGAAACTGTCAAGCTATCATCTAAGAAAATTATATATTTAGAAATTGCTTTGTCTAAGCTTTTGATTTGATATTAAAAAATGTCCATAATTTCTTGAGCAACACACAATAAACTAGAATTTAAAGAAATGCTCGGGTTAATCGCATCTGAATTAAAACAGCCATTGTGATGAGTCTGTTATGCCTCTGAATTTTAAAAGTGCACGTCATTACCTTTAATTTGACATCAATATCAACCACATCTCCGAAATGGTACTGAAGGCATCTTACCAGCCAGGATGCGGACGAGAAACCCTGGGGTTTTCGTACCTACTAATGGTCTTCTTTCATGAAGTGAAGTTTTCTTAAACTCGAAGAGTAAAGCAATGTTGCAGTGAAATCGCTGCTAAATTAATTTTTTTAAGGGAGTTCGACATCACACAGATGGATGACAGACAGACAGAATCGTCGTACCAACATTTTTACATTCTCCATCGCATCGTAATGCTATGTTTGATTGATATCTCGATATTTTTGTACGATTTTTTGCTCGCATAATTTGTATGTATAGTATCGCAAATAAATAAAACTCACGTACTTGCTCTTGTAGATAAAGTTAGTATTTATGCTAAGCCTCTTTAAAAAAAAAATTGCAAATGCATTTTTAGAAAAAAAAATTAAAAAAGCATAAAATTTGATTTTCAAATGACTAAAACAGCTTCTTAAATGAATTTAACCTCAAAACGAAGTATGCAATCTGATTTCTTCTATAATGATACATTTTTAGAAAAATTTGAAAATCGTTAGAGCCGTTTTCTAAAAAAACTTTTTTTTTTATATAAAATTTTGCAAGGAAAATCTGCCTTTAGAAAATAAATAAGCTCTTAGAGCTTATACTATTTTTTTGTCCAAATTAATTACAAAAAAGTTGAATCATTCTTCTATCTCTAACCAGTTATTAAGAATTCGCGTTAATAATTCTGTTACTAACGTTATGATTGTTTACGAACATAAAAGCACGTGGGATTAAATCTAAAGTAGCAACAAACAAATATTTAAGTAATTTCTTGACTTTGGGGCACAAAACAAACACAGCCAACAAACAAAACAAAATTTAAAAAAAATATCACAAATACAAACATAATTTTTAATTTGGAATGAAAATGATACAATAATGACAAAACAAAATTCATCGTAAACAGCACGGCAAGTACATGAAGTCAATGTAACATGCTGATTAAAGTTTATTGTCAAGGTGAATGTTGTTAAATGGGGTTTAAGTGAATTACTACTCTTTCCCAGCCCAAACACGATAGAAGCCCTAATCAGAGTTGCCAGGATTTCTTTGACTTTTTTTAATTACAAGAAAAAAAGTAGATACATACATATATAGTTATGCGCTATATACATTTTTATTTGTACTTAAAAAGTACTTGTAAAGCTAACGCTTATGACCCAAGAATCTGACGCTTTGTTGCCATCACAGAGCACATACGGGACGGTAGTACGTTAGGATAAAAATTATAGCATAATTGGACAGTCTTTTGTCAGAGCTCAACGGAGGAACTACTAGTGGACTGGACACTAGTACCTTTTTTGTTCCTGCAGTCGAGAAATGAGAAAATAACCAAATGTCAGTGGATAACTCCACTATCGATCTTTTATAGTGCACCAGAAGCAAAACATTGCTACGCAACTTTCTTACTAATTCCGAAATGAATACAAGAGATATATTTTTTGATAAAGTTGAAAATGCATCATCTTCTCAAATTTTTAAACTTTTCGATCCAAAATAATTAGCAAACTTAAATACCAACGAAAACTTAGGCAACCCTGCATTACACTCGCCCAATAAACAACTGAAAAGCTATCAAGCTTCTTTCGATCAGCAGCTGTTACAAAGCTTTCAAAACCCTTCAAACAACCTCTCACTATGACATGTTGGCGCTTTGTTGTATTGATCTGACCATATCGCCTATGACGAGATATACCACTTCGTTAGATTTATGCTGTTGTCGACAAACTATACTTGAAGTTAAGCCAAGCGGGTTAATGAACTTTCAATGTCGATGGGGTTAAATGATAGAAATCACAAGAAAAAAACAAAAAAAAAACAGAAATACTCTGTAAATGGTCGTGAAAATAAATAAAACAAACAAAAAAATGCAATTGATCATGAAATAAAACAAACGAGATGGTAATGTTTGAAAAAATATTTATCGGAACATTTGTGGGCGTTGGGAAACTCCCCAAGGGGCACAATTACTGACATCACTGAAATGAAACTTGTGCATATATTGGTCGGAATTTGATGTTAAAATATATTTACATACCAACACATTAAAGAGTAAAAAGAAAATATAACAGAATAATGTGCCAATCCAAGGAAATGAAATCATATTTTCATTTGATTTCAAGGCCTTTTACGTTCATTATAATATCGTCGGGCTTGTTGGGGTGCTGTTCTGGATCTTAGGTGATTTACCTGTAAAAGCCGCCTATTTCAATATGTATCGCAATCGTAAACCAAATTGCTTGAAATAAAATTTCAATTCTGAAAGGTAAACATTTCAAATTGAAGATTCGACAAAAGAACAAGCAAATTTGGAATATAATTTGGCTGACAGATAAGCTTTTTTAATCGACCATGAGACACTTAAATGGTTTGTGATTTTTTATGGAGCACTAAATACTCTTGGTTTTTGTTTTATTTTATTTATATGTATTTTGGGGGAAACTTTTAACCCAACAAATAGAAGTGTTTGACACACGGTTGAATATTTAGAATAATAACAATTATCTAATATCTACTATTAGCTCATGGTCATGGCAATTAGGTTTTCACTCGGACAATATACCTTATGGCATTTTTATTGGTGGAAATTGTTGGCAGCAATGCCCTCACTCATATCCCAACGATTCCTATTTGGGGTTTGGATACGAACGTCAAAAATACTGCATCATTTAGCTATATCTATAAAGCTAATTGTCATTATAACATCATTTGTGTGTCAAAAAAACCTTATTTGTATGCTAAACCTGTTGAGATAACTAATTATACAACTCTCAGTTAACAACATTTCTTTTTATATAAATTCCTACTTCCAATACAACAGGTTTTTATTTTAGAAAATTCCTTTTCAATAGTGGTACAGCGATAAAATTTGGCATCATTGTTTCATTTGCAATGAGAACCAAGAACCAAAAATTGCATCGAAATATTATGGTTGAAAGGGTGTTGTTTTATTTAAAGGAAAAAGAATTTTTATAAAGTCCGGAAAGCCTATGTATTCAGCTAAAATTATGTCCATACTATAAATGTTGAAAGCGGTAAAAACGCGCAAAGTAGTAATAATTTTTTTTTATTTTTTATTTTAGTCATGATCATGATAGCAAACCATAAAACTATTTAATTTTGTTTCAAAAGTTTGATTGCTTATAACAAAGAAACCGTTCGTTAGATCGACTTGAAATTTTGTTGGATAGCTGTAATTTAACCGTTATTTGTTTAAAAGTTTATAAATATCCCTTTTTTTGATGTTTTTTTCAAATTAGTATCAGAGACAAAAAAAAAATAAGTACGTTAAAGTTACAAAAATATCTTCTAGGAAATTTGTTCCAGTTTTCAAAGTGGTCTTTAAATTTAATTTACAGTTACCTATTGGTTGCAGAGAAATTGATGTTTGAAAACAGAAACGTCATTTTCTACTCAAAGATCAATAAATAGGTTTAAAACAAATCGTATCAAAAAATTCTAAAAATAAGGAATTAAAGCTGAATACATAGGCTTTCCGGACTTAATAAAGATTCAGCTCAATAAATATTGTTTTAAAGGTGGCATTGAAAAACAAAATTTAAAAAAAATTAAAATTTTTGGTTACGCGCTATTCCTTAGCACTACTTGATAACGGTGGTTTTTAAAAATAGTTCAGTTAAAAATCTGAAAACTAGAATATCTGAGGTTTCAAGTGCTTTTTGAATATACGACCATTTTTCACTTAAATACAGCCTCTCGAAAATCACTCAAAAAAATCAATTTTCCATTTTTTCCACTAGTGTATAAGTGTTCTATGTTATCTCAAAATTTGGGAAATTTATATCAAGGAAATATGCAAGATACAGCGCTCGAAACTTACTTTATCTTTAATTTTTGAAATCTATGTAGTTTCTTGCATTAACTTTTTTTCTTGTATAGTAGCATTTTAATAACTGTTTGTAAAAGCAAATTTATTTTAATACATAATATGCTATTGAGCTTTCCAAATAAAATAAAAAATTAAAAAAAAACATATTTCTTTCGTTATTACAGAGTGACCAAGAATTAATATCTTAATGTTCTATAGCTTTAGTGACATTAAGCTACGTCTTTAGCTACAATTTTTAGAAAGCTACAATACTATATAAACATTTTTTAAAAGAATTGTATCAGTCGTGATCCGATCTGGATCGCAGTGTAGGTACAATTTAGTTTCACTGAATCCCATTTAAAAAACACGGTTTTGACTTTGGTTATTATGCTAAATTTGTAATTTAATGGCTAATAAAACAATACAACCAAGATTTCATTTTTGCCAAAAATATATATCTTTCATTAAGGTATAAAATAAAATTAATCTGGTGACGGATCTTTGATATATTCAATCTTAGGCTCAATCATATTTCTTGCCACAATCTTATTCTCAATTATTTCTCTTTGAAATATGTGGTGATGTTATTAGAATTTACTTACACATGTCAAAATGTTGTTAATTAAATGAACTAATAGTACGTTTAAGAAAAGTGTAATTTAATATTTTAATCCAATTTTTTCTTATGGCTAATTTATTGTTAGAGTCGTTTTACAAAATTAAAATTATTTTTATAAAAACAATAAATATACATTTTTCAAAGGACTTCTAAAAAAATTGGTATGCCATTTTAAAAATATTATTTATCAACATCTAAAAAATTAATTTCGAAAAAAAATATTTAGCCGCTTCAAGAAAGACGAAAATTAAAAAAAACAATTTTTTTTTTTTAAATAAAAAACAGCAATTTTTGAAAATTTTGTTTCTTAAACTCTCGCTTCACCCAAAACATCACAAAAAAAAGTGTTTTTGTTCTAAATTCAATATCTCATGATAGAACAATTCTGATACTAGATTCGAGTTCAGAGGGTCAAAATCTTTTGCAAGAGTTTAATTTGGTTTCTATGACGATCCTCTTTTCCTATTACTGATATTTACGGAAAAATCAACATTAAAAATGCGTTTTTTGTTTTTTTTTTCAATTTTTTACAATATTTTTATAATAACTGTGTTGTTTTCTTACTTAGTCTTAAATAAAAATAATTTAACCAAAATTAATCCATCTCAAAATTTTCAAAAATCAAAATTTTTTCGTAAACTCTTTTGATTGATTAGTTAATTTTGTTTAAATAAATTCGTCAAAAAAACACAAAACTCAATATTTTGTTAAAAAAAATGCAAGTTTTATCAAAATCTAACAAAATCTAAATCTATTTTTGAAGAAGATAAAAATAAAAAACCAAAAATTAGTTTTCACTTTCATTTTTGACAATATTTTTGAGATATTATAAAATCATTGTAATGCAGCAAAAATTATCTGAACAAGTTGTAGATCTTTTTTAACCACCTACAACACTTCTAATGAATTTTTTCGATAGCAAGTCTACGTTTGTTAGAAATCGTAAAAAAACACGATTTTGGACACCCATCCCACTTTTTCGCCCACCCACACCATTTCTCTCAATCTGTGGGCAGTTTATTTTTCCCCTTTTATACACCATTTATCCTAATTTTTCCCACCATCCACATCCTATTAATAAATTTTTATTTTGAAAAAAATTATTGGCACTGGTCAGGAGGTGCATTGAGATGGACAAGCATCCACGAAGGATGAAATCGTGTGGCAGCTATCATGGTAAGTGCTGCATGGAGCAGGGTGAGCGGCTGTTTGCGTGCGGTTTTGTGATAAGGGGAAGACTAAGACAAGAAGTCTTGGTCTTTAATGCGGTAGCTTTAAAGCGAGCGCCTAGTCACAATTCACATCAAGGCAAAAAACGTGACACTGATCTGTATTCACGTCTCCCACCAACAAAAGGGCAGCAATGCCCTCATTCATATCCTTAAATGCCCAACGATTACCAATAGGGGTTTGGCCATACTCTTGAAAAAAAAAACAACTGCATAAATATTGCAATTTAAGTTCTAGCGGCAGCGGAGGAATTCACCAGATGGAATCAACGATGCCTTCTTATGTTCCAGTCAGGCTGAACTACTTATTGAATACCAAGTTAACGCTAAACAACACCTTCATCATCCTATTCCTGCCGTATCGGGCAAAAGAATGTGGGTTAAAAGATTCGGATGAAAATTTGCTTGAGTTCTTAGAGAAAAAGATTCTTCAAATTATTTTTGGTCCTGTGACTATACATGGAGTATGGAGAAGACGATTTAACGCCGAGTGTTACGGGGTGTACAGCGACGTTGACCGTCAAGATGCTAAAAATTCAGGGTATACATGGAGAGTCTAGAATTCTCGACACTAGTCTCAAATCCAACCCTGATGATGTACGCAGCAGAAGAAAGACAAAGTAACTGGTGTTCCAAGTCGAGGATGTGTAACTGGAGGCGACTAGCTAGTGACAGAAATAGCTGGAAAGGCATGTTCGTTGAGTCCGTAGCTCATAACTGCATTGTAAGCGCCATCAAAAGTAAAGTATGTAAGTTATTTGCATATATGGGTCCTGATCCCAGTTCACACTGGTTTAATTACTTGAAAAACAAAAATCAACAACTCAAAATTTTTAATTGTAATAGGGCAACAAGTTAACTTAATCTAGCAGTCAGTTTTTAAGAGTTGCCATCAAATTAAAATGTCATTAATAGTCTTTATCCATCTAAATATTTCGATTTTGCTGTTTACATAAAAGTAAACCCTTTATGCCTCCTTAGTGATTTCTATTAATCTATTTTTCAAATTTCACATTCTGTATCAAAGGTGCATTGGTACATTTAACCTTTAAAATCTTTGTGAAAACGAATTTTCGAGTGTCTTTTGTTACAGTGAAAAATGACCTTTAATTTAGAAAACTCTTATACCTTTGATCTGGTATAAACCTCTCTTCTATTTTTTTTTTTTTTTTTGTAAATATCAAATCTTGTTGAAAAAGAGGTGCCAAAATGCTAATTACATTGTCCTTGACAATATCATATTCTTTATTAAAAAATTGTCCTCCTTTTTCGTCATCATCGAGAGAATACACAACAACAAAACAAAAATGAGACTTTGATCGATTGTATTTAAATTGTTCTTATTTTCTCTGATATTCTTATGCTTCCCTTATTTTTATTGTTTTTTTTTTTCTCTGATGAGATGAAAAGACTGAAAAAACTTTCTATATCAATATGGATGGCATTGGTCTTGTTCTTCTAGTTTAACAACCTTTTCTTGTCACTCTCTACAGTTTATATATTGAAACAATAAGGCTTAAGTAACAAAGAAAAACTAGTTTTACACTCTTATTTTTATCATAAGGACTAGATATCTAGAATGCACGAAATAATATCAAACTTGTTAAAATAGTGAAAGTCGCAGAACCTGACTACGACTTTCCATCTTCCAAACTACTGAATTTGTCACCCTAGTCTTGAATTGAATTCTTTTCTTTACTCAAAGCTCACCCCTGGCACAATTACCCATTGCAATGTCAGTTTAGCATCGGAACGCGAAGGGCCATTATGTACAAGGTTACACTCAGTGTCACTTGAATAGTTTCGAATATATAATTTTCAAGTTTAACGATATTTTTCTAAGAGAATATTTGCTTGATAAAAGATGTTCGACAGTATTACTTGATGAATTATTTAGTATTAACGTAACATTGCGTGGTTCATTTCACCCTTTTTAGAGGCGGAGGAGCAGTTTAAAGAAAATTTATATGGGCGCAACTCTTATTTGTCATGGATGTTCGAAAATACTTGAGTAGGAACGTGGAAGTCTGTCAAAAGCCAGGTAGGCGGAGGTCATGCGGATTTTTCCTCATACATTTTTTTTTTCTAAAGGTACTTATCGATTTGCAACCATGTATCTCAAACAATTTTTTTTTTTTTTTTTTAATTTTGTTTCAATTTTAAAGTATCTTGACTTTGTATCAGGTACATAACTGCTTTTTATGTCCTCTGCGATTTTCATCGATAGTTTATGCTTTTGTGTGACAAGAAACTTAGTTATGAATTAGTAATTATGTTTTTTCTGAAAGTGTAGATTGAATTTGCCACCAAATAATTATTTGTATTAAGTCCAGGCTGGTGAACACACCCCAAATGTCACATTCGTGACATGTCCTACCGCTGTGTTTCCAAAAAATAACGATGAAAAACGATAAGAAACTGTATTAGAAGAGGAAAACGAATATTATAAACAGTAACGATATCATTACTGTACGATATTCCGGGGTGATCAGCAGTTTTAAAACAGTTTTTTAACCTTGTAATTGCAAATTGAATTCTGTCCTCGAGTTGTAAAGGAATTTATTTGGGTTACAACATTATGTTGGAACCACTGCATCAGACAATATCCTGCAATACAATATGTGTAAACTTTGATCATTTACCATCACCTATACGTTGCCATACTCAATCAGGTCCGTGAAAGAATTGTCTGGGTTTTACAAAGCAACAGTACAGAAACAGGGGTGTTCTAAAAACTGAGGTCACAACCGTGGCACTCGGTAACTTTGAGTAACATATTTTATTTTATGCATGAAATCATACTCTCGTAGGTTTTGCATACGCAACTTTATAACCTTTCAGAAAAATCTTTAACTCAAAAGAGTGCTTTGCAATGAGACGCCAAATACGAAAATGTGACAACCGTGGCACGTTAAAAATGTCACGTAAAATATTGTGTCGGCCGGCAATACACGACACAATATTACTGCGCAATACTCAGTATTGTGCAATAATATTGACCGTGTAAGGGCTGTATTGCACAATATTTTCGGTTGGCGCAATATATTGAGTGATATTAAAAAAGTTTAATATTTTCAGATTTTGTACTCAATATTTTTCGTTTCCACAACTAGGCAGATACAGAATAAGCAAAGAGACATACATAGAAATATTGTGCAGTAATATTGAATCGTTCGCCCACCTTTTTCGCATAATATTTTTGGACAATAGTTTAGCGCAATTGTATTGTGTCGTGTAGGCGGGCATTAGACTATAAGCTAAGTAATCCAACGGTCGCCTTCCTCACTATTAAAATTTTGAATTAGAAACACAACTAATATGGAAATACGAAGATAAAGTGAATATAAATAATACTAACAGTAGTTTTTATTGATACTACAAAAAAAAAAATAACCACCCAATTCTATTGAACTAGAATGAATTGAACCAGAGTGTATGTACGAGTATCGTACCTATATAAAGCGAAGATATTTAACATTGCACCCCGCTATCATTTAATGTATCTAAGGGGTTCGCGAATATAAAAAAAAACCTAACATGTTGAGGAACGAATTGTCTGATATAAAAAGGGGAATCCAGTTTTAAGAAAAGAAAATCCCAACACTGCGAGAAGCCTAGTTTTATAGAGCACACGTGCTCTAAGAAGTTCATTTTTTTTTTGTTGAATTACCATGTCAGTAGGTAAAGAAGAACTTATATAGAGGTATGTACTTATGAATTCTTGTGGGTAAACTGTACCAAAAAGGAATTTGAATTTCAGGGGGATTTTATAGGTTATTCTTCCCTTTAAGATGATAAATTTTCAATTTTTTTTTTAATTGCATATCGACCTAGGGGGTTGAATCTTGAATGTATAGTTTTTCTTTTATAAACACAGGGTGTTTAGAAAATCATAACAATTATGTACCTACATTGGGGGATGATTTTAGAAATCTATGTGCAGGTAAGGTTTTTGAGTTTTTATTGAACACCGACATTTCGCATTTCAGCATTGTGTATCGGTTTTTGTTTTCTTTTTAATTTAAATAAAAATTACGACTAGCTCTGAACAGGATGCGACTCATTTCATGTGGGTACCCTAAAGTCTAAAAACTGTCTAAATACTATTTTTCTCTTACTTTTTCTCTCCTTTTTTCTTTTTTCTCTCTTAGTTACAAAACAAATCTCTTTTGAAAGAGATGATTAATAAATTAGAAACACTACTATTCGCTTTGGTTTGAAGACAAATCAATCGCATTCTTTGTTCGGATATATACACAATTATTTAAACGCAAGTTAAGGTACATTCGAAATTTGTAAATTTTTGATATAAAACGGTTATTTTATTATTATTAGTTTTTCAAATAAAGAATTTATTTTTTTTATTGGCATTAAATGGTGGTTAAACCAGACGAAGCTTCAATTTAAAGCTTCCAATTTGTTTCATATCAACAAAGATTAACTCAAAAATGAACGCAGATGTACTGGAAGACGTTCTATACTTTCGTTCATGGATGAGCAAAAACATTATTTAGTGGATTGGCCAGCTTGAACTTCAAGTCTCGATTGTAATCCAACTGAACATCTTTGGGGAATACTCGCCTCATAAGTTTATCAAAATAAATAAAATAAAATTTGATACCATTTCAGAGCTTAAGACATTGTGGAGAGAAATAGACCCCGAAATAATACTAATACAAAATAAAGGCAGCCATACTAAGTATTAATTTGGCTATTTTGGATCATGCTTTTGAAATAATAACATGGTACATATTTAGGTTATTGTGTGACTACTTTAGAAGTCTCTATTTTAGTTTTTGTTGTTTTTATTGTTAATTCAATATTTCCAAATAAAAATTATTGAAAAAGTTTTACAAAATAAAATGCACGACTGGATCGCACGTACACTGAACCAAAAAGGTACATTATATTAATGTAAAAGTACATTAATATAATGTAAAAAGCAACCGATGTTCAGGTACATTGAGACAATGTATGCCATACATTAATATTATGTAACCGGGAAATTTAGCAAAAAAAATTCCCTTAGCACATACACGAACCAAAAAATAGGGGTATTTTTAATGTAAAGTACATTGAGCCAATGTACTTTGTACATTTATCCAATGCACTTTTCATTTTATCGTAGCACATCCCAGAACCAAAAAATCGTAAAAAACTGGGTTTTTAATGTATGGTACATTGGCGCAATGTACAAGGTACATTGAGCCAATGTTCTTTGTACATTGGGCCAATGTACTTTGTACATTGAGCCAATGTACTTTTTTCATTGCGCCAATGTACTTTGTACATTGAGCCAATGTACTTTGTACATTGAGCCAATGTACTTTGTACATTGAGCCAATGTACTTTGTACATTGAGCCAATGTACTTTGTACATTGAGCCAATGTACTTTGTACATTGAGCCAATGTACTTTGTACATTGAGCAAATGTACTTTGTACATTGCGCCAATGTACTTTGTACATTGAGCCAATGTACTTTGTACATTGAGCCAATGTACTTTGTACATTGAGCCAATGTACTTTGTACATTGAGCCAATGTACTTTGTACATTGAGCCAATGTACTTTGTACATTGAGCCAATGTACTTTGTTCATTGCGCCAATGTACTTTGTACATTGAGCCAATGTACTTTGTACATTGAGCCAATGTACTTTGTACATTGCGCCAATGTACTTTGTACATTGCGCCAATGTACTTTGTACATTGAGCCAATGTACTTTGTACATTGGGCCAATGTACTTTGTACATTGAGCCAATGTACTTTTTTCATTGCGCCAATGTACTTTGTACATTGAGCCAATGTACTTTGTACATTGAGCCAATGTACTTTGTACATTGAGCCAATGTACTTTGTACATTGAACCAATGTACTTTGTACATTGCGCCAATGTACGTTGTACATTGAGCCAATGTACTTTGTACATTGACCCAATGTAGTTTGTACATCGCACCAATGTACTTTGTACATTGACCCAATGTACTTTGTGCATTGGACCAATGTACTTGGTACATTGAGCCAATGTTTTTTGTGCATTGAGAAAATGTACTTTATTCATTGAACATATGAACTTAGTTCATATAGCCAATAAACTTTGATAATTAAGCCAGGAAACTTTGTTTATCTGGCCGAAAAATTTGATTTGTTGATTCAACGAATATTTTTTAACAGGATTAAGTTATCCTGATAAAAATTACGTTATCAGTAAATCAAATTCTTTGGCTAAATAATCAAAGTTTCTAAGCACAATAACCCAAACTTATTGGCTCTATTAACATATTTCATCGGCTCGCTGAAAAAAAGTACGATTAGTGATTCTTTATCATAATATATATGCAAAAAGTACGGTCAGTGTTCTTATATTATGTACTTACATTGATTCATTTACTTCTTTTCTCTTCACCAGCTGAAAATTCAGAAAGGTCGTATACAGTAAGAACTCTTTAATTTTGTTTGGTTTTACTCGGAAATGGTTTTTTTTTATTTTAAAATTGAAATTTATAATATTGTTACGTAATTTTACAAAGAGACGGTTGATATTTTATTTTTTTTTTGAAGAAAATCTATTAGTATTTGAACTTTAGGATATGATCCTTTTAATACAATTTTATAAAAAAATGCTTGAATAAAAGTCCAGAATGAACAGCAGGCAATAGGATAGTGCAAATTAAAAAGATGAAAAGTCTTAAAACAAATGTCTACAGCTCTAACAAAGTTCTTAAATTGAAATTTAACACCGTCAAAATAAAGGTAAAAAACTTTTAATTGCATTATGTTCTCACCGACAGCTATAATGAAAGGCTGTATCGATTCCTTCTGTTGTTGCAAATGACGGAGATGGTCTTCGGCGTCCTGGATTGATTTTGAAATGTAAAGGAACGCTTCTTGCGAGTCTTTAATTGTGTATTTAATGGTTTGTTTTGCACCCGTTTTCTGCTTAATCACAGCTTTTTGAGTGGGAATTAAATATCCATGGAGGCAATGAAGCAGTGTTAAGTTTTTTGTATCTGAAATTAGTAATAGTAAAACATTAAATTAAGTTAAATTACTTAAAGGTTAAATAAAGTAAATAATTTTCTTATTGTGAAAGGCTAAAATATTACATAAAACAATAAAATAAAAATATTAAGACCCAATGACAGATAAAGATCAGTTAAGCTATCAGAAGAATAAAATCCATATTGAAAAAGCTCTTACTCCTAAGAATAGGCTCTAACCGAGCTTTATCTGACTATTGAAAATTGGGGCTAAATAAAATTAATTCGGCAGAGAGACTTTTTGTAGCTTTTAAATAAAACTAAAATATGTCGCCGCTCAGTTAGTTTAATAATTTAACGTTGGAATTATTTTTGATATTGATATTGATATTTGGTAAAAACATGATAACGCTAGCGCCATACAAAGAACGTCGTTTCAAGGCAGCTTCTAATGATGCTTTTTGCCTATGTTTTGATAATAATTAAAATTATTATTTATAATTACCAGTGAAACTTTTAGCAATATTAGAAGTGAGTATAAGAAGAAAATGGAGTTACCATATTTCTTACTTACCTTCAGTCAAATTCTCTGAGCTTATTAAGGAATCCAAAAGCTTTTTATTATCCTTTTCCTTAACGTGATTCTCCGAATTTAAGAATTCCAGGATATGAGGAAAATATTCGTTGAAGTTGTCCAGTAAAGAGTATCTTGTACCAAACATAGCCTGGAAATCCAAGTTGATCTAAAAATTTGAATAAGAAATACATTAGAATTCAAATTGGTAAAAATTATCTTCGAGCCATAATAAAATAGTAAGACTGAGTATGGAGGTAATCATCAAATGTTTAATATTATTTTATTTGGAACCCTCTAGAACATATTCAAGTTATGTCTCAAAATCTAGAAATGTAATTTAAAATCATAATAGTTGTTGAGAATTTAAAAAAAATGAAGCAAGCAGCTATTACCTTTTGAATCAAGCAGCTTAATTATGTTGGAAATTATTACACATTTATAATGCAACAGCTTTTGAATAGTTCAATAAAACTTGAATTCCGAAATCAATCTTTAATTAGAGTTGGGAATTAAAAAGGATGAAGTTTTAAAACAAATTGGTAGGTATTATTGTAATCAAACGTTTAATTGAATCTCAACAACAAAAGATTATTTCTAAGAATTATGTTAGTATTGTAATTGATTTAAAAAATGGATTTGTGGACTTAGAAAAAATTGATGATTTGTGTAGAGACATACTTCTTTTAATAAAATTTTAGAAAAATTTTAATAAAACTCCTAAATGAACAGCATGCAATACGATAGTGCAATAAAACCTTCAAAATATAGATAAAAACTTAAAGCTCCATTATGTTTTCACCGACAGCTCTAATGAAAGGCTGCATCGAATCTTTTCATTGATGCAGGTGAAGGAGATGGTTTTCAAAGTCCTGGATTGATTTCGAGATTTAATGGAATGCTCATTTACTTGAAAACTGTCATAGTTAAAAAAAAAACTCGATTTTGCATAAAAAGTGTTTAAAATTCTCTAAAAGGTACAAAATCAATGAAATAACGTTATGTTCTCCCAGAAAGATTATTACTTGGAATCTTTTTTACTACATAAAGGATAGTAAAACGAATAATTTGCATTATTAACTCAATCCCGTTTTTTGAGTTATAACAGTCTTTTAATAAATGAGCGATATGTAAATAATGTAATGAGGTATCCCGAGGGATGAAAGGGCTAGTTAAAAAAAAAAAAAACAAGACAAATAGTAAGTTTATGAAATGGTTCTTATTTGATCTGTTTCAAGAGTTTATTTTTTTGTTGGTTTTAATACTGATTTAATTTGATGAGGTATCTCAAAAGCACGGAAACAGTTAAATAAATAATGCAGAAACTTACTTGGATTATATTTTTTGGACTTAGAAAAAATTCATGAACTTATAGACTTAGAAAAAATTTTAAATATTTTGGACTTAGAAAAATTTCACTCATTTTTGGACTTAGAAAAAATTTTAAATATTTTGGACTTAGAAAAATTTCATTCATTTTTCGACTTAGAAAATTTTTAAATATTTTGGACTTAGAAAAATTTCATTCGTTTTTGGACTTAGAAAAATTTCATTCATTTTTGGACTTAGAAAAAATTTTAAATATTTTGGACTTAGAAAAATTTCATTCGTTTTTGGACTTAGAAAAATTTCATTCATTTTTGGACTTAGAAAAAATTTTAAATATTTTGGACTTAGAAAAATTTCATGAATTTTTGGACTTAGAAATTTTTTAAATATTTTGGACTTAGAAAAATTTCATTCGTTTTTGGACTTAGAAAAATTTCATTCATTTTTGGACTTAGAAAAAATTTTAAATATTTTGGACTTAGAAAAATTTCATAAATTTTTGGACTTAGAAATTTTTTTAAATAAATAATGCAGAAACTTACTTGGATTATATTTTTTGGACTTAGAAAAAATTCATGAACTTATAGACTTAGAAAAAATTTTAAATATTTTGGACTTAGAAAAATTTTACTCATTTTTGGACTTAGAAAAAATTTTAAATATTTTGGACTTAGAAAAATTTCATTCATTTTTCGACTTAGAAAATTTTTAAATATTTTGGACTTAGAATAATTTCATTCGTTTTTGGACTTAGAAAAATTTCATTCATTTTTGGACTTAGAAAAAATTTTAAATATTTTGGACTTAGAAAAATTTCATTCATTTTTGGACTTAGAAAAAATTTTATATATTTTGGACTTAGAAAAATTTCATGAATTTTTCGACTTAGAAAATTTTTACATATTTTGAACTTTGAAAAATTTCATGAATTTTTGGACTTAGAAAATTTTTTAAATATTTTGGACTTAGAAAAATTTTACTCATTTTTGGACTTAGAAAAAATTTTAAATATTTTGGACTTAGAAAAATTTCATGAATTTTTGGACTTAGAAAATTTAAACATTTTCGAACTTGGAAAAATACATATTTCTTTTTTACTAAGAAAAATTTCATGTTTTTTTTTTTTAATTAAAAAAGTTTTTTTTTCCAAAAAAAATCATGTTTTTAGATTTTACACTGTTTAAAATTTGATGGAACCTATCGTCCACTGTTTGCGTAAACCTCGCACAAAAGTAGGTAAATGTTCATAAAAGGTTTTGTTACTTACTTAACAACACTGGAAAACTCTCAGAAAAAGGAGATTCTAAAGTGTTATTTCTATAACATGTTTCAAATATACCTAGTGCTACTTTTTAGTTCATGGCAATGTTGAATGTAAAAAAAACTAATTAAAAATTGGTTTTAGGAATTTAAAGAAAAATTGCTTTGATACGTGGCTAACGCAGAAAAGGATCTATATGTAGGTATCCCAATAGGATCAAAAGAGTTATTTTAGAAGAAAATGGAATGGTTTTTAGTCAATATCCCAATTTTTCAAATCGCTTGATATTAGTACTAGGTTAATTTATTTTACATTTGTATAATTGTTTTTTTTTTGTTATAAAATAATAAAATTTAAAGATAACTTACTTTCAGACACGCTCCATGAAAATTTGGTATTTTTCAGTTCTTCAGTTTTTTCACTTTTTTTTTTTTAATTTGGAATAGTTTTCCTTGTTTTTAATTTAAATTAATAACTCTTTAGTAGCTGTGTTGGTATCCAACATTTTAGTTTTTAAAAAAGCCAAGCATAGAATGTTAATATATGGTAGTAAATTGATCAGTTTAAATGTGATTGAACATATTATCCCCTGTCTGCTTAAACCTCGAACAAAAGATTTTCTTGATTACTATAAAAACACTGTTTTATCTCAATTGTGTGTTTAAAATATAATTGTTCATCGCAAATTTTTGATTTAAAAAAACAAAACGAAAGTTGGTTTTATGAACTTAATGAAACATTGCTTAAATAAGTTGCTAACGCAGAAGAGGGTCTATATGTACATATCCCAAAAGGAACGAAAGAGTTATTTTAGCAGAAAACATCTAACAATATAGTTAATGTATTAAATAGAACTAAATCTCAATTTTTCAAATCGCTTGCTTTATGATTAACCTACTTGGATATGTAGGTATTCCAATATCCAATAGTAACGAAAGTTATTTTATAAAAAAAAAAATGTATGAAATGGTACTTATTTCATCTGTTTCAAGAGATTTATTTACTTTAATACTGATTAAATTTGATGAGGCATAATGTATCTCAATAGGACCAAAAGAGTTTAATAAATAATAAAGAACTAACTTGGATTCATAAAGCACGTTGGACTCCTGAACATAATCTAATTCAGTCTAGCTCGAATTTTATTTATGATTTCCTCTAGTTAACATACCTACTTATTAAGAAAAAAAAAAAATAGTATTTATATGAAATGGTAGGGACTCAATAATCTGTTTTGGAAGCCTATTTTTATACTGTTTGAATTTGATCGGACATTTATGAAGATATCCTTATAGGAACGAAAAAGTTAATTTAGAAAAAAAGGCGAACAAAAATAATTAATGTATGAAATGGTACTAATTTGATCAATTTAAACGCCTGTTTTTAGATTTTAATATCAGGTATTTAAATTTGATGGGACATTGTGTATCCCAATTAAATTGTCAAAGTTAAACTTAGAGTAAAAGTATAAATAATTCAGAAACTTACTTGGATTCCTTAAGCAGTTTGGTTTCCTTAAGCACGTTGAATTTGCTGGGACAAAATTGATGACACATTTGATTGTTAAGACGCCTTCGTACTATAGAAAGAAAATCAGTTGCTTTATTGATTTATTTGTATCCACACAAATTATAGAAAAAAACTAAATATTGCTAATATAGTTTATCCAATGATTTTAGCATAATATTAAATTCCTTAAAATATTTAAATTATACTAAGAGCCGATTTTTCAATCACGGAATAAACAATCAGTTAACTGCCAGAATAATAAATTTATCTGGCAATCAGATAGTAACATCAATTTTTTTAATCACTCTTTTATTTATTCTATAGAATAGCAAAATTGAAAATCAAAATTGAAAATGTTGAACTCAAAAGCCATTTTCATATAAATTTTTGATTGTTGTTTGTTTGAATTTGTTGTAAAGCTGTCGGTTTGTAAACCAGTATGACAGAAAATTTTTGCTGACATTTAAAAATTTAATTTTAGGAATATTTTTAAAAATCTCAGAAGTGATCAGATAAGATTATTCGACTATAAAAATAATTATTTCAAAGAAAACGTAATATCTGACTCTTAAAAAATAGATTTTTGCTCTATCTAATGATTTGTTATAATATTGTAGTATGGTGTCCCAAGAGGGATGAAAGCGTAAGGATTAATAAACAAAAAAAAAAAAACAAACGCGAGCAAATAGCAAATTTATGATATGGTAGGTATGCACTTATTTGATCCGTTTCAATTTTTTTTTTTTTTGTTGGTTTTAATATTGACTTAATTCGATGAGATATATGTATGTAGGTATCAAAAGAACAGAAAGAGTTATATATAATAAATGCAGAGACTTTCTTAGATTTCTTAAGAAAGTTCACGTTGCACAAGGGACACTCCGCGAGACAAATTAAATGTCACCGCGCAGCTGTCATTATTTCGACGCTTTTTGAACTAAATGAATTTTACAAAATGCATGAAATGATTCTTATTTGATCTATTTAAGAAGCCTTTTTTGTTTTATTTAGTGGTAAGGTATCCCAAAAGGGATGAAAGGGTTAATTTAGAAAAAAAACGCTAGCAAATAGTAAATTTATGAAATGATCGGTACCCACATATATATATATGTACTTATTTGATCTATTTTAAGATTTTTTTTGTTTTAATACTGGTTTAATTCAATGAGATATAATGTATCAAAAGAACCAAAAGAGTTAAATAATTAATTCAAAAACTTACTTGGATTCATAAAGCACGTTTGTTAACGTTGCACAAAAGAAGCTCCGCGAGACAACATAGATGCCACCACGCCGCTGTTGATTATTTCGAGGTTTTTAAAACTAATTTTTATTCTAAATCCATGAAATGTTTCTTATTAGATCTGTTAAAGAAGCCTTTCTTTGTTTTATTATTGTGGTAAGATATCCCAAGAGGGATGAAAAGATTAATTTAGAAAAAAAAACGCGGGCAAATAGCAAATTTATGAAATGGTAGGTAGGTATGTACATATGTACTTATTTGATCAATTTTAAGATTTTTTTTTGGTTTCAAAAATGATTTAATTCAATGAATTATAATGTAAAGAACCAAAAGAGTTAAATAAATAATACGAAAACTTACTTTGATTTCTTTATCAAGTTTGTTCATGTTGCACAAAGGACGCTTTGCAAGACAAAATGGGGCGCGGTGGCATCCATTTTGACTCGCAAAGCGTTGATTATTTTGAGGCTTTTAAAACTAATTAAATTTTACTAAATGCATGAAATGTTTCTTATTAGATCTGTTAAAGAAGCCTTTCTTTGTTTTATTATTGTGGTAAGATATCCCAAGAGGGATGAAAAGATTAATTTAGAAAAAAAAAACGCGGGCAAATAGCAAATTTATGAAATGGTAGGTAGGTATGTACATATGTACTTATTTGATCAATTTTAAGATTTTTTTTTGGTTTAAAAAATGATTTAATTCAATGAGATATAATGTAAAGAACCAAAAGAGTTCAATAAATAATTCAAAAACTTACTTGGATTCCTTAAGCACGTGTGTTCACGTTGCACCCTCGAGACACGTTGCACCCTTGCTCCGCGAGACAGACAAAATGGAACACCGCCCCGTTGATTATTTCTAGGTTTTTTTTAACTAGGAAGAAAAATCGTTTGATGTTAGTGCTAGGTTAATTTATTTTACATTTGTATATTTGTTTTTTTGTGTTATAAAATAATAAAATTTAAAGATAACTTACCTTCAGACACGCTCCACGAAAAAAAAATTTGTATTTTTCAGCTCTTCAGTTTTTTCACTTTTTTTTATTTGGAATAGTTTTCCTTCTTTTTAATTTAAAATAATAACTTTTTAGTAGCAGTGTTGGTATCCAACATTTTATTTTTTAATTAAATTACAGAAGCCAAGCATAAAATGTTGGATACCAACACGCTCCAAGAAACAAAATCGAATGCCGACCGACGCCAACGATGAACAAGAAGAATAAAACGAAAACACGTGGCGCCTTTTAAATGTAGTGCGTTCAGTAATATACTTTTCGTTGAAAAGTGGTGCGTTCTTTTTTGTCCCAATGTTTGAGATCTCTTTATTGTTGGGTTCAAACAATCAAATTTATGTTACGTTTCATTATGAATTGATTTTGAATTAACTTTGACACATTAACAATAAGAAGAATTAGTTGTTCCTTTATGAATAACATTTGTAAACAAATTCTAAGTTACAAAAACAACGAATTGTTTGGCTCTTCTACAAAAGTAAACTTTAGTTCATAAAAGAACGCACCACAGATGTATATTCAGCGAATGTACCCAACATTAACTGAATGTACTTTTACATTTAACGAATGTACACTAATGTACTTTTGCGTCCAGATTTTTGTTTGCAAAAACATGCATGTGCATGCACAGACACGTTCATAAATGATTTGAAAGAATGTTTGCATTTGATGGGAAATATGTCTCCTTAATGATAATTTTATGTTAATACGTAACACAGAAAGGTTATAAATCGTGTTTTTGTGCGATAAAAATGTCAAATTAGTTATTTTTACATGGGGTGGCTCGATAAAATGCTATATTCTACATTTTCTTGTGGCAATTCCACAAAAAAATGAACATGAATAAAATTTCAAACAAATTTTCGATGAATACAAAAATTAGAATAGCGGCAAAAATGCTGTTTTCAAGCATATTTAACTTTAGTAAATTTTTGGTAAATGCGGGAAAGTGCAATATTTGGTATAAGAACTCTCATTTCCATAAAATTTTGGACCTGTTTTCCACATTTTCCACGTTTAGCAACGTTGCATGAATACCAATATTATATTAAAGATTTTATGTTTTGGTTTTTAACCCTTTTATATTGGCATAATGAACTTATTAAATTGACGAGAAAAATGAAGATAAGAATGTAGATGTATGCAACTTTATCGAACAAAATTTGTTTGGTAATTTTTACCATCTAAAAATGGTAATCATGGTATGCTTTTTATGAGGAAATTTGTGTTTAAAAGAGCACCTGGACTGGCTTACGAAATAATTTTTTAAGGGGTTGTCATGAAGTGTTTTTAGCATTAGCACAATGTACTTGTACATTGGCACAATGTACTTTTACATTGATACAATGTACTTTTACATTGGCGCAATGTACTTTTCATTAGGACAATGTAGTTGTACATTGTCGCAATGTACTTATTACATTATTATTAATGGTATTCATGCAAACCTGCTAATCTGTTAAATCTGTTAAAAGAACTTTCAATTCCATACAATTTTTGATATGTTTTCACGTATTATTATTAGGGGTATTCATGCAACCTGGTAAACTCTTAGTAAACGCGGGAAAGTGCAATATTTGGTATAAGAACTCTCATTTCCATAAAATTTTGGACCTGTTTTCCACATTTTCCACGTTTAGCAACGTTGCATGAATACCAATATTATATTAAAGATTTTATGTTTTGGTTTTTAACCCTTTTATATTGGCATAATGAACTTATTAAATTGACGAGAAAAATGAAGATAAGAATGTAGATGTATGCAACTTTATCGAACAAAATTTGTTTGGTAATTTTTACCATCTAAAAATGGTAATCATGGTATGCTTTTTATGAGGAAATTTGTGTTTAAAAGAGCACCTGGACTGGCTTACGAAATAATTTTTTAAGGGGTTGTCATGAAGTGTTTTTAGCATTAGCACAATGTACTTGTACATTGGCACAATGTACTTTTACATTGATAAAATGTACTTTTACATTGGCGCAATGTACTTTACATTAGGACAATGTAGTTGTACATTGTCGCAATGTACTTATTACATTATTATTAATGGTATTCATGCAAACCTGCTAATCTGTTAAATCTGTTAAAAGAACTTTCAATTCCATACAATTTTTGATATGTTTTCACGTATTATTATTAGGGGTATTCATGCAACCTGGTAAACTCTTAGTAAACGCGGGAAAGTGCAATATTTGGTATAAGAACTCTCATTTCCATAAAATTTTGGACCTGTTTTCCACATTTTCCACGTTTAGCAACGTTGCATGAATACCAATATTATATTAAAGATTTTATGTTTTGGTTTTTAACCCTTTTATATTGGCATAATGAACTTATTAAATTGACGAGAAAAATGAAGATAAGAATGTAGATGTATGCAACTTTATCGAACAAAATTTGTTTGGTAATTCTTACCATCTAAAAATGGTAATCATGGTATGCTTTTTATGAGGAAATTTGTGTTTAAAAGAGCACCTGGACTGGCTTACGAAATAATTTTTTAAGGGGTTGTCATGAAGTGTTTTTAGCATTAGCACAATGTACTTGTACATTGGCACAATGTACTTTTACATTGATACAATGTACTTTTACATTGGCGCAATGTACTTTTCATTAGGACAATGTAGTTGTACATTGTCGCAATGTACTTATTACATTATTATTAATGGTATTCATGCAAACCTGCTAATCTGTTAAATCTGTTAAAAGAACTTTCAATTCCATACAATTTTTGATATGTTTTCACGTATTATTATTAGGGGTATTCATGCAACCTGGTAAACTCTTAGTAAACGCGGGAAAGTGCAATATTTGGTATAAGAACTCTCATTTCCATAAAATTTTGGACCTGTTTTCCACATTTTCCACGTTTAGCAACGTTGCATGAATACCAATATTATATTAAAGATTTTATGTTTTGGTTTTTAACCCTTTTATATTGGCATAATGAACTTATTAAATTGACGAGAAAAATGAAGATAAGAATGTAGATGTATGCAACTTTATCGAACAAAATTTGTTTGGTAATTTTTACCATCTAAAAATGGTAATCATGGTATGCTTTTTATGAGGAAATTTGTGTTTAAAAGAGCACCTGGACTGGCTTACGAAATAATTTTTTAAGGGGTTGTCATGAAGTGTTTTTAGCATTAGCACAATGTACTTGTACATTGGCACAATGTACTTTTACATTGATAAAATGTACTTTTACATTGGCGCAATGTACTTTACATTAGGACAATGTAGTTGTACATTGTCGCAATGTACTTATTACATTATTATTAATGGTATTCATGCAAACCTGCTAATCTGTTAAATCTGTTAAAAGAACTTTCAATTCCATACAATTTTTGATATGTTTTCACGTATTATTATTAGGGGTATTCATGCAACCTGGTAAACTCTTAGTAAACGCGGGAAAGTGCAATATTTGGTATAAGAACTCTCATTTCCATAAAATTTTGGACCTGTTTTCCACATTTTCCACGTTTAGCAACGTTGCATGAATACCAATATTATATTAAAGATTTTCGGCTCAATGTACTTGTACATTGCCACAATGTACTTTTACATTGGCGCAATGTACTTTTTATATTGAGACGATGTACAAGTACATTAATTTTCACCTGAGCATTTTTCTGTTTTATATTTCTTGTCTTTGGGACGAATGTACTTTTACATTGGCACAATGTACTGTTACATTGGCTCAATGTACATATTACATTCAGATAATGTACGTATTACATTGCGGCAATATACTTGTACATTCATTTTGATCCGAGCATTTACGTTTTTGTTTTTAATTTCTTGTCTTTTGGATCAATGTACTTGTACATTGCCACAATGTACTTTTACATTGGCGCAATGTACTTTTTACATTGAGACGATGTACAAGTACATTAATTTTTACCTGAGCAATTTTTTTGTTTTATATTTCTTGTCTTTTGACTGAATGTACTTTTACATTGGCACAATGTACTGTTACATTGGCTCAATGTACATATTACATTCAGACAATGTACGTATTACATTGCGGCAATGTACTTGTACATTCATTTTGATCCGAGCATTTTTGTTTTTGTTTTTAATTTCTTGTCTTTTGGAGCAATGTACTTGTACATTGCCACAATGTACTTTTACATTGGCGCAATGTACTTTTTACATTGAGACGATGTACAAGTACATTAATTTTTACCTGAGCAATTTTTTTGTTTTATATTTCTTGTCTTTTGACTGAATGTAATTGTACATTGGCACAATGTACTGTTACATTGGCTCAATGTACATATTACATTCAGACAATGTACGTATTACATTGCGGCAATGTACTTGTACATTCATTTTGATCCGAGCATTTTTGTTTTTGTTTTTAATTTCTTGTCTTTTGGAGCAATGTACTTGTACATTGCCACAATGTACTTTTACATTGGCGCAATGTACTTTTTACATTGAGACGATGTACAAGTACATTAATTTTTACCTGAGCAATTTTTTTGTTTTATATTTCTTGTCTTTTGACTGAATGTAATTGTACATTGGCACAATGTACTGTTACATTGGCTCAATGTACCTATTACATTAAGACAATGTACCCAATACATTGAGACAATGTACACGTGCATTAATTTTAATTCGAGAAATTTTGTTTTTGTATAAAAATCATAGTTTAATTGCTCAATGTACTTGAACATTGGCCCAATGTACTTATACATTGGCCCAATGTATTTATACATTGGCCGAATGTACTTCATACATTGTAAAAATGTACAGGTACATTAATTTCGATTCGGAGATTTTTTTTTTCAAAATTAAAAAAAAATGTCTTTCTAGATTTTCTCAATGTACTTGTACATTGGCACAATGTACTTATACATTGGCCCAATGTATTTATACATTGGCCCAATGTACTTCATACATTGTAAAAATGTACAGGTACATTAATTTTGATTCGGGGATTTTTTTTTTCAAAATAAAAAAAAAATGTCCTTCTAGATTTTCTCAATGTACTTGTACATTGGCACAATGTACTTATACATTGCCCCAATGTACTTATACATTGGCCCAATGTACTTTGTACATTGTAAAAATGTACAGGTACATTAATCTGATTCGGGGATATTTTTTTTCAAAGTTCAAAAAAAAATTTCCTTCTAGATTTTCACAATGTACTTGTACATTTTCACAATGTACTTGTACATTGGCACAATGTACTTATACATTGGTCCAATGTACTTATACATTGGCCGAATGTACTTTGTACATTGTAAAAATGTACAGGTACATTAATTTTGATTCGGGGATTTTTTTTTCAAAATTCAAAAAAAAAATTTCCTTCTAGATTTTCTCAATGTACTTGTACATTAGCACAATGTACTTATACATTGGCCCAATGTACTTATACATTTGCCCAATGTTCTTCGTACATTGAAGAAATGTACAGGTACATTAATTTTGATTCGGGGATATTTTATCCAAGACTCAAACCAAAATTTCCTCCTAGATTTTCTCAATGTACTTGTACATTGGCGCAATGTACTTGTACATTGGGACAATGTACTTTTTACATTAAAGTTAATGTATGTACATTGAGACAATGTAAAAGTACATTAAAATCAAAAAAAAAGAAAAAAAAATGTATTTCCCATGGGAAATTTTTTTAATGTACCCCCATACATTGAGCCAATGTATGGGTACATTGAAATTTGGGATATTTTTGTACATTTGTACATTGAGACAATGTATTTTACATTGTCCCAATGTATTGGAGGTCAATGTATGGCATACATTAATATTATGTACCTTTTTTTTTTCAGTGTACTTGCTCTTTGGGTTAAAGCTGCTATAGACGTTAAAGCCTCTTATATAAAGTTTATAATAATAAATAACTGTGTTAGAAAATAACAAAATATAGGGTTTTGCTTGAGTTATATATTTTTACAAGAAAAGTGGAATATGTATATGTAAAAAGAATAAAACTAATTTTAAGTTTTAATTTTAATTTTAATTTTTATTTTTAATTAGTACATATTTTTTTAATCTTAATTAGATTCTTTAAGGTTATATGAAATATCTGTGCAAAAGTTTTAGTCGAAATTGTTGAACCGCTTACGAGATATTCACAAAAAAAAATTTAAAAAAATTCAAAAAAAAAAACGATAACATCGAAAACGATGTTCGAGTGTTTTGAGAAAAACTAAAAATGTAGTTTTGTTGTAATTACTGAACATAATACATACACAATTTTTTAGCAAAATCATTAGAGCAGTTTTCTAGAAAAACCCAATATGGGAGGTATTAGTTCTAGAAGAGATATTCAAAAACAAAAAAAAACAACTTTCGAAATGACGTAAAAATCATCTGTACCAAATTTGAAGAAAATCCGTCTACGGGTTTGGGCAGTGGAGAAGTGTACAGATGGATGCACAGACATACAGACGAAAACCACTTTTTCGGACTTCTCCATCATCGTAATGTTGGTTTTGATTAAAACCTCAATTTTTTTTTTTACACCAATTTGAAACCAATATTTGTCATATAGAGCAAGTTAAAATACAGTTATTTTTAACTTCCCATTTAAAGTTATTGTGACTGGCCCAATTTGTAGAAGTGAATATTTTGACATTTCTCGAAGTTTTGATGTCTGAATTCGTCATTTTTAAAATTATTAAAATGATTTATTTAATACGTAATTTTTTTTAATTCCTTTACTGCAATTTAAAAAAAAAAAATTAAACTGATTTTAGTCTCAAATATCTTCAGAACAAATAATTGAAACGAGTTTGGTCTAATTTCATTTTACACCTTATGACGGTATAATAAACTCGTATGAATTTCAAAAAAAATTAAGCACAATTTTTTTTTTATAAAAAAAAATACGAAAAATTAAAAAAAAAAATTAATTTTCGAACAAATTTTTGAAGAACGGAAAATGATATTGACTCCAACCAATTTATTTTCAATTGGTGGGATTAAGAAGGAAATCCCATTTAAGGTTTTTTTAAAGCAAGAAAACTGCAAGGGAATACCAAAAATTCGTGTGATTTTTTTGTTTGCAGATAGATAGATAGATAGATTTGATTCTTTATTTGTTCTTATTAAAATTTTTACAATAATTGTTACTTAAGAATAAGGAATTGGCTATTCTGCCGTCTGCCTGAGAGAACATTTCAAAAATAAAAAAAATGAAAAGAAAAATATATAAAAGATACATAAATGTAGAAATAAATAAATAGGTCAATAAGTTTATTTTTTACCAAATACAAGGTTGGAAAAAAAAATAAATAAATAAATAAAAGTTATCATTATAAGTTACAAAATTTATAATGAGAGACGAATCATTGAATCATGGGCAATTTTGAAAATAAAAAACAATTTTGAGGTGATTTGTAACACAAAAATAGATCAATTTAGAAAAAAGAATTTTAAAGTGATTTGAAACACAAAAATTAATATATTATAGTTTTAGAGTATTATTATGTGGCTTTTAAATTAGTATAAATAATTAAAAGATTGTTTAATTTAATAGCTATACATAAGCAAGATTTTCAAGAAACATTATCGATAGTTAAGAGCTTGTTCACAAAACCCGTAAAGACTTGTCCACCCTGCCAAACCATTTAAAATTTCTACCAATTGTATTCTAGAAAGGACACTTTGATGGAAGTGAAGTCTTCTGATTTCCTGCAAAATTGAACACACAGATATGAAGTGATATACATCATCGCGCTCGAATCTGTTACAAAAATTACACAAGATTGGTAAGTCTGACCGATGAGGCACAAAATTTAACTTAACAATTTCCACTCTTGCTCGAAAAATGGTGCTTATAGCTTTCACAGGGAGTTCCATTTTAAAATAATTACCAGCCGAAGTCGATGATTTAAATCTCTGTATATAAGCCTTGTTGACGATGCCGCCGCGCGATTTAAATGCTGAACGTAAATTTGTTCATCAACCTTTGAAATTACATTAGCAAATATCTCACTCCAACTATCTAGATTAGATTCTGTTAGGTCTAACCTTAGGCCATGAGAGCTTGCGAGAGTACTCCATTCTTTGAATGGTGTCGAGTTTGTTCGTAAAAGGGAAGCCATAAACGACTTGTGGAGACTAAAATCAGGCTTTTTCATGGTCTTTATCAAAAAATCGGAATTTGCTTTGAGGTTTCTAATATAAATATATATAAATAGATATAAAACTATTGAAAATTATAAAAACAACTCAATTACCTCAACAACAATAAACGGCCCTGACCAAATTTTCGCTTCATTTAAAACTAAACAGTTCCTAAGGTTTTTAAAGATCTTGAATTTGTGATATTATTAAATCCTTATATTGGATTGAGGACTCCTATTGGATGCATAGCCGTAGCTAGGATTTTGGTTCGGGGGTTTAGCTCAATGCGGGTAATTTTTTTTTTTTTAAGAAAGCAATGTATTTTACTTTGACGAAATGACAAATTTCTTTGTCAAATGGTGTTTAAGAACTTTATACCAATGAGAAATTGTAATCCATTTCCTAACTCTTTCTTCTTGTTCCAAGTAAGTGCATTCACGACCAAAGTTGATTAAAACATTATTAAGCTTATTTTGTTTAGCATAAAACAAAATGATCTTAGGAAAACACTATGGGGCAGATTCATAAATGTTGTTTAAGTCGTTTCTAAGATAAACTGGATTTTACCCTATTCAAATAACACTATATAAACCCCAGTACAAGACAAACTAGATCTTAAAAACGACTATTAATACGCTCCTATGAAATATAAACGAATAACAGCTTCGCTTAACCCCGCGTCTTTACTAGAGTAAAATCCAATCCAACTTCTTATTCACAATCCAGTGTTTTTTTTACTGGGCAAAATATGTATGTCTTGTCATTTAGTCCATAAGTCAAAAAGGATATGGAATAAATAGACAATTACCACTACATTCAATATTCTGATGATAGGATTTTGATCCACACGAAAAATCCAAACTGCGATCACCGGATCATGGATTGGATTCATAGGATCGTAGGATTTTATCTGATGACATACCGATATTCCTGTCAATGGAACCCGTTTTTATTTTCATAATTTCTGTTTAATCGTAAAGGAGCCAAGCCATAGAATCCGTCGCGTGCGTTACGTCAACGTTGTCAACTGACAGTTCAATAAAATACACACGTTTTTATGAAAAAGCGACCCATAACAACGGACGTGACAGAAATAGTAGCCGAACTTTTAACATTATCGAAAATCAGAAAAATTACAATTTCGTACTGGTGTCTGGGGGTATTGCAATTTTTTTTTTTTTTTATTTTTTTCCAATGCAAATCGCGAATATTTTTCGAATTAAGAATAATAGTTTGTTTTCAAAAATGTTTCTAAAACAATTAACTTTTTTCTAATATTTAATTTTTTTCTATTTTAATTGCACTTTTTTGTAGAACATCTCTGATAAAAGAACGTACAAAACTGGGACTACCAGTTCCAATTTGTATGTTGTTGTTATAAAATTTATTTTAAGAGTTAAGTTCTTCACATCCAAACATTTAGCACTTTTCCCCCACGAGATACAAATTAGTGCCCATAGAACAAAATTAAGTAGGTACTAGCCGAGACCTTTTTAACGATATAGGTCACAATGTGTTACAACTACGGGTGCAAAATCCCGAAGGAATCGATTGCAATTCATCTTAATGATCACCTAGTATGTTCCACTTGAATTTATTATCATTTTTAATTTTTTGGCCATCAACAAATTATTAAATTTCATTTTTATTTTTGCAAAGAAGGCTCCATAACTTTTTTCTCCCATCAGATACTGACTTATGCCCATACAAAATAAATGATGCACTAGTTGAGACCTTTCCAACGATATAGGTCACTCTGTGTTACATAAATGGGACGCAACCCTAGCAAAAGTTGCCATTCTCCTTTCAATTAAATAATATAGAACTTCGTTCCAAAAAAAAGTTTTAAAAAAAATTTAAAAAGAAAATATTTTTGTAGTTAATTTTTTCCAATTTTTTTCTTTACCTGAGCTTACACATAAAATGCTTAGCTAGCATTCTACAGCTATGATCCACAAGAGCAAGTACGTACGCACCAATAGTGCATTTTTCTTGCTAATATTATTTCCAACATTGAACTTTCAGGAAGCTTGAGGTCTATTCGCAACATAGTACTAGTATAGGACTCTATGAAGAAATTGGATGTACCTAAGTTTTCTAATTTCAAAAATAAATTCCCGGGGGAGGCGAACGGCTATGATAAAATGGAGTATCCATGGTCACCAATGGGAAATTACCAGTGTGGACCGCACGTGTCGCACCGAGCCTCTTTTTATATTTTTGCATTTGGGCCTTTCAACGATTATACCTATCTGTTTTAGGTACTCATAATTTGTATAGTGCGTTAAACGAATAATAACCACTGTACATAACCATTTAATTTGAAATTTCACTTCACAAATTTTCCATTCTATTCCTATTTTATCCTTATATGCCAATAATATCAACAATAGGCTCAATGACTTTAATCAAGCAGAGACAAAAAGGCCACAAGCTAGCAACGTTCAAAACGACCTGCACATTGAATATTTTGCTGGGCGAATTAGCATTTGGTTCTCTTTCAACATCACTAACTATCAATACCATCAGTATCAGGTATAATAACTTTAAATTTAAACAGAGGCGATAGCTACAGGCGAGTAAACTTCACGATAACATTTTTAAAGAAGAAGTTTACACATTGAGTTCTCTTTTTCTGTTGGGCGAACTCATTTGAAGGCTCTCAGTTCCTAAATGGTGATCAAAACTATTTCTTTCTACCATCTACCTACCTACCAAAGTCTTAGACAAGGCGACGCGTTATCACGTAATAATCTTAAAGCATTTGTACGCAGATCGAAGATCCGTTCAACGCAGATGACAGGCTTAATTGGTAGAGCTCTGGTTGGTGCATTTGCCTGTAATGACTCGGAGGCGTCAAAAATGAGATTGGCTTTCAATGAAGACAAAATAAAGTAAGTCTATTAAAGAGAAGGGAATCTCAACATTATCGACTAGGCCAAAATTATAACTTTGAGGTTTTTTTTTACCTGGAATTGACTATCAACACCAATAATGACATCAGGGGCCTTACTATATAACTCGATGCTACTTTCGGACAAATCACGAAAAATCTAATATCAGTTAAAGCTCTTCAAATCTTCTAAATATAACCCAAAGAAGAAGAGATTTTAAATTTTCATTTGTTGCGGAATTACAGAGATGCGATTTTGTGAATTCGAACGCTTTTTTTGTAGAATCGAGTTTCATAGTTGGGTCGCAGCGTAGAGATCAAACGTCTCAACGGGCTCAGAAGGCATTTAAGCACTTGGATGGCTGATGAAAGATGCTACAAAAAAAAAGGAAACAATCGCTGCTACAGCTGCTACCATAATGGGTATAAGCAGACAGTCATTGCAGTCAATTATACACACTGATTTGGGCTTATTCTCATATAAAATTCAAATGGCCATCAAACTGAATGCAGCAGACTTGCCGATTCGCCTGAAATCTTGCCAGAAGATGGTTCAAATGGAGGACTAGGACGGAAACATGTTGAACTATCTTTTTATGCCTGATAAAATTGTCGAATATGGAGTGCTTCCAACCCACAGATACTTCATAAGATTGAATTGCATCCACAATGTGTTACAGTGTGATGAGAAGTTTTATCACCCTGCATTGTCGGGGCCTACTTCTTCGAAGAAAACGGTTACACCGTTACGGTCGGTTACGGACCGTTACTTGAGAACGTTGAGAGAGTTTTTCTATCCTGACTTACGCCTAATGAACATTTCTTTCAATTCTGTGTAGTTTCAGGACGATAATGCAACTCGTCACACAGCCCGGCCTGTTATGACAGAATTGCGACGAAAATTTCCCAATAAGCTGATATCCAGAAATTCCACATTCCGTTGGCCCCCCCAGGTCACCTGATCTTACTTCACCTGACTTTTTCTTGTGGAGTTATTGCAACAAGAAGTCTACATTAAAGCATAACCAACAAAATTCGAATAAAATGAAGCAATGCATTCGAGAAACTATTGCGGTTATTCTTGTCTCAACTCTCCAAGCAGTAATGAACAGCTTTTTGGTAAGATGCCGATTTTTAAAACTAAATAAATAATATTCAATAAAATAAATTGATAATAACATGAATAAAAGAAAAATGAATTTCATACACTGGAAAAAAAAGTTATTTGAGTTTCTTAATGTAGCAATCTCTCTCCTTTAGAGTAAAGGAAACTCTGTACAACAACTCACTCCAGTCCTGCTACATGGGGTAGATGCATGGACTTGTTTAGTTGTATTGAGAGAAAGATTTTTCGGGTGATTTTCGGTGCTGTGTGTATCGAAGGAATATGAAGCAGATTCAACAACAGGCTGAACGGGCTGAACAGCGACGTAGATAGATAAATAGATAGATTGATTTATTAGTTTTAAACATATTAACAGATTTGTGTGTCATCATCATCATCGGCTCGACAACCGGGGTCAGGTCCTGGCCTCTTTCAACAAGTCTCTCCACCTATCCCGGTCTCGAGCCAACGCCATCCAGTTGCGCACCCCAAGGCTTTGGGCGTCCTGGTCTACGCCATCTCTCCAGCGCAAGCATGGTCTACCACGCTGCCGTCTACCATAGAATAGATTTGTGTGTACAATATTATAAATCAATTTTAGACATGGCTTTGCCGTCTGCCGATTGACATTAATATTACTTTAAATATACATATATTATTTAAATAATAAAATATCTCGAGTTATAACATTTGTTGCAAGTTGCCTGATTTCTTAAAAGTTTTCACAGCGACGTTGACCTGGCCAAGAAGCTGAAAACATAGAATCTGAGATGGCTAGGGCACGTGGAGGGTATGGGCATCAATGCACCAGCTCGACGAGTTTTCGAATCAAACCTTGATGGTGTACGCAGCAAAGGAAGACAATGTAACAAGTGGCGCACACAATTTGAGGACGACTTGGTGTGCGTAACTGGAGGCAGCTAGCTAGAGACAGAGCTAGCTGGAGAGGCATATTGGTTAAGACTGTAGTCCATCCTGGATTGTAAGCGCCACCACCATTACTGGAGACCAATGATCACCCGAAAGGACCTTCCTCTTAAGTCTAAACAGTTGACATACAAAACCAAAAAAAAATAATAAAATAAATTGAAAAAAATTAAAAGAACTGTGCACATTTTTATTGTAAAAAGTAATTTTCAAATATATTTACAAAGTATTTACAGTCTCTTTTATTGTTTTACATATCTTCTACGCTGTACTTGTATGCCTCCTCGGCTGTGGCTTCTTTTGAACTCTGAACATCAAACCATTTCTTTTCATAGCCGTTCGATCGATCCACTCCATCCCACCGATATCCTGGTGGTATGCCGAATCTATTCTCGGGATACGATCCTTTGTACTTGGGCATAACTGGAACATTTGACGCTTTCTGCTGATCCTTTCTCTTGCTTCGTATGTACTCCAACATAGGATCATCTTCGCGCTCCTTTTGGCGTAGCATTTCTTCTAAATCTGCATCATTTGCATATCTGGCCAATGGTTTGCTACCTTCGTATTGGTCATCCGACATTTTTGCTTGATAAGCTTCTATTTGTTTAACACCTTTGTTCCAGCGGCTATAGAGTATTTTTTTCTTCTCCTCATGTTCTGCTTTTTGACGCTGAACCTCCGGATCTTCTTCAACGTATTTACGATGGCGACGGTAAGAACTCTTGCGGACCTGAACTTCGGCATCACGGCCAGAAACTTCATTCGACATTTTGTTAAACATTCTATCTTCTTTTCGACGACGTTCTTCTGTTTCAATTCTCAAGGTTTGAGCATTCTGTAGACCAGCGCGCTTACCATCAAGAGTTTTTGTCATTTTTGATGAGGAAGGTTTATGTGTTGGTGGTGGTGATTCTGACCTGCGATTCCGTGAAGATTCTGGCGATGGATTTTCTATTTTAATTGTGGTTTTAAAGGGATTACCTTTGTCGCCTCGTCTCGGAGGGGACTGATCTGATGAAGTTTCCGTCTTTATTCGAGTTTCGGAAGAATTGGCAAATCGGCTTGTTTTCCTCCTAGGTGGAGACTGGTCAGAATTTCTTCTTTTAATATCCAGGGATTGTCTTCGTCTAGGAGATAGATCATAATCTCTCCTCTTACGATCTGGAGATCGTCTTCGTTTGGGAGATAGGTCAGAATCATTTCTCGATACTCGTCTTGGAGGCGACTGGTCTGAATCTCTCTTCGAACGTTCTGGAGAACGCTTTCTGGATGGAGATGGAGAGCGTCTTCTAGGTGGTGATTGATCTGAGTTTTTTCTCAAACGACCTGGAGAGCGTTTTCTTGGTTGCGACTGATCTGAATCCCTTCTTGGACGGCCATGGGTTGCTTTTCGTGGTGGTGATTGGTCTTTTACGAAGGACGAACGCTTATCAGAAGATGACTTATGTTCATTTGAATTTAGACGTCTTGCGGGTGCAATTCTTGGAGGAGATTGATCAGAATTTCTTCGTGCTGAAAGCAAATTATGAGATATTGGTGACTTTTTTCTTTTTGGAGAAATATCCTGATTCAAATTTCCGATTGTGTTTGCCTTCTTTCCCCACAGATCATCATCGGATTTTTCCTCCTTCTTAATGCCGCCAAAACTTTTCCATTTGCTTTCAGCAGGCTCTCCAGATACATCAATCATTCCCACAATTTGCGGAGCATCTTCACCTGTTAACAAGAGTTCTTCATCGATTCCCAAATCATTAATAACATGCACATCGTCGTCAATTATTTTTACCGTGGCTTTTCCTTTTAATTTTTTATCCTTTTTCTTCTTTTTTTTATCGCCCGATAAATATTTTTTTAAATATTCTTTTTGGTCTATTTTTGTGGACATTTTATTTAAATAATAATTTATTTTTATTCAATATTACAAGCAATACACAATTTAAGAAGGAAAAAAAAATAAACACGATAAACGTTCAGTTCAAGCGAAATATAATACAAATGTCAAATTGACAAGCTGAGGTGACATTTTTCGATACATTAAGCACATTGTTATCGATAGTGCTGCCAAGATTAATTTTATTTTCAAACAAAATATTTCAAAGGAAACGAATTGCCAAAAATAAAGTTGATTTTAGGTGTGTTTTTTTGTACGCCCGGGCTAAGTTGGACGAAAAAAACGCCTCAGGGCTTAACCAAAACACTTGGCATCATTGTGAATGAAATGACAAAAAAAAATTAAAAAAATTTATGATTTGTTGAATTGTTTCCATTTTGTGTTTTAATAAATTCAATAACATACTTATAAAGATATTTCAGAGCATTAAATACACACACTTTAAAATTTGAATGAAATATTTTGAAAGAGTTAAGAAAAATACACAATTTAATTTTTGTTTCTACACCAAACGCCATCTTTGTGTTTTTATATTCATACAATTAATCGATAATTTTGATGTTTTCATACAATTTATCGATTATTTAACAGAAAGTGAGTTGGTAGCACAGATTTTAACCCCTTCAAAGAGTTTAGCCCCGACAATTCTCGGGGCTTAGCAGCTAAGCCCCTCGGGCTAATTTGTTGTTGTATTTGACAAGTAAATTGTTTAGCCCCGACAGCGTTTTTTTCGTCCAACTTAGCCCGGGCGTACAAAAAAACACACCTTTTATGTGCTTTTACCATGCACTCCGGGCTAAGCATTTAACATGTTAAATACAACAACAACTAAGCCCCTCGGGCTTAGGTACTAAGCCCTGAGAGTTCACGGGGCTAAAACTCTTTGAAGGGGTTAATATCTGTGAGAGCAACTTATTTTTCTGTTAAATAATCGATAATTTGTATGAAAACACCAAAATTATCGATTAAAGATTGATTGATGTATGTAGAAAAAAAATAAGATGGAGATTGGTGTAGAAAAAAAAGAGTTTAATTATTTTTTAACGTGTTTGTATTTGGATTATCCAAACAATTCAACAAATCAGAAAAAAATTGTATTTGCTCATTTTGTTTTTGTTTTGCTTTTTGCCAGCCGATTTTAAAATCACAGCGTTCAATGCACAAAATCCTAACTTATTTCCGAAGTTTTTAGAAGCTCATTGAGTGCGTTCACATAATAATTTTAAGCTTTCCAGATACATTTCTGTTGTTGCAATAATAAATTAAAACAATCCACATCATGTGGATGATCTAAAGATATCCCAAAAATTCAAGATTGCCTCTAATTTTAATAATAATTGAGAAATTCAGAATAGAATTTTAGATTCCTTCCATCGTACGCGGTGGATTTCATTTCTTTTGCAATGCTGCCAATTATTTTCGTTAAGCCTCGAGGCGTTTTTTTTTTCGTCTAACTTATTCCAGGCGTCCAAAATATACCTTATCTAGCTATATATCTATTCACACAATTTTATGTCTGAACACGACGGGGTGGACTTACGAATAAAGGCTTGCCCAGACCAAAGTGTGACAGTGCGACACGACAACGCCAAAATTTATTTACACAGCGTCATTATTAGAGTACCCACACTAAATGCGATTAAGCGCAAAAAGTTTTTCATATAAAAATCGTGTCGCACATTCGTGACGCACTGTCGCACTTTGGTTTGGGCAAGACTTAAATCGGTTGAGAGAGTCCAATGTGAACATCGTTTATGAAGAAAAATAGAAGAAAACTCTCAGATTTTTGCATTGAACGTGATTTTTGCAAGAACTGTGTTACATTTTTAGCTCGGAGTGCTCTGAAGACTCATATTTCATTTCTTTTTTAGCTCAGATCTCGATCACGGCCCACTCGATGACCGAGTACATCGAGCGATAAGTTGAGCACAACAATTTTTTTAATTTTTTAGTTTCTTTTTGCATTTTCTATTTACTATAAATTAATTAAAGAGGAAAATATATCAAAAAATACTAATTTCTGTAACAGATGTGACAATTTTGAAAGTTTATTACAAATAAATAAATGTATATCATGACACTTCAGTGCTCAATTGTGTTTCTAAAATGAATATGAGCGCTCAGGTCACGCTCTGTTCAGAGCAATATCTATTCGCTCAGGCCCCACATTGTGCCCATTCGGTGCTAAAAAGGAAAAACATGTATTGTATTATAGAGATCAGTTTTCTCAATGCCCAAAGGAAAGTACCTTTTAAAGGGCTATAATACAAATTAAAGATATTCTGGTAGCACTTTCGATAACATATAATGTCACTTTCTTTGTCTGTTTTGATCACGTTTCGTTTTGCTTCCCAAAGCTTTAAAAAAAATTTTGATTTCTGTTCAAAACAAAAACAAACAAGATTTTAACAAAGAAAAAGAAGTGCATGGTAAAATAGGCCAAAATCAAAAACAAATTACACCACAATACAGCTTAACAGTACAATATTTAAAATAGCTCTTTGAGTGGAATATTTCAATGGAAATGTATAATCGAATTCTTATTGAAAATATTTTTAGCGTAAATATATTTAGTTATAAACGCAATATATACTCTATGATTTAATTTGTTCAATTTTCAATCACTGAAAACTTACCTGAGATGAGACCAATGCTATTCCTTATTTTATAATTAAATTGTCTGAAATCTTAAATTATCGAAATCTTTCAACTATTTTCACTTTAACATTAAATGTTTTTGTTTAACTATGGACACAAAATATAATTTTTTCACTTTAACATTAATCTTAAAACAAAGTATTGTTTTTGTTATGATTTACGAATTCACTTTGCACTTAAACAGAAGCTGAAGCAGATGTTTATTCCACGTTCTTACTTTACAAGAAAAAGCTTTCATTTTGGCTCTCTGTTCTTATTTGACATTTCAATTTGCAACCGTATCGTAAGCGTAACGTGAACAAATATCAAGAAAGTAGAGATGGGACCTACTTCAGATACTATTGAAAGTTGGTATTTTATAGGTGTGTTTTTACCACCGGTCCAAATTAGGTGTGTTTTTTTGTACGCACGGGTTAAGTTGGACGAAAAAAACGCTTCGCGGCTTAGCGAAAACACTTGGCAGCAAATTGCGAACATTAAAAAAATGAAAAAAAATGTTTCCAATACACAAAATGAAATAAATAACAAAAATATTTTTCCTGATTTGTTGAATTGTTTGCATTTTGGGTTTTAATAAATTCAATAACATATTTATAAAGAAATTTCAGAGCATTAAATGCACACACTTTAAAATTTAAGTGAAATAATTTGTAAGAGTTAAGAAAAATATTTTTTTTGTTCAATTTAGCCCGGGCGTACAAAAAACACACCTATTGAACAAAACAAACGCTTTCGGGGCTAAGCACTTTACATGTTAAATACAACAACAACTTAGCCCCCAGGCTAAGGCACTAAGCCCGGAGAATGTTTGGGGCTAAACTCATTTTCTATTAAATCATCGATAATTTGTATGAAAACCCCAAAATTATCGATTAATTGTATGAACATGAAAACAGCTAATATTAAAGTCACCGCGTTCATGCACAAAGTCCTTACCTAGCTCTGAAATTTTTAGCGGCTCATTGGGGGCGTTGTAATCCTATGTTTAATCACTGACGAAAAAACATGTTGCAGATCTAAAGATATTAGAAAAATTCAAGGTGGTTTCCAATTTAGATAATAGTTGAGGATTAGTAGTTGAAAAATTCAGAACATAATTTCAGATTCCTTGCATTGAACGCTACGAATGTCATTTATCTGCTTGCTTGCATTTTAATGTGAATATTTTTTGGCCGTCCAAGGGCAATAATTTTTGTGAAGGGGTGGGAATCTCTATCATGCAGAAAAAATTATCTTTTAACAAATCTTTTATTAAAAAAGAACAGAACATGTAAAAACTCATAAGAATTATCAAAAGATCAATAGAAATGAATATAAACAAAAAAAAAATATAACCATTGTTGATCTTTGCATTAAGTAAGTCCTGCAGTTAAAAGGCTCCAATTAAAGCAGGCTCCATTGCAGGCAGAATACCGCATGTTAATTGTCTGGGACTCTCGTTCCTCTAATAAGGAGAGTAGGTACGCTCTATCATTGGATCGAAGAATTATATTGCTATCGCAATAATTTCGAAATTCGATGTTTTGCATTCTTACTTGCGATATAGTTACTTAAAGCAAGTTCAGGATTCGTAAAAAAAATCGAACTCCAGACTACAATCAGACATGTCAAGTGGGTCTCGCAATTCTGTCTGTCCGTCTGTCTGTGTATACCTCGAGTTACAGCCTAAACCGCTAAAGCGATTTTCTTCAAATTTGGTGGTTAAAAATGATTGGTGATTCCCTAGAGGGGAAATTGAAATTTTTTTTAGGAAAAGTTAACTTTTTTCAAAAACGGCCTAACGATTTTGGTTAAAAATTTTGTGGCTAAAAGAAATGTTTTTAAAAATTCTACTGAACGGTACTGATTTTGATGATTTTTTTATGCAGTAGCTCCTCAATAATCCCTAAAACTATTTGACATCAAAATTTTCAAAAAAATAATTCTTGGATTTTTAAAAAATGTTAAATTTTTCTTTTTTTTAAATCAATTTTTCGAAAACGGGTAACTGTATTTTCTTGAAATTTTAGTTTTAGATATGCTTTAATATTGTCTTGAAAATGGCATACCAACTTTTTTTTTTAAATAAGGTTTGAAAATTAGTTTTTTTAAAAACGTCTCCAATGATTTTCAAATTTTTTTTCTAAAAGTTTATATTTTTTAATAAATCAAATGACATACTTAGTTTGGAGCTCAAAACAATTGAAGATATTGTTTATGTCATTTTAGTAATGAATTTTATTGTTTTTTACATTTCTTATGAAATTATTTATGTTTAAAAACTTTATATAAGAAGCTTTATCGTCCACAGCAACTTTGACCCTAAGAGCCCCATGCAAAAGGTCTTGGCCCCGCTTTTTTGTAATGAGGTGAGTCTGGTCTATCATCGCAAAGAAGTATTATCTTGCTCTTTTAAATAAACCGATAGTTGATTTTTTGGATTTTTTAAATGCGTCTTGTAGATCCCATATTCATATCTAGGGCGATTACCTCTTTTATTTAAAACGATAATGATTTTTCTATACCAATTGTCTTGAGTGCCAAAAAAAACGCATTTTAAATGCAGCATTGAAACGCCCTAGCTGCATTATGCAAGAACTCGATTTTTGAATATAGAAAGTAAGGATCTCTCTTAAGGTAACAATGATTTTATGCTAAAATTGCTGTGTCGGCTCTTGGTGTAACCGTAATAAGGGTGTAAATGTAAAATATATACATAAATGAGGGAAAAAAGAGATAGATATACCTATAACACTCTTTCTTATATTGATTCACGCATCGTTTAATTTACATGCATGATCTGATTCAGATCGGAAAACGAGAATAATGGAAACCTATTGATCTTACTTTAAGATTTTGAGTTAAAACACATTTAATTCAGTTTTAGAAAGTGATACTTACTTAAAATTTTTTCATGCCATATCCAAACTAATAAATTTCAAACTTAAATTGTTTTTCGCATTCTTTTTATTGTATTTCATTTTATATGCTTAAAACTTCTTAATAACAATTTTAATTTTTATGAAACAAAATGCTTATTAAAATTTTCAAATGCATTTATTATTCTATCTTATAATACAAATTTTTAATACAAATGTTTTTTTTTTTACTTTTTTTATTAAATAGTTAACTACAAAATAACAAAAATTATGCACATTTAATGTTTTTCGTTTTAATTGTTTGGTATTTTAACATTTATTTGAACGAAATGTAATCAATCTTCAAATGAAATAAACAAGAACTGAAAATAAGGACTAGAAATATGAAGATATTATATAATACATAATATCTTCTTTTGATTGCTTGATCTGTTGTGCAAGATAATATGTACAAATTTCGACTATACTTAATGATTGACATTATTGAATTCAAAAAGATGTTTATGTATCAAAGTGCGTTTTAATATCAACCCCTATAAAAGCTGTGTTTAATAAGCCTGTTCTAAACTGTTTGGAACAGAAATGTACCACCTTTTGATGTTTAATGAGAAAATTTCTGTTCCAAGCAGATTTTGTGGTGTTTAAAAGTCTGCCTGAAACAGTTTAGCGCACGGGTTACGTCGGCACTTCCGCCGACTCCTCAAATTGTTAATTGGAGAACATAAGTTCATTGTCCAGTATGATCAGGTAACATACATTTCTGTTAAATAATCATAACAGAATGTACGTAACTATATTATTAAACTGAACAATTCACTTTTGTTGACTCCACATAAATAACTGCTAATTATCGCTATGAGAAAATGTATATCATTTGATTTAACCAAAACAGAATTGTCAGGAGAAAATTTAATTTTGTCATGAGAAAATGAATGATATTTGATTCTTCACACAAAACAATAAAGTACCTACATTTATGTTTATTAATTAATTTAGTTCTTAAGAACTTTATTCGCTTTATTCACCATATAGAAAGACATCTAGGTAAATAAAAATTTAAAATTCTATTTTTTGTTTTCTTTCTCCGAACGAAAAACCAGAGTGGCGCATTTGGTTATTTTATTTTCTATAGAAGATAAAATCGATCCTCCTTCCATAGAAGTGAATATAAAAATATATTTCAGTAGATACAATTAATAATTTTTGAAAAAGACAAATAATTATCAAGTGAGTTCTTTATTTGTCCAAATAAAATAAAATAATAATTTCTCCATAGAAATGAATTAAAGATAGTGACTCATATTGTCCAAAGACAACACAAATAAAAATAATTATCAAAAGTTAATTTAAGACACTCAATCTTTTTGTCTAAAGACAATCAATCAATCAACCAACCTATATATACATAACTTGTGATTAGTGCTATAAAGTCATGATTCAACAAGGTATTCCAGTCAACGAACTTATAAAAGAAGCAGGAAGAATCAGAGAATTCAATGGCGATGGCAGATATGATCTTTCGTCATTTCTTCCCTTTTTTAACGATAATCCACCATTAAAAGAATTTGTGTACCAGAGATTCATCAGGAATAAAATCCAGGGAGCTGCTCTCAACTGTATAAGAACATTAGGACCTAATCCAACATGGGACAGAATAAAAGAAGAACTAAAAAAAAACTTTGGAATACGAGAAACGTATCATAAACTGCATCACCGGGCAATTACTTGCAAATTCACTACTGTAAGTTCATATTATAATAACTTAAAAGATATCATAGACAAATTAAATACAAAATTTGAATTCGATAATACAAAACCAAGCATCAGGACCAGACGGCATTCCAGCTGAATTCTACAAATATAGCTCTCAAACTTTCAAAGAGAACTTCGCTAAAGCACTCGACATCATATTTAACTTTGGTACACTACCTGATCAGTTTTATGAATCTTTGATATTGCCAATACACAAAAAAGATGACAGCTCAAATCCAGCCAATTATAGGGGGATCACTTTGCTGAACTCGGCGCTAAAAGCTTATACAACATCATTATACAAAAGGCTGGACAAGTGGGTTTCAGTGAACGAAAAACTCAGCGAGTATCAAGCTGGCTTCCGCTCTGGTTACTCTACTGTCGATAACATCTTCGTACTAACTTCAATAGCGCAGATGAAAATAGACCAAAATAGAAAGCTGTATACCTTCTTTGTCGATTATAGGGCTGCATTTGAAATGATAAATCGAAATGCCACGTTCTACAAGCTATACAATTTAGGAATATCTACAAAAGTCGTACGTGCACTAGAAAAACTCTATCAGAAAACAAAAGCAAATATAGGCAATGGTAAAGACCGGTCGGAAAAACTGATTGCAAACCGAGGTGTCAAACAAGGCTGCAACCTCAGCCCCTTACTGTTCGCACTCTTTCTTGATGACCTTGTGGAGTGGCTTACATGTGGGGTTAGTATTGACAACACAAAGGTAAAGGTTATCATGTACGCGGATGACATAGCTTTTCTTGCCGAATCACCATCTTCGCTGCAACTGATGATAAATAAGCTCTATCAGTATTGCTTAATATGTGGGGCCTGGAGGTAAATGTGGAAAAATCCAAAGTTATGATTTTCCAAAAAGGATCCGGAAGAATTGCAAGCTGTGAAAATTGGAAATATGGCGAACAGAAGCTAGAAGTAGTAAAAAAATATAACTATCTGGGAATGGAAATGTCGTTCAACTTAAAAATGGAAAACCATCTAAAAAATAAAGTAGATAAGGCGAAATTAGCAATATGTCAAAATTGGAAAAAAATCTTCAGTAACAACTTTAACAGTCAGCTCCAAATATAATGTTTTTAATGCTACAGCCAAATCTATTATGTTTTATGGTGCTCAAGTTTGGGGAATAGAACGACACTAGGAAATGGAAAGCCTGCTGCGGTTCTTCCTGAGTAAAATTTTTTACCTTCCATTTAACACGCCAAAATATATGTATCACCTGGAATCGGGGTTACCAACAATGTTTATTTCTGCTGTTAAACTTCATGCATATTATTTATTAAGGGTGGTAAATATGGAAGAATCAAGACTTCCGAAGAAGATTCTTCAGTATGCACTGCAAAAGAAAACGCTCTTCGTCAAAAATTGGGTTAAACTTGCCGGAAACTGTGGAATAACGATTAGCTTGTCAGAAGCTAACTCAAACCAGTGGAAGAAGATCTTTTATGAAATAATCCAGCTGACTGATGAAAATGAAAGATATGCTTTTATAGAAAAAGCTCGCAGTTCAACAGAGCGAAAGTATTATTCATTAATCAATTACAATCTTAATGAAAATAACTATTTTAAAAGCTGTTTCTCGTGCTACAACATTGGGGTCATCTTCAAAATTAGAGGAGAACTTATCAAATTAAATTTTACGCCACATCGAATGGCAGGTAATTGTAGTTTATGTAATCTGCAAGAGAGGGAAGACATTCTTCATTTTATTGGAGTTTGTCCCGTGCTCAAAGAAATAAGGCGTCACTACTTTGGTAAAAATGCTCTACTCATTGAATAAGTGAAGACTTATCTGAATGGTTTCCACTGGCAGCTTCTATTCAACTTTTATAGTAAGGCCTATGCTTATAGAACAATGATTATCTCCGAAAGTTTTTAATTAACTATGCAATAATGTATGTTTAAGCTCTATGTTTAAACTAATTAAAATTATAATTTTTGTTTTAACTAAACTAAAAGTCATTCCGTTTTAACTAAACTAAAAGTCATTCCGTTTTAACTCAACTAAAAGTCATTCTATTTTAACTAAATTAAAAGTCGTTCCGTTTTAACTAAACTAAAAGTCCACGAAAACTGTTTTAAAATTTATAACATCACAAATGTTTGCAAAAATGTATCAGTTTAAAACAAAATTAATATTTAAAAATTAAAAATGAATTATATATATATAATTGTCATCAAGCCTTTTAAAAAATAAATCAACAACACTACTATAATATCATAAAGTGGCAACTACTCTTACCTTTCCAAACTTAATCTCTAATCAAAATACTTTCGTCTCTTTATTAAGAAGAGTACATACATACGTTTAAGTATTTGATTAAACATAACCTTATAAAATATCCTTTTAGTCTCTTTCTAATAAATTTGTCATCGAATAAGGTACATTTAATTATATTTCATTAATATGTACATTATAATTAACTTGATTTTCTTTTCTAAATTGATTTCTAGAATTATATAAATTCAAGATTAATTCAAGACTAAATTAAAGTTTATTTCAAGAAAAGTTTGTTGCTCAAGTTTGTCAAGAAAAATACCAATTGTAAGTGACATTGAATTTAAGATTAAAATTTATTAATTTATTGAATGAAATCTTTAGGAAAAAAACTTGAAAGTTTACCAGTTGTATATCTGGGTCAATATTTATTATTTGGGAAGTCTCTTGAAGTGAAGCAACATTATTTTATTTCAATTGATTGAATAAATTTGTTAAGATGTCGGAATACAACTGCTCATCGAAATCATGGAAGATGGTGGCACTTTACTTGCACCAACTTTAATCAGGATTTATACGCAACCACTGATCCGTGGTATTGTGAGGAAACCGATTGTGAAGCAAGAGAAGAGGAACCGAGTTAAGTACATTCTGATAAAGATGCTGCGGGAGATCCCCAATCAGGTAAAGGTTTAGATGTAGTTGCCACAGTTGATTTGCTATTAGAAGCTGCTGCAGTTGCTCAAGCAGCTGCTGCAGAAAAAGATATTCAACTTGCTTCTCTGCGAAGTGAATTAAACGAAGCGAAGCAGAAATTAGCTAGGGTTATTGTCCCAAGCCATCAACCAACAAAAGTACCTACCGTTTCCGATCCAGCTGTTTTAAAGATATCTTCTGATGAAAGATTAGCTATGATAAAAACTATTCAGGACAATCATCAATCACTATTAAAGAATTTGAGTCAACATCAATCCACACCAATTCGTGCTGGGGCTACATCTGATCAAGAAAGCTTTCAAGACTCATCGTCATCATCTATCCAACATTCCGACATGGCCAGTCTCCCTACGATTCTGAATAGGAGCAATGTACAGGAGTTGCCAAGTTTTTCAGGAAGCAATAAGCGAGAGTGGCCTTACTTCGAAGAGGTGTACAAATCGACAACAGTAGAGGAGAAGTATAATGGCAAGGAAAACGTGGCTCGCCTTCGAAAGGCGCTTAAAGGGGAAGCATATCAGCTAGTTAGTGACCGTCTTAAGTATTCAACCGATGATAGAGCTATAATGGATTCTTTGCGTTTTTTTTTGGTCGTCCGGATGTTTTGGTTCACGGTTTGACAGCAGATCTTCTTAAGCTTCCGTCTTTAAAGTCGAAATGCGATCCTAATCTACATATATGGGCTGTTAAGGTGAACGGATTTGTAGCTGATTTAAAGTCAATTAATAGAAGAGATGATCTTTCAAATGAATACGTTTTGACCGACCTGTCGTGCAAGTTAGGACCAGGGCTGTATCAAGATTGGAAAAGAAAGGAACTGTCAACTCCTAGAGCTTCGATAGAAGATTTTGCAAATTTCCTAACGCAGAAAGTTATCGACCTGCCACCCGAGTTAAGCCTTTGGAAACTACTTTTCCCAAAAAGGGACAGAAAATTACAAATCGAGTACTCACCCATCAGCCTTTGCCAACAACAGTTTCTAACTCTTCTTGTGCTAAGTGTGGTCGTAAGCAACATATGCTCAGTGAATGTGATGAGTTTAAATCTCTGTCTCCAGAAACAAGGTTATCTTTTGCTCGCGAGCATAAAACATGTTTTCGTTGTTTGAACCCAGTTGAACATGACTGGAGATCTTGTTCAAAGAAGAAAACTTGTGGATTATCTGGATGCAGTGGACGTCATCACCCACTTTTGCATCAGTTACCTGTGCCTCAAAACAAGGAGTTAAATGTAGCAGCTGTTCCTTATGTTCCAAATCCTAATTTTAATTCCTCTCACGTAGGCATGCCAGTGATGTTTAAGGTAGTACCAATACGAATCTATGGAAAGGAAAAGTTCGTTGACACCTTTGCCTTTTTAGACGACGGTTCGTCGTTGACGATGGTGGAAAAATGGCATGGACAACGACACGGCAAAGATGACGAGCCTTGTGCTTTGAAAACCCTCCTAGGATGGATAGTTTATGGAAAATCAGCTCCTATGATTAGAGCAACTTGTGTTGAGGAAGTTGCCAAGCCAACAGTGCGACTTTTGCTCCATGACGTCATCAAATCCAAAGATGAGCTTTACGATTTAGTCCAGCGCCATTTCACTACGGAGGAATTTGGTGTTATGCCGCCGAAAGGAGACTTGGTTAGCAAAGAAGAAGCTCGGGCTTTGAGCATTATGGAGGGTACGATTAGATTAGTGAATAACCGTTACGAAATTGGTTTGTTATGGAGTGCTGACGACATTATGCTCCTACTTTCGTAATTGAAAATCCCAACAAGATCCCGCCTAAGCCCCGAGATGTGGCCGACTTTGCTGCAAAGGTACACAATGTCGCGTTAAATACCCATCTATTGAAAGGTCCTGATAATCTAGTTCCTCTTCACGCTGGCATTTTTAAGCTTCGAGAGCGCAAAATAGCTGTGAACGCTGACGTGAAAGAGATGTTTCACCAGATAAGAATCAAGGCGTAAGATCAACAATGTCAGCGCGTTCTTTGGAGAAATGGAGATGTTACAAAAAGGCCCAAAGTTTACATCATGGAGGTTATGATGTTCGGGCCAAGATGTTCTCAAACAGAATAAACTTCAAATCAAAATCACGAACAATAAAAAAAATCACGAGCATTAACTTCAAAGGGTTTACAGAAACTGAATTTATAAAGATAAGAAATACATGATAGATTGAAAAAAGTGCAAATGAAATTAAAAGTGCAACTATGCAGTAATATACAAGCGTGGGAACAGGTAAAAAACGAAAATATACAAATTGGAAAATGAGATCCTTGAAACACAAAAATTTTAGCTGTTCACACGCTTGCATAAATTAATGACAAAAAAAAGATTATGGTTGCACTTTAAAAAAAATGGAATTTAAATGAAATATGAACACATATTAAGCCCTAGAAGAAACAGGTATACTTAGACATTATGATACACCAACCAGTTATTCATATAATACTAATTGGCAGAATACCTCATTCAATTCTAAAAATGATTATTCTAAATATGACAACTATATGGGAAATCCAGAATATAATAAAAATGCAAATTCAGGGCAATACAGGCAGAATAACAGCTCAAATCCTTTTAGAAATGAGAGTACAAATCAAAATCAAACTTCAACTTCAAAATAATAACTCGAATTACTATAGACAATTTAAAGAAAATACAGCACATAACAACTACAACAGTAGAAATTATTCACAGACAAGAAACAATTCCACCGAGCGAATGCAAGTAGACCACATCGAAAATACAGATTCCGATGAAGCAACATCTAACTTACCGATAGTTAAACTGACAATCGGAAAAGAAAAAATTAAATGTCTTATTGACACAGGGTCAACAACCACACTTTTAGACTCAGACAGACTACCTCAATATAAACGAATAAAACTTCAATACGCTGTTTCTTTTAGTAAACTTACCGGACGAAAACTTTAATAGACAAAGAAATTATAGCGCCATTACCAATCTAGTTTAACGAAAATAATATTTCATGGCTTGGAAATTGACTACTTTCTATAATAAACAATTCGACGGACTTATAGGTCCGCCGTTATGGATTGTTCCAAAAAAAAATCGATAACTCTGGTGAAAAAAGTGGAGAATTGTAATTATTGATTACAGAAAACTCAACGAAGTTTCTGTGTCTGACAAATTCCCAATCCCCAATATAGATAATATATTAGAGAAATTGGGACGCTCACAATACAACACAATACCTAGCCAAAGGTTTCCACCAAGGGCTTATTAAAGAGAATGATAGAAAAAAAGGGCTTATTAAAGAGAATGATAGAAAAAAAACAGCATTTTCGACGCCTCTGGGGCATTATGAATTTGTGAGAATGCCGTCCGGGCTTAAAAATGCCCCCTCGACATTCCAGCGATTAATTAATTCAGTTCTAAGAGAACATATAAATCGAATATGTGTCGTTTACCTAGACGATATTCTTATATTCAGCACAACTTTGGAAGAACACACTACAAATATACAAAAAGGTGTTAAACAAACTTAGAGACCATTATCTTAAGACTCAGGTAGATAAGTGTAATTTCTTTAGTAGAACCACTGAATATCTTGGTCACATTCTGACCACAGAAGGTGTTAAGCCTAATATGAGTAAAATTGAAAATATATAGAAGCTTAAATATCCCGAAACCGAAAAATAAATAAAGTCATTCCTAGGAATGACTGGTTATTATCGTAAATTTGTAAGGGATTATTCAAAAGTAGCTTACGGAATGACAAAATACTTGAAAAAAAATTCTAAAATTAATAAAAATGAACCTCAGTGCGTTTGAAAATCTCAAAAGATTGCTTGTTTAAGCACCGATTCTAAAATACCCAGATTTCAATAAGAAATTTAAACTAATAACAGATGCTAGTGACTTCGCCTTGGGTGCAGTTCTTACCCAAGATGACCATCCGTTAAGTTTTGCTGGCAGAACTTTAAACGACCATGAAAAGAAATTTTCGACAACTGAAAAAGAACTAATTGGCATCGTTTGGGCAGTAAATTACTTTCGCCCTTATTTAAATGGTAGGACTTTTGATCTCCTTACTGATCATCAACTCAATCAAATGGCTTCAGAGCAAACACAAAGGTAAATATAAGATATCACTTGTGCGCCTCCACAATAAATTCAACCAAAATAGCGAGACCTAAACAAATAAACAATACAACATTGTATCGATCTAAGTTATGACCATCCGACACCTACCTGTCGAACACGCACTAACCTGTTCCCACTGAGTCAGCAATTCGTCAGTTCACTGGCCCGGTCACTTGCCGGTTACCCGACACCTTCCTATTGGCTCATATGCTGCTAGCCAATTACTCTGCATGTGAAAACATGAATTGTGCAACATCGGCATTTATTGGTGTGAACCGATGATTGCACTTGGAATAACTTGCCGGTTACCCGACACCTTCCTATTGGCTCATATGCTGCTAGCCAATTACTCTGCATGTGAAAACATGAATTGTGCAACATCGACATTTATTGGTGTGAACCGATGATTGCACTTGGAATAAATTATAATATTGTAATTCAGTTCAATTTGGAACCCCGAAAGAATAACACGGAAATATAAATTTTTATAACGTTTAAATTCTTGTTTAATTATTTGAAAATACATAGTAAGTCGAACCGTTAGGCCAACCCCTTTGGTTGGCGTTCGAGTATTTTTTGTATGTTATCCCCGGAAGGATAACTTAACTGGCGCCCAAGCAGGGACAGGTCTAAAAATCCTATCCTCTCTAAAAGTGCGAATTGTCGTGTCCTTTAATACAGGACTAGAAGTCAATACACTCTATAGAGTGAGTATTGTGGTACCCATGGGAACACAGCAATCATATTGACCATCTAACGACAAATACTACATACCCATGGGAACATGTAGTCATCGTCGAGCTGAGAGGAGTGGATGTGAGGATAATCGTGCCCTTAGTAGGTTGCTTGCAATTATAACGCTTGCGACTAAAAAGGGACAACACGACTCTTCCGTAGACCTGTTCCTAACGAAGATAAACGGTTATCTAAAATAATTTTTTTTTTTTTCGTTAAACTTACAGAATCGAATCCCGAACCCCAAGAAAAAGATATGAAAACCTTCTTGATGTGAGTGCTCAAAAAATAATAATCAAAAACAAAAGTGTGCCGTGCTGTGCAAATCAATCTAATTTAATAGAAATTGTTCAAAGTGCTTGAAATAAATTTGCAAATTTTGAGGAGCTCAAATATTGTAGATAGCTCAAAAGAAAAAAATTGTAAAAGTAAAAGTTTTGTCAAAGAAAAGAAAGTGCTCAAGAAAAAAAAAAAATATAATAACGAAAAGCACAAAAATTTAATATTGTAAATTTAAAATTGCACAAAAAGCACAGTACCACAAAGCACCGAAAGCACCAAACTAGAAGTTGATGAAACAGATAAAAAAATCAAATTAACAGTATCTTACTAAAAGCACAATAGCATCTAAGAAAGATGAAACGTATTTCACCCGCACACGACATGAGATCAATACATGTTACATGTTAAATTTTTTAATTACATGCTTTACCTACACAAGACAACCTAAACTCTTGCATCGCAAAGATGGGGGTCACAATTGTGTGAAGCATTAGATGTAATGTTCAAAAAACGCCTATCAAAAATTTATAAGTTGAAATACATAGAAGGAAAGTAGAATGTACAAAAATCAAAACATTTTATCATTGCAATTCTTTAATTTTTTTTTTCAATATAAGCATAATTGCCCTAGAAAATAAGTTACTCTTAAATAACCTAACCATAAGTTCTAAAAAAGGGAAGTTCAATTAAAAACGAAGTTATAACATTCAAAAGAAATATTCTTTGTTTTACTTCTATGAGTTCCACACCCTACATCACAGAATGCTGTAACGAACAATTCTATCTATTTCTAATCAAGCACAAGATTTTTTTGTTTTTTAATAAAATATCGCACAGATTAATTTCCTTAGTTGTTTCTGAAGGGTTCCAGATTTTCAACTATAAAGCCTCCATAGTCTCTCTGAAAGAAGGGAAGGGATGGATTGTTGACGGAAGTTTCAAGCTGGTCCATACAATCGACCTGATGCAGTTTGAAATATTGTTAGAAGGAGTGTCAAACACGATTTGCAACAATATTAAAGATGAAGACAGGAAACGCATAATAGAATTCCACGTTCGACAAGCAAAGTACCGCCTTAATCTATTGAAAGGAAAGTCGTCAAGGAAAGCCAGATCCATCAATTGGATAGGGTCAGCATGGAAGTGGGTAGCAGGAAACCAGATCCTACGGACTGGAACGAAATCCTCCAAAGCGAACAGTCGATTATCCAAAACAACAATCAGCAGTACAAAATCAATGCAAAACTTTTAGGCATAACACAAGAGATAACAAATAAAATCAACTCTATTATTGCAAGATATGAAAGCGGAATAAATGATGTTATCTCCCGAAGATTTGAGCAAGATGCCCTTGACGAAATGAGATCGTTCGAGCCTGCCAAATGGCAAAAAGCGGTCTTATCAACACTAACCTATTAGACACAGCGGAGATCACACAAGTTATTAACGAGCTGGAAACATTATCATACGTTAATGAAATCGAAGCCATCGAATATGGAACTCCATCAATTTTCACTAATGGTTCAATGTTGCTTTATGTGATTTCGATGCCCAAGGTTGGAAAGGAGGAATTGAACCTGCTAATAACAAGACCCTCGATAATTGACGGAAAACGCGTAGACCTAAAATACCAAAGGCTTTTGATAAACCACAGAGTGACTTACGGGATTAAGGACAAGTGCCTCTCCATCAACAACTCAACAATCTGTGAAGACAAAGCATTGGACACAATTCCAGAAGAGAGCTGTATCCCAAAACTTTTAAAAGGAGGTCCTACAGCCTATACTTTTGAGACTTCCAATGAGGAAGTTCTTGAATTAATTAAGGAGGACACTATTTTTATCACAAATTTTAAGGGCGATTTAATCTCTCACAATGTCTCAAGATCTCTTATAGGCACCTACATCATCCAAATATACAACGAAACTATTCAACTGAAGAACAGGACATTCTCCAGTTCCATGAGCTCAACTATACATGTCCTTCCTCCGGCTCTGACGAATATGACGAACAAGGACCACAAGATCGACTTGAGATGAGTCCACGAGCTTAGCGTTCAGAACATAGAACGCTTAGGTAACCTAACAAAAGAATTTAAAATTTCTATACTTACAGAAGCTGCAACCATCATTCTTGTGGCATATGTGGTGTACCTGATTTGGCGAAAGCTACATGCTAGGCTCAGCCTCCCGCCAATCTTACAACCCGACCTACCATCTGTAACAGCTTGACCTGGTGGTCAACCTTAGATCTACGGGACGTAGATTTTTAGAGGGGGAGGAGTTATGACCATCCGACACCTACCTGTCGAACACGCACTAACCTGTTCCCACTGAGTCAGCAATTCGTCAGTTCACTGGCCCGGTCACTTGCCGGTTACCCGACACCTTCCTATTGGCTCATATGCTGCTAGCCAATTACTCTGCAAGTTAAGATTCATGAATAACACGTACTTGTAATTAAACTCTAGGCCCAAAATATGAATATTGTTTCCAAACCTAAATTAGTAATAAGCTATAAAGTTCCATTCTTAGAAAACAGATTTAAACGAATCATCTTGAAAACAAATGCTCTTTGTTCAAGTCTCTTTTCCTAGAGTATAAATACTCCAGATAAGTCAGATATGTTCGGCAGTTCGTGGAGTTCCATAATTGATGTATTGCTGTTAGGTGATATTAATAAAGTATTTTTTAAAAATTCATTCCTGAAGTGAAATGAATTAAGTGGCGACCGTGACAGGACAAGTTATTCTGAAAAACCTGAAAAAATAAAGTAAGGTAGAATATCTGCCTACGCGTTTAAGTGCGTGAGTAAAAAACCAAAAACTTAAAAAGAAATATAAGTATCCTTCGAAGAAAGGAGAAAAATAGTGAAAAAAAGTATCCGAGGAAAGGAGAAAAATTGTGTTGTATAAGTATTCCAAAACATCCTTAAGTGAAAGGAAAAGGGAAAAGAAGAAGAAATAAAAAATAGTGAAATGCCAAGTGATTCCCCCGCGACCCGCAAAACTCCCGTGAACCGAGCAGAAGTAAGACTTTATTTACTACAGGATCAACATCTAACTTATTCAAAAGATTTGAAAAATATGATTAACGAAAGGATACAACGGAACTCGCCAAGTGATAATAGAAGGAATTAGTGATAAAAACCAAAACTTTTAAAGTTTATTATAAACACGAAGAACAATAAATAATAAAGAATCTAGTGAATAAAGGACTGAAGCAGGGAAATACAAAGAAAGTGATTGAGACGATAATCACCAACAGGACGAGAAAATTACATCAGCAAGTTTCCGTATATAAAGATAGAAAATGTTTCCTTTAATATTACTGACAATATTACATCTGACAACGTCTGAAATCATAGACTATACCAGAGAAAACTACTTATTATTAGAGAACGGAAACGCAGCTCTTTATACAGATTATGGGAATATTTTTCATATTACACATTTGAAATATTTTGAACAAGTAATTGAGGAAGCGACAGCAGAAGTAGAAAGAAACCTTTACTTCAATTTAGAACCCAAAGACCGACAGGATACAAATTTAAAAATTAGCGAAGACACTGACATTACGATTATCAAAACCCTGATAGCACAATTAAGGACAACGAATAGATTTAAAAGAGGAATAAACGAAATAGGGAAAATCTGGAAGTGGATTTCAGGATCTCCAGATCATGACGATCTTGTCCTAATAGATAACAAATTATCTGAACTCATAAATAGCAACAACAAACAATTCGTAACGAACTCTGAAATTTTTGATGCAATAGAAAAGTTATCCGAATCTCTTCACGAGATACAAAATGACGCTCAATTAAGACTAGCGCGAGAAAGAAATAAACTAATTGTTATGGAATTACAAAACATAATCCAAACAATCGCCTTAGCGAAATTAGGTATACTTAATCCTGCTATACTGAACCTAGAAGACATAAAGGACATAACACAACACGAACATGGTACAATAACGATTACGGACTTAATGGACGTATCTCAGTTTAAAATTCTACAGAACGAGGATGTAATAGTTGTCTTAATAAAATACCCAATAATTAACAGAAATTGTAAGCTTTACGAAGCCAGGGCCATAAGCCAAATTGACGGAAAATTACAAATAGATAAAGAAATAACCAAATGTAATAACGATTTTATTAACGTTAAAAATTGTAAGAAAGAATTAAGATTTCACTTTTGTCAATTGTCAAGAAATGAAACATGTCTATCTGACATATTAAACAAAAAGAAAGGAATTTGTAATAAAATAAAGGAAAGAAACTTAGAGCTTGAAATAATTAGAGACGGATCTATACTTGTAACGGGAAAACATATTATAAATGATACAATTGTAAATGGAACTTATTTAATTAATTTTGAAAATAGAACGTTTATTGATGGAAAATTATATGAAAATCCAACTTCAATTATACAAAATTACTTGAAAACATATAATGTAGATAACTTTGTAATAAAGATTTAAACGAATCATCTTGAAAACAAATGCTCTTTGTTCAAGTCTCTTTTCCTAGAGTATAAATACTCCAGATAAGTCAGATATGTTCGGCAGTTCGTGGAGTTCCATAATTGATGTATTGCTGTTAGGTGATATTAATAAAGTATTTTTTAAAAATTCATTCCTGAAGTGAAATGAATTAAGTGGCGACCGTGACAGGACAAGTTATTCTGAAAAACCTGAAAAAATAAAGTAAGGTAGAATATCTGCCTACGCGTTTAAGTGCGTGAGTAAAAAACCAAAAACTTAAAAAGAAATATAAGTATCCTTCGAAGAAAGGAGAAAAATAGTGAAAAAAAGTATCCGAGGAAAGGAGAAAAATTGTGTTGTATAAGTATTCCAAAACATCCTTAAGTGAAAGGAAAAGGGAAAAGAAGAAGAAATAAAAAATAGTGAAATGCCAAGTGATTCCCCCGCGACCCGCAAAACTCCCGTGAACCGAGCAGAAGTAAGACTTTATTTACTACAGGATCAACATCTAACTTATTCAAAAGATTTGAAAAATATGATTAACGAAAGGATACAACGGAACTCGCCAAGTGATAATAGAAGGAATTAGTGATAAAAACCAAAACTTTTAAAGTTTATTATAAACACGAAGAACAATAAATAATAAAGAATCTAGTGAATAAAGGACTGAAGCAGGGAAATACAAAGAAAGTGATTGAGACGATAATCACCAACAGGACGAGAAAATTACATCAGCAAGTTTCCGTATATAAAGATAGAAAATGTTTCCTTTAATATTACTGACAATATTACATCTGACAACGTCTGAAATCATAGACTATACCAGAGAAAACTACTTATTATTAGAGAACGGAAACGCAGCTCTTTATACAGATTATGGGAATATTTTTCATATTACACATTTGAAATATTTTGAACAAGTAATTGAGGAAGCGACAGCAGAAGTAGAAAGAAACCTTTACTTCAATTTAGAACCCAAAGACCGACAGGATACAAATTTAAAAATTAGCGAAGACACTGACATTACGATTATCAAAACCCTGATAGCACAATTAAGGACAACGAATAGATTTAAAAGAGGAATAAACGAAATAGGGAAAATCTGGAAGTGGATTTCAGGATCTCCAGATCATGACGATCTTGTCCTAATAGATAACAAATTATCTGAACTCATAAATAGCAACAACAAACAATTCGTAACGAACTCTGAAATTTTTGATGCAATAGAAAAGTTATCCGAATCTCTTCACGAGATACAAAATGACGCTCAATTAAGACTAGCGCGAGAAAGAAATAAACTAATTGTTATGGAATTACAAAACATAATCCAAACAATCGCCTTAGCGAAATTAGGTATACTTAATCCTGCTATACTGAACCTAGAAGACATAAAGGACATAACACAACACGAACATGGTACAATAACGATTACGGACTTAATGGACGTATCTCAGTTTAAAATTCTACAGAACGAGGATGTAATAGTTGTCTTAATAAAATACCCAATAATTAACAGAAATTGTAAGCTTTACGAAGCCAGGGCCATAAGCCAAATTGACGGAAAATTACAAATAGATAAAGAAATAACCAAATGTAATAACGATTTTATTAACGTTAAAAATTGTAAGAAAGAATTAAGATTTCACTTTTGTCAATTGTCAAGAAATGAAACATGTCTATCTGACATATTAAACAAAAAGAAAGGAATTTGTAATAAAATAAAGGAAAGAAACTTAGAGCTTGAAATAATTAGAGACGGATCTATACTTGTAACGGGAAAACATATTATAAATGATACAATTGTAAATGGAACTTATTTAATTAATTTTGAAAATAGAACGTTTATTGATGGAAAATTATATGAAAATCCAACTTCAATTATACAAAATTACTTGAAAACATATAATGTAGATAACTTTGTAATAAAGAATTATATAGAATCTTATAATGACGACCTGAAATTCGATAACATCAATCTGATAGAATCTCTACAAGAGGAAGCTGCCAATAGCCCCATCATTACATCATTTGTGCTGATAACGATAATCATAAGCATTGCACTATGTATAATGTATTACTTAAAAAGGAGATCATCGTACGAATCAAGGCTGAAACACAAAGAGGAGATAAGATTTAGCAACCTGCTTAAACGTGTAGAGGAGTTGACGAAAGAAGCGGGACGTTCTACTCTTAAAGAAGGAGGGGAGTTAAGATTCATGAATAACACGTACTTGTAATTAAACTCTAGGCCCAAAATATGAATATTGTTTCCAAACCTAAATTAGTAATAAGCTATAAAGTTCCATTCTTAGAAAACAGATTTAAATGAATCATCTTGAAAACAAATGCTCTTTGTTCAAGTCTCTTTTCCTAGAGTATAAATACTCCAGATAAGTCAGATATGTTCGGCAGTTCGTGGAGTTCCATAATTGATGTATTGCTGTTAGGTGATATTAATAAAGTATTTTTTAAAAATTCATTCCTGAAGTGAAATGAATTAAGTTGCATGTGAAAACATGAATTGTGCAACATCGGCATTTATTGGTGTGAACCGATGATTGCACTTGGAATAACTTGCCGGTTACCCGACACCTTCCTATTGGCTCATATGCTGCTAGCCAATTACTCTGCATGTGAAAACATGAATTGTGCAACATCGACATTTATTGGTGTGAACCGATGATTGCACTTGGAATAAATTATAATATTGTAATTCAGTTCAATTTGGAACCCCGAAAGAATAACACGGAAATATAAATTTTTATAACGTTTAAATTCTTGTTTTATTATTTGAAAATACATAGTGTAAAACGACTTATTCCCTTTTACTATAATTTGGTACCCTACTGTATTAGAACAGAAAGAGTAGAATGAAAGAATATGAGAAAAAGCCCGTCTCTTACTCGATCCCTTGTGGTACGGATGATTTTGTCTGTGTGTGAGTACAGCTCGGTACTGTGGTGGGTTTTCGTTTGGATTTAGTTCGATCGAGTGATTCACAGTAAACGGGCGCAGTACCGAGTTGTATGCTATCGATTAGTTTATATATGTTGTATAATATTTAAAACTAATATATCTAATATCTTCAGAAGTGGGATAACAACCCATTTTCTTTCTCTCTGTGATTTGTCATCAACTGTGTTGATCGTTTGTGCAGTTAACTTATTTAAAAAAAGAAAAAAGAAAAAAAAACTCATTTACTCCCCATAATCAAATTAACGTTTATCCGTGTGTGTGCCGAACTCGCTCTAACAACCCTTTTTCTTTCTCTCTGTGATTTGTCATCAACTTTGTTGATTTTTTGTGCAGTTAACTTATTTCTGGTGTAGGCGCATTGCGCAATCGCTAAAACAACTTATCTACTCCCTCTCGGTGTATTATAAATTGTAATCAACTGTTTTCGTTTTGTGCAGTCAACGTATATCCTGTGTGTGTGCCCGAATTCGCTTTAACAACCCCTTCTTTTTCCTCTCTGTGTTTGGTGTTTGTGCAGTTAACGTATTTCTCGTATAACTCATTGTTCCTTCTTGGTGGATTGTGGATTGTGGATTGTCATCAACTGTGTTTTTGTTTTGTGCAGTCAACGTATATTCCGTGTGTGTGTGCGCAATTGCTAAGATAACTCTTTTTCTTCCTCTCTGGATTGTGTAGTTAACTTTGACTCCGTTTACCGGGTGAGTAGCAACGTCGACGTCACGAAAACGTAAAAAAGACAGCGGCGAAAACTCGAGTGCTTCAAGTGCAGTAGAAGAAGAAAGTGTTGCCACTGCAACTGCCACTGTGTTCCGTTTTGGGGCCGATAAACAAGGATTGAGTGCCGAAGCATGGGTAAGTGCAATTTGTACTTTAAAAAAAATGTTTCTTTGGGACGATATGATCACCATATTTTATGGATCCTTGCGGTTGGAAGAAGCCGCAAAAATCTGGTTTCAAACTCAGAAGTCCCAACTATTAACGTGGGAACATTTCAAAAGGCAATTCATCAAAGCCATCCCAAGCACTACAGATGAGTCGACCATCTTGCTGCAAATCATGGCCCGAACTAAGCGGCAGGATGAAAATGTAGAAAATTATTTCTACGACGTTGTGGGGTTATGCGCGCGCGCGAGTTACATATGATATAGCTACTATAAACATGACCACCAAACAACCAATAAATGCAACATCAACAATAAAGGGTCAACAACTTATTCAACCAATAAATGCAACATCAACAATAAAGGGTCAACAACTTATTCAACCAATAAATGCAACATCAACAATAAAGGGTCAACACCTTGTTCAACCAATAACTGCAACATCAGCAATAAAGGGTCAACAATTAATTCAACCAATAAATGCAGCGTCAACAACTTATAACTATAAAAGCAAAGGCATTGCAAACCAACGAAGCCCAATAATACGTATACAACCTGATTAGTCGCAGCCACGCTTGGACGGCGGACTATTCTGGTTTTCTAGTTAATATTTTATTTTTGTTATTAATACATTAATATTATTTATCAATAAAGCGTAAGAGGCCTGTGGCCCAATTGAAGTAAGAATAAAAAAGTTTTTTTTTATTTTTTCGTTCGGACACATAAAACATAAATCGCGCTCGGATGTTAGACTCCATGACTATGAATTGGTGCCGTGTCATATGGTCATGTGTCATATGGCCATATGTTCGAATATGGCCATATGACACATTGTGAAAGTGTCATATGGCCATATTCGAAGATATGGCCATTTGTCACTTTTCTAAAGCGTCGTTTGGCCATATTTACTTGCGACTTTTTAGCATATGGTCAAATGACACTTTTAAAAGCGTCAAATGGCCATATGTTTAAAACTGGAATATATGTTAGGCTTCCAAATATTTTCTAAATAAAAACCGGTTTTTACCGTAATAAGTGATGAAAAAGTCATTTCTAATTACATTCTCTCGGTATATTTGTAAGCTTTCCATTCATCGATTAGGTATCAAACGCAGCACGTGGTCTAATTATTGTATTAAAATGTCGAACTCCAGTCAAATTTATAATTTCGAATTTTGTGAAGGCTTAAAAAAAGGCAGTAAATTAATTTACATTCCTGATATTAAACAGTTATATAGAATAAAATATTCATCAAAAATGTCGAAATACTATATTTGCCATAATAAAAACTGTAAGGCTAGTGCAGTAATAGATTTTAATAATCAAAATCTGGTACGCGTACCAAAAACAAGTGCCGCGCACAATCATTTAGACAGTGAAGAATTGAAAATAAAAATGGACCAAATAAACAATATTAAAACCGAGTGCGCAAAAGTCTCACTTAAGAGAAGTGGAGTTCGGGAAGTTTTCGATAAGGTTATGAACGCAAGTGTCAGTGAAAACCCACCTCAGGTAAAGTATTCAAAATTTTTCTTTAAAATTTTTAAAACAAAAGTTCGTCGATGCTATATTTCATACAAACAAAATTTCAAATTTCCTTAATACGAGTATCTCATCTGTTTTATTAATGATTTTTTGGACATCAGGTTCAATTTGGAAAACTACGTCGACAACTGATTCGAATAAAAAACATGTCATTTCCAAAAATACCAACGAACGCTTGTGAACTTCTCGATCTTTTCAATACTAAGACTGTGATGGACAGCTTTGGAATGTCCCGATATGAAAACAAGCCTTTTTATCGGGGCACTGTTGTGGAAGAAAACTTTTCATATTCAGTGTTTCTATCCCCAACTATTGCATACGGTATACAGAACTTGGAGCAAGGTTCAAGAAGGAATTATTTGTTAGATGCTACTTTTAGTGTTGTACCTGTTTCTGGATTTAAGCAATTATTGATTATATACTTTGCGCATGATAATCACGTAAGTAAAATGATTACATTTGGTTAGTGTATAATTTTGTTTACTTAAATTGCTTAACGTTTTCTTGCTGTGAAATTTAAGATGAGTTCATCTATAGAAAACATTATGAACTTGCAAGAAAAGATTTTAATTTATTTACTAGATATAAAATTAAAACTAAAAAAAAAAAAAATATCGTCATTCGCGCAAAGCGTAGCGAGCGTAGCGAGCGGAAAAAATTTTTGCCCAAGAGAGAATCAATTTGGGGTGTGAAAATAAAAAATTTGCGCAAATTTTTTATTTTCACACCCCAAATTGATTCTCTCTTGGGCAAAAATTTTTTCCGCTCGCTACGCTCGCTACGCTTTGCGCGAATGACGATATTTTTTTTTTTTTTAGTTTTAATTTTATATCTAGTAAATAAATTAAAATCTTTTCTTGCAAATTCATAATGTTTTCTATAGATGAACTCATCTTAAATTTCACAGCAAGAAAACATATATGTACATATGTAAATAATTGTATCTTGAATAATGGTTTTATAAAAATGATATTTTAATTCCAGGTTTTTCCTTTTATCTATGTGCTTATGAATAATAAATCAGAACAAGCATATACACACTTGTTTAAATATATAGATGCAAATATTTTCAAGTTCGAACCTAATTCCTTTGTTACTGATTATGAAAAAGCATTAAGGAACAGTCTTCAAACCGTATTTCAAGGACTTACGTGCAGCACTTGTTGGTTCCATTATTGCCAGGCTGTACGAAGAAAAGCATCGAAAATACCACAGCTTCTGACCTCTTTGCACCAGAATAAGGAAGCGAACCGATTGTTTCGAAAATTTTTGATACTTCCCTTAATGAAACCCGGAGATATTAAATTAGCTTTCGACATTATTTATTCACAAGCAAATAGTGTGAAGTTTCAAAAAAATGGTGATAGCATTTTTAAAGAGTTTTTGGTTTACTTTAAGAGGCAGTGGATGGATAAGGTATTTTTAATTATACTTAAATCATAAATGAGCACACATATCTTAATATATTAATTAATTTGTAGGAAACTCCATCAGCATTTTCTGTATTTGGTACACTTATGAGAACCACAAGTGCACTTGAAGGCTACAATAGTCGTTTAAGTGGAAAACTGGCCAAACGTGGAAATTTTTTTAAATTTCTTGATGTCTTGCTTGAAGAGGATCGTGTTAAATCAAGGGACTTTGTTATGTCCCTGGATGGAACGTTCGATGTTTTCCAGCCGCCCAAAAAAAGATTCAAGGAAAAAAATGATAAAATTGAAGATGCCTTGAAGAAGCTTGACAAAAAAATAATTTCCATTAATGACTTCTTAAACCAAATGACCAATTCCAATAACAGCCTTCTTGCTGAAGAAGTAATTCAAATGAATCAATCGTCGGGAAGAGAAAGTGATGATGAAAATTCCGATTGTTTTGAAGGAGGAACCCTAGAAGCTGATGCCACTCCTGTTTTATGTGTTATCTGTTGTGAAAATCCTCGTACAATCCTTTTGGAGCCATGTAATCATTTTAAATTGTGTTTAGAATGCTTTACAAAACTCTCAGAGAACTATATAAAAAAAAACAACGCAATTCTTTGCCCAATTTGCAGAAGAATTGTAGAAAACAGCAAAACTGTTTATTGTTGACATTTGTATGTTTTAATTATGTGAATATATGAATATATTTTTTGTTAAAATTCTTTTTTATGTATGATATGTTTTGAATAAACACTTTGCGTTATTTGGAAATCTTTTTTACATATTATATTTAATTTATAATTTTCAGTGTATCTACTTTTTTCAGGTAAAAGAATGTTTTGAAAGTGTCATATGGCCATAATGGCCAAACGACGCTTTAGAAAAGTGACAAATGGCCATATCTTCGAATATGGCCATATGACACTTTCACAATGTGTCATATGGCCATATTCGAACATATGGCCATATGACACATGGCCATATGACACGGTACCCTATGAATTATATAATATCGGGTTTTAATGACGAAAATTTAATAAATACGTTAACAGCATCTAATAGTAAAAGTTTTGAAGAGCTGCTATTAAAAATCAAAAATTATTTTGCAGTTAAGGAGCAACAGCAAAATAGGGAAAGACTAGGGCAACGGTCTGTTAGGGGAGCAGGGATCATAGGCCATCGATCTGAGGCAGAAAAACCTTCTCCTGGGTCAAGATCTTTTAGGAAATACACCTATCAAAAAACTTGTTTCAATTGTAGAAGTGTAGGGCATTTGGCTCGTGACTGCCAAAAGAAAAATTTCAAGGAACGGGGACAAAACAATAGGGTGTGCTATAATTGTCAAGAAAGGGTTCATTTTGCGAATGAATGTCAAAAACCCAAAAAACGTCGATTCGCAGAGAGCACACCTCATAACAAAAACATCGCAAAATTAACATCAACAAATGACGAAAGTCTGTTGATGCAGATAAGAGTCGGGGAGTGTTCACTCAGGGCCTTTGTTGACTTAGGGAGTGATTGTTCTACAATCAAGAGAAGTATTGTTCGGAGAAATGATTTTCAATTAATGTCGACAACCAACTTTCTGACAGGCTCTGGAGGGGGGAAGGTAGTTCCGTTGGGAAAAATTAAAGAACACGTAAAGGCTCAGAACGTTAGTCTAGTCATAGACATAATGGTAGTTGACGATGAAAGGCAAGAACACGACATGATTTTAGGCAAAAATTTCCTTGATGCTCCATCAGTTAGTCTCATAAGGAAAAATGGTAAATTATTCATAACTCAAGAAAAGACTGCAGATGTGATAAGTAACATAGAATGACCAAGAAATGAGGTAGAAGGTTCGAATGTGGGTGTATGGAAGCTAAAGACCGAAATGTTGAGGGTGGACGATTCTATTTCAAATAATTATAAACAGGCTTTAATCCAACTACTTAACGAATATAAAAAATGTTTATGCCTTATGGGATGAGAAATTCAGCGCAAACGATGCAACGCTACATACACGAAGCTTTAAATGGTTTGAGCTATGTATTTCCCTATTTAGACGATATATTGGTTGCGTCTGACGATGAGACAGAACATTCAAAGCATCTAGAGGAAGTATTTTTGCAACTCCGTGAGTATAACCTCAAAATAAATTCTTAAAAATGTCATTTTGGTAAATCACATGTGAAATTTTTGGGATACTCTGTTGACCAACATGGTATAAAACCCTTACCAGAAAAGGTAAAACACATTATTGGGTATACAAAACCTGCTGTTTCCAAGGATTTAAAAAAGTTTTTAGCTATGATCAATTTTTATAGGAAATTTATTCCCAATGCCGTAATTAATCAAATTCCTCTTTTCAACCTCGTTCAAGGTAATAAAAAAAACGACAATACACCAATTGCTTGGACATCTGAAGCTGATATTGCGTTTGAAAAGTGTAAGTCCGATCTAGCCAACGCTTCACTCCTCGCATTTCCTGTCCCGAACGCAACGCTTTACCTGTTCACCGACGCATCGGATACCGCGATAGGTGCTGTGGTTAACCAAGTGTGTAACAACGTTTCTCAACCACTCGGATTTTTTTCCAGAAAACTGACCGAAACCCAGAAAACACGAAGTACTTACGACCGCGAGCTGCTGGCCATGTATGAAGGCGTGAATCATTTTAGGCATTTACTAGAAGGAAGGTCATTTTCCATTTACACTGATCACAAGCCGTTAATTTACGCGTTTCAACAAAACATGAACAAGGCATCACCAAGGCGAATCCGACAACTTGACTTCATTAGTCAGTTCACAACAACAATTTTGCACGTTCCCGGACAACAAAATGAAGTAGCAGATTTTTTATCGAGGATAAACGCAGTTTACACTTCTCAACCAATCGATTTTGAAGATATTGCACAGCAACAGATTAACGATGTGGAACTTAAGTCTTTAATGGAAGAAGGTAACACAACTTCGTTAAAACTTAAACTTCTGTCATTTCCAGGAACAAAATTAAAACTTTTTTGCGACACACCCACTCCAAAAATCCGACCTTTTGTTCCCGATAGAAGCAGAAAAGCAGTCCTCAATAATCTTCACAGTCTATCTCATCCTGGCGTTAGAGCTACGCTCAAACTCGTGCAAGAGCGATTCGTTTGGCAAAAAATGAGAGCAGATTGTGCAAAATTTGTTAATAACTGCATAAAATGCCAAAAAATCTAAAATTAGCCGACACAACAAAGCAGCCATCGTCCCGTACAGCTTGACATCCCAGCGTTTCACACATATCAACATGGATATAGTTGGCCCCTTGCCGACATCACATGGTTACAGGTATCTTTTAACTATTATAGATCGATATACCCGGTGGCCAGAGGCGTACCCTATGGAAGACATCAGAGACGAGACGGTCGCCCAAAACCTAGTCCATGGTTGGATATCCCGATATGGCGTACCACTTCAAATAACAACTGACTTAGGACGTCAATTTGAATCAACACTTTTCTCGGAGCTGAGCAAAACGTTGGGAATCAAGCATTGCAGGACGACAGCCTACCATCCACAATCCAACGGGATCATCGAAAGATGGCATCGGTCTCTTAAAGCCGCCATCATGTGTCATGGAACTACTGACTGGTTTCAAGTTTTACCTCTCGTTTTGCTAGGTTTGAGATCATCTTACAAAAAGGATATGGACGCTACCCCAGCAGAGCTTCTCTACGGTGAGACACTTCGGCTACCAGGCGAATATCTTGCTGATTCACCTACAAACTCCACAACCTCAGAAGACTTTGTAAAAGAGTTACGAAAAAACATGTCCCAGTTAAGAAAAACTAACACCAGCCACCATGGCACAACAAAAGTTTTTGTTCAGAAGTCTTTAGAAAACTGTACTCATGTTTTCATAAGAACCGATAGTGTTAGGTCCTCACTTCAACCACCGTATGAAGGACCTTACCTTATTTTAAAAATATATCCTAAATATTTTTCTATTAAAATTAAAAACAATATAAAAAATGTTTCTATCGACAGGTTGAAAGCAGCTTTTATTAACGCCGATGAAACTGATGAGCCTAAATTGACCAGTAATGTACAAAAGACTACGAAAGATCCACCACTAAAAATATCAAAGCAACATGAGCCACCTGCAACAGCTGCACCACCTGCAACAGCTGCACCACCTGCAACACCTGCACCACCTGTTAAAAAAACAACAACGACTCGATCAGGTCGCAGAATCATTATACCATCGAAGTATCGTTAGTATATAAAATCCTTACTAGCGGGGGAGTACTGTGGGGACTCAGGTCGAGTCAACCCAACTTATCATAAATTTATTTAATTGAAAGTCTAAACACACACCCTTAATTGAATTGAATTGTTTTAAAATGATTTTGCTTCACCCTGTACAGTAGAAATCTTATTTACTTATCTTAGTATATACAAAGTTGAAACATATATAAATACTGTAACAAAATCAAAGAATATTATAATTAAAGTAGATGTTAAGAAGAACGGTTGTCTTTTCATTCCAACGGTCTCACTTACGATTTGTATCGACATACTCACGCACATCTACAAAGTCATTATAGCCAAAAGTAATAAGCGCAACATATCAAAAAGTCACTTAACACCTTTATAAAAAAAAATCCGATTTGCTACAAAAAAGTTCCTGTATAAAGGTGTTAAATGCACAAAAGTGTTAATACCTCAAAAACTATTTGCGTTAAATAAAAAAAAATTACTAAAATTAAATTCACCTGAGTTTTATTGACTTAAAATTATCCATACAGTTTTTTATAATTTTTATAAATAAAGTTACAGGCAATAAACTTTAAATGCTGATAACTCAAATGTTTAAAAATGTCGCTTAAGTCCTTCATCTTCTAAGCGCTATAGTATAACAAATCTATAGATAAATTGTTGAGAGAACATAAAGAAAAAGTTATTAACAAACGAAATGAAAAAAGGGAAGATAATGAACAAAAAAAAGAAGAAGGTAATGTTAAAAATTACAAGGCTCTACGACACAAAGATGAACCTAAATGTAGAAAACATAAATTAGACAACATTCATCCTTCAAATATTAAACGACCTACGAAATTTTCAGACATAGATAGTACTATTTACGCTAATGACAATACTGTCACAACTACACACAACGAACGGGAATCTAACAATTAAGAAAATCGACAACGATGACGGATTTGCTGAAATTAGCATTGAAGAAGTGCCAATTATTTATAATTACAACATAATATTACATATAATAGAACCCCAACAAATAACAAACATATTAGACACATTTGAAAATAATATAAAACAGTTAGGAAAAATAGACAACAGAGACCTTTTACTACATGAACTTAATTCACTTTGTTCTACAAAAGTAAAATCCCTATTACCACACAGATATAAGAGATGATTAATAAACATCGTAGGAACATGACTTAAATGGCTCTTCGGCTCAATGGATGATAACGATAGAGTAGAAATTGAAGAACATTTAGAAACCATTGATGAAAATAGTCATAACATAATTACCAATTTGAACAAAAATATACAAATTAATAACCATTTTAACGACACCTTTAGTAAAATTAAAAATACAATAGAAGCAGATTGGGACAAGATTCTAGAAAAATTTAATGATTATAAAAACAAATAACGACAAAAATTTACAAAGAGATAATTTATCTAGAAACACTTATTAAAATAAAAATACTAGGAGATAATATGGAACATACAATATTGCATCATCTAGGATGTATCTTATGAGTAGTAATATTTTAACAAGCGATGAGATCAGAAAATATGATATGGATTTATACAAATTAGAAAACATTAGATTAGGTACTGCAGAATATAAAAAAGAAAAAATTGTATTTGCAATAAAAATTCCTTAAGACACATATATTTAAAGTTAAGCGTTCTATTGTTACACCAATCAGTAATTAACGATTTGAAGAATTTAATTTTAAGCACCAGGAAGTTGTAACTTTAAATAACATCCATTATGATTTTAATGGAAATTTAATAAAAAAAACCTAAGAGAATCTAAGCTTTGTATTTACCAAAATAATTGTCTTAACATAAGGAATAAGAAATCAGAAACTATCGAAATTAATTCAAATTCAATGTTACTCAAAAACCAAAATAAAACAAAACCATAAAGTTCATGTGATGAGAGAATTGTAACCTTAGATGGGAATTTTTTGATAAATTTTCATAACATAAAAATAATGAATCAAACTTACTATGGAAAAAATGAAGAAATTACACAAAATTTTGTAATAGAAACTAATGATAAGCAATTTAATGGTAATACTAGAGCATTATCATTTGATGATATTGTAATTCATGAAATAGAAAACATGGAAGCTATCGAAGAACTAAAATTTCATAAAATACAGTATACCTTGTACAATTTTATATATTTCATTGTATTTTTTGTCATAATTTTTCTTTTTATAATATTATTTTTGCTAACAATTTAAATATAAATCAATAAAAGTAACAATTAACAACGAAACTCAGGAGTTTCGATTTAAAGAGGGGAGGGGCTACGCCGGCACTTCCGTCGACTCCTCAAATTGTTAATTAGAGGACATAAGTTCATTGTCCAGTATGATCAGGTAACATACATTTCTGTTAAATAATCATAACAAAATGTACGTAACTATATTATTAAACTGAACAATTCACTTTTGTTGACTCCACATTAATAACTGCTTATTCTCGCTATGAGGAAATGTATATCATTTGGTTTTACCAAAACAGAATTGCTTACATTTCATTTTGTCATGAGAAAATGTATGTTATCCGATTCTGCAAGTTCTTAAGAACCGGTGAATAAAGAAAGACATCTAAATAAAAATTTAAAATTCTATTTTTTGTTTTCTTTTTCCGAACGAAAAACGTAAGTTGAGTGGCATTGAGCTCAAGCAAACTTTAGAATCAATTATGTCCATAGATGCCGAGATCGGGCCATAAAGTAAATCAGCTGGGGCTGATGACGTCCCAAGCGACACAAGAACAGATGAAGACAAAAAATGAGTATTTTCATGTAAAATATGTTCAGAATAAACACATTTTCTCAATAAAACTACTTGAAAACAAATTTGTGACCAAATGGAAAATAAGTATTTTCATGTTACATCTGTACAGGAAATTAACATTATTTCAACAACACAATTTAAATTCAATCTAATTATCTCCCTTGATGACATTTCCAGAACACAACTCATTGAAACTAAATTTGTTAACAAATGGAAAATAAGTGTTTTGCTGTGTTATTTGTACAGGAAACAAATATTTATTTATCAATAGAAATAAGATGTATTCTGATTATCATGCGTTTACATTCATTATATTTGAACGGATTAAACTTCATTCAGAAACTTAATGAACAAAAAATGTAAACGAAGGCCGAAAATGAGTATTTTCATGTAATATATGTTCAGAATAAACACTTTGTTTTTAAATAAAACTTCTTGAAAACAAATTTCTGACCAAATGGAAAATAAGTATTTGCATGTTACATCTGTACAGGAAATTAAGATTTTTTCAACAACAGAATTTAAATTCCATATAATTATCTTCCTTGATGACATTTCCAGAACATAACTCATTGAAACTAAATTTGTTAACAAATGGAAAATAAGTGTTTTGCTGTGTCATTTGTATAGGAAATAAACATTTATTAAGCAACAGAAATGAGATTTATTCTGATTATCATGCTTTTACATTCATTATAATATTTGAACGGAATAAACAAAAATTGTAAACGAAGGCAAAAAAATGAGTGATTTTCATGTCAAATATGTTCAGAATGAACACATTTTTTCAAAAAAACTACTTGAAAACAAATTTGTGCCAAATAGAAAATAAGTATTTTCATGTTACACTGTACATCTGTACAGGAAATTAACATTATTTCAACAACAGAATTTATATTCAATCTAATTATCTCACTTGATGACGTTTTTAGAACACAACTCATTGAAACTAAATTTGTTAACAAATGGAAAATAAGTGTTTTGCTGTGTCATTTGTATAGGAAATAAACATTTATTAAGCAACAGAAATAAGATTTATTCTGATTATCATGCTTTTAAATTCATTATAATATTTGAATGGAATAAACAAAAATTGTAAACGAAGGCAAAAAATGAGTATTTTCATGTCAAATATGTTCAGAATGAACACATTTTTTCAAAAAAACTACTTGAAAACAAATTTGTGCCAAATAGAAAATAAGTATTTTCATGTTACACTGTACATCTGTACAGGAAATTAACATTTTTTCAACAACAGAATTTAAATTCCATATAATTATCTTCCTTGATGACATTTCCAGAACATAACTCATTGAAACTAAATTTGTTAACAAATGGAAAATAAGTGTTTTGCTGTGTCATTTGTATAGGAAATAAACATTTATTAAGCAACAGAAATGAGATTTATTCTGATTATCATGCTTTTACATTCATTATAATATTTGAACGGAATAAACAAAAATTGTAAACGAAGGCAAAAAATGAGTATTTTCATGTCAAATATGTTCAGAATGAACACATTTTTTCAAAAAAACTACTTGAAAACAAATTTGTGCCAAATAGAAAATAAGTATTTTCATGTTACACTGTACATCTGTACAGGAAATTAACATTTTTTCAACAACAGAATTTAAATTCCATATAATTATCTTCCTTGATGACATTTCCAGAACATAACTCATTGAAACTAAATTTGTTAACAAATGGAAAATAAGTGTTTTGCTGTGTCATTTGTATAGGAAATAAACATTTATTAAGCAACAGAAATGAGATTTATTCTGATTATCATGCTTTTACATTCATTATAATATTTGAACGGAATAAACAAAAATTGTAAACGAAGGCAAAAAAATGAGTATTTTCATGTCAAATATGTTCAGAATGAACACATTTTTTCAAAAAAACTACTTGAAAACAAATTTGTGCCAAATAGAAAATAAGTATTTTCATGTTACACTGTACATCTGTACAGGAAATTAACATTATTTCAACAACAGAATTTAAATTCAATCTAATTATCTCACTTGATGACGTTTTTAGAACACAACTCATTGAAACTAAATTTGTTAACAAATGGAAAATAAGTGTTTTGCTGTGTCATTTGTATAGGAAATAAACATTTATTAAGCAACAGAAATAAGATTTATTCTGATTATCATGCTTTTAAATTCATTATAATATTTGAATGGAATAAACAAAAATTGTAAACGAAGGCAAAAAATGAGTATTTTCATGTCAAATATGTTCAGAATGAACACATTTTTTCAAAAAAACTACTTGAAAACAAATTTGTGCCAAATAGAAAATAAGTATTTTCATGTTACACTGTACATCTGTACAGGAAATTAACATTTTTTCAACAACAGAATTTAAATTCCATATAATTATCTTCCTTGATGACATTTCCAGAACATAACTCATTGAAACTAAATTTGTTAACAAATGGAAAATAAGTGTTTTGCTGTGTCATTTGTATAGGAAATAAACATTTATTAAGCAACAGAAATGAGATTTATTCTGATTATCATGCTTTTACATTCATTATAATATTTGAACGGAATAAACAAAAATTGTAAACGAAGGCAAAAAATGAGTATTTTCATGTCAAATATGTTCAGAATGAACACATTTTTTCAAAAAAACTACTTGAAAACAAATTTGTGCCAAATAGAAAATAAGTATTTTCATGTTACACTGTACATCTGTACAGGAAATTAACATTTTTTCAACAACAGAATTTAAATTCCATATAATTATCTTCCTTGATGACATTTCCAGAACATAACTCATTGAAACTAAATTTGTTAACAAATGGAAAATAAGTGTTTTGCTGTGTCATTTGTATAGGAAATAAACATTTATTAAGCAACAGAAATGAGATTTATTCTGATTATCATGCTTTTACATTCATTATAATATTTGAACGGAATAAACAAAAATTGTAAACGAAGGCAAAAAATGAGTATTTTCATGTCAAATATGTTCAGAATGAACACATTTTTTCAAAAAAACTACTTGAAAACAAATTTGTGCCAAATAGAAAATAAGTATTTTCATGTTACACTGTACATCTGTACAGGAAATTAACATTTTTTCAACAACAGAATTTAAATTCCATATAATTATCTTCCTTGATGACATTTCCAGAACATAACTCATTGAAACTAAATTTGTTAACAAATGGAAAATAAGTGTTTTGCTGTGTCATTTGTATAGGAAATAAACATTTATTAAGCAACAGAAATGAGATTTATTCTGATTATCATGCTTTTACATTCATTATAATATTTGAACGGAATAAACAAAAATTGTAAACGAAGGCAAAAAATGAGTATTTTCATGTCAAATATGTTCAGAATGAACACATTTTTTCAAAAAAACTACTTGAAAACAAATTTGTGACCAAATGGAAAATAAGTATTTTCATGTTATATCCGTACAGTAAATTAACATTATTTCAACAACACAATTTAAATTCAATCTAATTATCTCCCTTGATGACATTTCCAGAACACAACTCATTGAAACTAAATTTAATAACAAATGGGAAATAAGTGTTTTGCTGTGTTATTTGTACAGGAAACAAATATTTATTTATCAATAGAAATAAGATGTATTCTGATTATCATGCGTTTACATTCATTATATTTGAACGGATTAAACTTCATTCAGAAACTTAATGAACAAACAATGTAAACGAAGGCCGAAAATGAGTATTTTCATGTAATATATGTTCAGAATAAACACTTTGTTTTTAAATAAAACTTCTTGAAAACAAATTTGTGACCAAATGGAAAATAAGTATTTGCATGTTACATCTGCACAGGAAATTAACATTATTTCAACAACAGAATTTAAATTCAATCTAATTATCTCCCTTGATGACGTTTTTAGAACACAACTCATTGAAACTAAATTTGTTAACAAATGGAAAATAAGTGTTTTGCTGTGTCATTTGTATAGGAAATAAACATTTATTAAGCAACAGAAATAAGATTTATTCTGATTATCATGCTTTTAAATTCATTATAATATTTGAATGGAATAAACAAAAATTGTAAACGAAGGCAAAAAATGAGTATTTTCATGTCAAATATGTTCAGAATATAAACAATTTTTCAATAAAACTACTTGGAAAAAAATTTGTGAAAAAATGGAAAAAAAGTATTTTCTTGTTACACCTGTACACCTATAGAGGAAATAAACCTTTATTAAGCACAGAAATAAGATTTATTCTGATTATCATGCTTTTACATTCATTATAATATTTGAACGGAATAAACAAACATTGTAAGCGAAAGGAAAAAATGAGTACTTTCATGTCAAATATGTTCAGAATAAATACATTTTTTCAATAAAACTACTTGAAAACAAATTTGTGACCAAATGGCAAATAAGTATTTTCATGTTATATCTGTACAGTAAATTAACATTATTTCAACAACACAATTTAAATTCAATCTAATTATCTCCCTTGATGACATTTCCAGAACACAACTCATTGAAACTAAATTTATTAACAAATGGGAAATAAGTGTTTTGCTGTGTTATTTGTACAGGAAACAAATATTTATTTATCAATAGAAATAAGATGTATTCTGATTATCATGCGTTTACATTCATTATATTTGAACGGATTAAACTTCATTCAGAAACTTAATGAACAAAAAATGTAAACGAAGACCGAAAATGAGTATTTTCATGTAATATATGTTCAGAATAAACACTTTGTTTTTAAATAAAACTTCTTGAAAACAAATTTGTGACCAAATGGAAAATAAGTATTTGCATGTTACATCTGTACAGGAAATTAAGATTTTTTCAACAACAGAATTTAAATTCCATATAATTATCTTCCTTGATGACATTTCCAGAACATAACTCATTGAAACTAAATTTGTTAACAAATGGAAAATAAGTGTTTTGCTGTGTCATTTGTATAGGAAATAAACATTTATTAAGCAACAGAAATGAGATTTATTCTGATTATCATGCTTTTACATTCATTATAATATTTGAAAGGAATAAACAAAAATTGTAAACGAAGGCAAAAAATGAGTATTTTCATGTCAAATATGTTCAGAATGAACACATTTTTTCAAAAAAACTACTTGAAAACAAATTTGTGCCAAATAGAAAATAAGTATTTTCATGTTACACTGTACATCTGTACAGGAAATTAACATTATTTCAACAACAGAATTTAAATTCAATCTAATTATCTCCCTTAATGACATTTCCAGAACATAACTCATTGAAACTAAATTTGTTAACAAATGGAAAATAAGTGTTTTGCTGTGTCATTTGTATAGGAAATAAACATTTACTAAGCAACAGAAATAAGATTTATTCTGATTATCATGCTTTTAAATTCATTATAATATTTGAATGGAATAAACAAAAATTGTAAACGAAGGCAAAAAATGAGTATTTTCATGTCAAATATGTTCAGAATATAAACAATTTTTCAATAAAACTACTTGGAAAAAAATTTGTGAAAAAATGGAAAAAAAGTATTTTTTTGTTACACCTGTACACCTATAGAGGAAATAAACCTTTATTAAGCACAGAAATAAGATTTATTCTGATTATCATGCTTTTACATTCATTATAATATTTGAACGGAATAAACAAACATTGTAAGCGAAAGGAAAAAATGAGTATTTTCATGTCAAATATGTTCAGAATATAAACATTTTTTCAATAAAACTACTTGGAAATAAATTTGTGAAAAAATGGAAAATAAGTATTTTCTTGTTACACTTGTACATCTATATAGGAAATAAACATTTATTAAGCAACAGAAATAAGATTTATTCTGATTATCATGCTTTTACATTCATTATAATATTTGAACGGAATAAACAAAAATTGTAAACGAAGGCAAAAAATGAGTTTGATTCATGAGCTTTCAGAAGATCCAGAACAAGTTGGTTACAATTTGGATGAATTTTTTCATTTAGAAGACGACGTCCGAGAAGCCCTCATCTCTCTAACTACCAGAGCTGAGCAATTCACCGCCCAGAATTCCGAATCATCCAATGCAACTATGCAACTTTCATCTACACAGAAGCCAGCCCTCAAATTACCCAAGGTAACGTTGCCCAAATTTGAGGGAGACTACACAAAATGGAAGCAGTACAGTGATTTATTCACTGAGCTGGTGCATAAACAAGACATTGCAAACTGTCAAAAGCTGTTCTACCTAAAGACTACTCTGATAGGGCACTTTACCACATCCCATGACAACTACAGTGCGGCATGGCAAGTAGTCAATGATATATACGACAATCCTAGGCTCCTGGTGAAAGCACATGTTTGGATATTGTTGATGCAACCAGCCATCCAGAGTGAGGGCTCGAAGGAATTTAAGGCCTTGCATTACACCACACAAGAGTGCATGCTTAGTTTAAAGGGTTTAAGCATAGCAATTCACCGCCCAGAATTCCGAATCATTCAATGCAAGTATGCACCTTTCATCTACACAGAAGCCAGCCCTCAAATTACCTAAGGCAACGTTGCCCAAATTTGACGGAGACTACACAAAATGGAAGCAGTACAGTGATTTATTCACTGAGCTGGTGCATAAACAAGACATTGCAAACTGTCAAAAGCTGTTCTACCTAAAGACTACTCTGATAGGGCACTTTACCACATCCCATGACAACTACAGTGCGGCATGGCAAGTAGTCAATGATATATACGACAATCCTAGGCTCCTGGTGAAAGCACATGTTTGGATATTGTTGATGCAACCAGCCATCCAGAGTGAGGGCTCGAAGGCAATTAAGGCCTTGCATGACACCACACAAGAGTGCATGCTTAGTTTAAAGGGTTTAAGCATAGCAATTCACCGCCTATGCACCTTTCATCCACACAGAAGCCAGCCCTCAAATTACATAAGGTAATGTAGTGATCGCACTACATACCAACCTCCCAACAAATGCATTTTGCCCTATTCCCACGCGTTTTCCAAACACTTCAACCACCGATAATAACAATTCGAAGTATACTATACATTGAGTCACAAATAAATCATCACAAGGTCATAATAATACTCACTCGTCATAGCTATGTCAGAACCCATTAACTGCTATGAGTAATGAATATCCAATGTCCCATACTAAATGCTAAAATGCATCGTAGCAGGGGTCGACACTATGAGCGAAGCGGGTATAAGTGAAATATGATGCTGCGGCACTTTTGTGATTTCGGAATATTTAAAATTCCAAATAGGTCACAATTGGTCGTTGAATATTTTTGATGATAATGCTAAGTGGTTCAATGTATAGGAAATATTACCAAATAGAATCGATTGCGTAATTATCGGTTGGTTGATGATGGTTGGAAAAGTGCGTGTGTATTAGGGTTAAAGTGTTAAATAAAAAGTATAAAAAGACAGGAATTGTTGAAAATAGACAGACAGATTTACCATTAAATACCAACAAGGTCGCAACCAAGCTTAAGACAGCGGGCCTTTGTTTTTTGTGTAGAAAATAAAAAGTAAAATAAGAAAAAAGGAAATAAAGAAATACAATAAGTACTTTAAACTGTTAAATATAATCTTTTATTAATTCGTCTTTCTGTCCGTTACTTACTCTTCTCGCGATAAGCGAAAGCACGGTAAGGACGTATTAAAGTAACGTTGCTTAAATGTGACGGAAACTACACTTTGGGAGCAGTCTCTTAAACAACCAAAGGCACTACCATCATTGAAGGAAAAGATCAACGTCAGCGATCAAGACCTGACAAAGCCTATACCACTTTAGTAACAACAAACTCTACATGCTTGTGCTGCAAGGGCAACCACCAATTGTACTCCTGTGACAAGTTTTTGACACTAACCCCATCCCAGCGACTAAACCTGGAACAACCATCCAAGCACTGCACAAACTGCCATAGAACTGGTCATTTCGCAAATGATTGCTCTTCCAGTTGTTGTACAAAATGTCAGAAGAAGCACAACCCAAGCACGTATCTTCTATTCGACTTTGGTTGTTGGAGAAATCAGCCTAGGCGGTGATCTCCCAACTCTGCAAAACACTGTATTTAAATGGAAGGTAGCAGACAAGGTATCAGCTCCCACATGCAGCTCTATGGTGTCAGCTTGCAGAATTTGTACCGCAGATGAGGCCTCGATCAACAGATTGAGAGGTTTTGGCGGCTAGAGGAAACAAATTCAGCAACAGACAATTTTACGCAAGTTCGCTACACAAGTCGCAAGTTCGCTACACAAAATCAATCCGAATTCTGTGACCGAATAAATTTTATAAGCCCACCTATTATTTTTGCATCTTTTGGCTGACCTGCAATTTTGTGTTATTAACAATAACAATTTCATAATAAAAAAAAAAACAAAAAAAAGTTATTAAACCAAAAACAATAACTAAACGCTTCTGTCTTGTGCTGTGCAATTTGTATAAACACTGACGTCAATGTGGCTTTGCTGAAATGTAGTGGTCTCTGTGGGAAAACCCTTCACCTCTTGTGCACCGGTCTTAGTAAAAGGCACTTTTATACCTCAATGACTATAAAAACAATTTTGTATTCTATTGCGAAGAATGCAAGAGCATTTCTCTATCTCATATTATGCTCGCGATAATATGCCTTAGTGACACAATGACTAAAGAAAACTCTGTCTGCCAACAAAAAATATCAAACCAATCCAAAAAGCTTGATATTTTAATTGAAAGTGTAGAGGAAGCAAACTTTCAAGCTCACCCAACCTCTTCCCTCTGTTTGGATAAGATCTTCAATCTTGAGAATCAGCTTAGTGATTTGAAAAAGCTATACGATTCTTTACACGAATCCGCCACTGTGGTGTAAAACTCGATGACATCGAACTTGAAAGCAGTTCAATCCGACATTTCTACCCTCTACCTCCCAAAATCAAAATGATCTCATAGTTTCTGGAATCCACAATGAGCTACAGAATGCCAAATCTATGCTTGCCCGGGTGTCCGCAGCCATTATTTCCATTGCTACGATGTGAGCAACCAGGACCAAAGAACAACGAAAATTAAAAATTGTTCAGAGTCCCTGAATGAGAATTCAATGAAAATGAGGATTAGTTTAAAGGATGTCCTAGATGAATCCACATCCGGTACAGACCAACAATCATTGCACTTCTGAATGACATCCTATCTGCTGATGTCCCTGAATCTGCGCAACATGCTTCTAGGACAAAAAGTGAAGCTCCTACTGCTAATTCCTCACCGCTGGCTTCACCATTCCCGGAATCAGTCATTAACAAACTTGGAAACACTTGGACCTTATCTGACTGGAAAAAAGATTGAGTAAGCTCAACTCAGCAAACATTAGTTGGTTTTTGCTAAAAAACACACCCAAACTTGCCGATGTATCCTGGATTCGATCATTTTTTAAGCGAAGATATTCCATAATTTTGACGGAATGCCAAGTTAAGTCCTACAAATGCTTTAAAATTCAGCTTCCCTCAAAATATGATTGGATATTTCATCATCCTGGAGCCTATTTTTGCATCGGTACATGCGGCTACATAAATGGAAAAGCAGCTCATATGTGACCAAACCTCACTTTTTACATAAGGTTATGAAAAAGTCTATGTATCGTATGCTGCCCATACGAGGCAGTAGGAAGAAAACATTATCACCCCTCTATCCTATTCTCTCAGGATGACAGCAAGAACAGCGAGTCCAAAAGGAATATATATATGCCATGTTGTTTGCAAGTCAAATAAACATGTATTGTAAAATATTTTGTATTAGTTAGTTACAATTGCGAGCTCGACCAGAGCCGTCGAAGAAAATAAATTGGGGTTTTTGCCAGAAGGCTTTTTCCCAAATAAATTAATCGTTCTTTTCATTTAAAAAAAGAAATAATCTTGTTTTCAGGTAAATAAGTCTGAGGGTTTATACAGTCTAATTAACCAATAGTTTTCCTAACTCAGACTTTAAAAATGGGTCTTATTACTAATATTTCATCACTTAAAAATAATTCACTTGTTAAAACCACTATTTCACTCAAGCGAAAGCCCCTTCAATTGAATCCACTTGCTAAAAGAGTTTCTTTTTATCTATCCCCTCCAATTTCTTACCTTACCCCTACCACAACTATTACCACAACTCTACCACAACCAAATACAATATCTTACATGTGTTGACGCGTGTTCAAAATGTTTACTAATAAGTGAGATTGGAACTTTCAAAAAAAATAAATAAACAATCAAATCAAAAAATAGACACGAAAAAAAATATGCGTCGATGAAGACCTAAACTTGCTCTCTATAGCGCAGCTTAAGTTATATTTGAAAAAATTAGGCAAAAAATACAATGGTGGCAAAGGAGCGTTAGTGTTACGATTGAGTGCCATTGCCAAGGAGGTAAGGGGGCAATGCCCAGATGATCCAAATCCAACCCATGCAAAGGCGCCTGAGGCAACAGATGATACGGACGAAGAAGTAAGGGGTCCCAACAACGGTAAAATCCAGTGGCGATAATAAAACTCCATGCAAACACCAACACAGCGTGCACAAGAATTTATGTGCTGAAACAAAAACTCAACGGGAACAACAACACAACGACCAATATGTCTAACTACAACAAATCTATTCTATCTGAGATGATCGATTCTTCGCAAAATCTTTCTCTCTCTCTTTCAATTGCTGTTCCATCGCCATTACCATCTGCATCGCCATTACCATCAGCAATATCAAACAATATCAACAACATTATTAGCTCTGTCGTCAACAATAACTCCAACAACACCAACACATTACCATCAGCTTAGCCATTACCATCAGCAATACCTTACAATATCAACAACATTAATAGTCCTATCGACAACACCAACAACAGCAACTTTAATACACTGCCAGTTCCCACCCCTACTCAATCACCTCATACTATTCAAAAATTTGGAACAACGTGGACCCCCTCAGAATGGCACAATCGCCTGAAGAAAATTTATAGTAATCAACCTATTCACACAAGAAAGTCAATTTTCATAGTTAAAGGTGTACCTCGACACGCTAACGAATCCTGGAAAATACGTGTTTTTTGACTTTTAAATAGGAATATCTCAAAAAGGTGATGCGATACAAAAATTCTGACCCCGGATTCGGTTTTAGCATACCAAAAAACTTCAGAAAAGTAAATTTTTGTTTTTGGAACGAAGATAAAAAAAAATTTTGTTGACCTGTGTATCAAATAAGAGCTTCTTCACGTTGCTTGATCTGAAAAGTGCGTTTTATGATGTGCGGATGGGTAATGATTCATCTTTCGTCACACTGTCAGGTCAGTACGAATTCTTACAAATGCCGTTTGGCCTTAAAAATGCTCCGTCTACATTTCAGATGTACATAAATATGATTTTTAGTGATTAGGAAAAATTAGGGAAATTAACGTATACATGGACGATATTATGATCGCAAATGCTGATGAAGACGAACATCTGTGTGTTTGAAGGGAAGTTTTTTGTAAGCTCGCCGAATATGATCTTGAACTCAGGTTAGATAAGTGTGAGTTTATGCATACGGAAATAAAGTATTTAGGTTACACGGTGTCCGGAAAAGGAGTACGTCCTGATGATAAAGGAATGAAGGCTATACATGACTTTCTCGTTCCCCAGAATGTTAAAGCAGTTCATAGTTTTTTGGGACTTTGTTTTTACTTCCGAAGATTCGTTATGAACATCTCCGTGATCGCTCAGCCACTGTACAACGTAATAAGAAAAACGTCCGAGTTAAATTTGGCGAGGCCGAATTGAACTGTTTTTAACTTCTTACACAAAAATTGATTGAAATTGTGATGCGAGCTCCATTGGGTTTGGGGCAATTTTAATGCAGAAAAAGTCCGACGGGAAGTTTCACCTAATATTTTATTTCTCTAAAAGAACAACGAAGAGTGAATCGAAATTCCATAGCTTCGAGTTAGAGACACGGGCAATCGTATATGCATTAGAGCTATTTAGAATATATTGACAAGGGATTAAATTCAAAATTATAACGGACTGCAACTTATTGACAATCACTATGAATGCAAACCTATGCACTAAGCCGTGCCACAAATACATTAGTATTGGAAGAAAACGCATTCAAACAAAATCTTTCGATTTGTCAGAATAGAGATCAGAATATATGTGGTATTCGTAAACAATTGGAAAAATCTGATGGTAAGTTTTATGAAATGCGTATCGGACTTGTATACAGAAAAGTTAAAAACAATATACTATTTTACGTACCCACAAAGATGGAAAGTACGGTACAAGTACCATGACGATCTGGGCCACGTTGGGAGTGACAAAGTTTATGATGCAGTAACAAAAACGCACTGGTTCCCAAATCTTACGGGGAAAATAAAAAGCTACGTTGAAAACTGTCTGAAATGTTTAGCTTTTTCTTCTAAAGAAGACAGGCGAAAAGGCAAGTTGAATAATATACTTAAAAGCGAGTTGCCGTTTGAAACTATTCACATAGACCATTAAAAGAAATATGTCCTGTTGGTAGTAGACGCATTCACAAAATTTGTCAAGTTGTTTCCGGCACTTACCACGAATACTAAAGAAGTCGTGAGTCAATTGAAGTTATACTTTCAAAAATACAGTCGACCCAAGGTTTTGATATCGGATAGAGATAGTAGTTTCACCTCAAACGATTTCCAATTATTCCTTGATATGAATAATGTTCGGCACATTAAGATAGCTACCGGTTCACCACAAGCAAACGGTCAAGTTGAAAGAATAAATAGAAATTTGGGTAAAATGATTGCTAAATTGAGTAGTGGTAATCCAACAACGAGCCTGGATGGAATCTTACCGCAAATAGAGTTCTCCATGAACAACACGTTACATCGTGGAATAGGTACGACGCCTAGCCAACTGTTGTTCGGAGTTAGACAGCGAGGAAAAGCTTGCGACCATGTAGACGAGTATTTAAATGAAAACAGCAAGGCTGAGAAACAAAGAGACTTATACAATTTGAGATCTAGGGCAGTGGAAAAGCAGGTAAAACTTCAAGATTATAATATAAAGAAAACTGATGAAAAACGTAGAGACGCGAGAAAATATAAAGTAGGTGACTACATAATGATAAAGAAATTTATCAATACACCCGGAGTATCCAAGGAAATTGCACCAAAGTTTAAAGGTCCATACCAGATTAAAAAAGTGTTAAGAAATAAAAGATACTTGATTAGGGATGTGGATGGATTTCAGGTTAGCCAGATTCCCTACGAAGGTTTTTGGGAGGCAGATAATATGAAACCATGGCTTAAAGCGAATACAGATACGGCAAACGGTAATCGGGACGATTACGGGTCAGGTTGGCCGAATTGTGGCAACCCTTTTAAGAACTAAACGAAAGAAAGTAAGCATAATGTAAAATAGTTAAGTTCAGTTATCAATCAAGACTCAGATGGTGTAGTTGTGCGTGACCGGTATTTTGTGAAATAAAATATATTGTTTTAACTCTGTATTTTAATTTTTAACTATGTCCACAATATGTTCTTTAAATGATATTTCATCTAAAAAATTAGTTGAGGCTGAATTTAAGTTAAAATAAGGTTGAAGTTCCTTCTTAAATAAATTTGTATGGTTAGGGTTGGTTATCATAAGTATGCCTTCAGTTTATATCTTTGAATGTTACTCTTCATATACATATATATTATTGCACAGAGAATTTTTCAATACACAACAGAACAAAATTACAAAAAAATAATAATTAAAAAAAATATCATTGCAATCTTAATATCATTTTCTTAATTCTATTCCACTCGTACCTTACAAAACTAAATCGCGCACTCAATAAATAGAAAATATATAATATTTTTTTCATAAGTTATACATAAAATTTGATTTTTTTTTTGTTTAGCGTTGAATTAGATTTAGTTCTTAAATTTTAGTTATAAATTTACTTATCACTGCGTTGCTTTTATATTTAAAATAATTATGTTCTTATAATATAGTACATCATAATTTGTAATTTTTTACTTTATAACTTTGTTTAATAATATCTAAAGCGTCTTTATTTTAAATGTTTGTGGCAGGACCAAATATATGATGTAGGGATAGAGAAAAGGGATATTTTTTTTTGGGAGGGGGTGGATGCCAGCATAAGCGGGTGGATAGTTTTCTTTTTGTTGTTTTGTTTAAATGTGAGACTAAATAATGAATCTTATAGTAACTGTGATTTCAGCTTACGTTATTTGTTGTTGTTTTCGAGTGCGTTTTTTTGTATCTCTTTTGAGTTGATAAACAACTTTATTCCAATGATATTCCTCGAATCCATGAACTTAGATCACTTGTATCGGATTCCATAATAATTTCTTCAGGTTCATCATTAAGGAGGATGTATTGTGCGGCAGTTCGGCCACTTAAATAGGCACCATGTACGGTTGAATAAAAGTTTGAATGTGTGTGTTCACCAGCAAATAGCACTGCAGGCTATATAAGAAAATATAATAATTCGATAGTTAATTTGTATTTTTTTTTGTTTTATATGAAAAAACTAAGGCACTTACTTTCATTTGATGGGGACTTGCATAGAGAGGTTGTGCGAGATTTTCAATATCCTCTTGAGATGCTCCTAGAGGTATTGATGTGTATGATCCTCGGGTGTAAGTTTGAGATTTCCAACTTGTGCTATATAAAATAAAGAGCTTTTAAAGCAAGAGGTAAAAATATTCTAAAACTTAAAGAATCTTCTATAATATTTTAATGGCTTGCAAATGGTCATACAAACGATATGGCGAAGACCACTTTTGATTTTTTCTATTATCGTTCTTATTTTTTGTTAACAAATCCATCGTTATATTTTGCTCCATTCCTTTGCCTATGAAATCACAAAAAAGAACAACACGCTCAAGCGCGCACGCAACCAACACTGACTTAAATTTTAAAGGATATGATAGGCCATTCAATTTAGTCATCGTTTCTTACAAAATGCTCATTTAAAAAATACTTTTCAACATATTTCATAAATATATTTATGTCATTGATTTAATATTATCAAAGAAATTGGGTTTGGCCTACTGTGAATTATTTATTTTGAATTATGTAGCTTAAAAGATAATTATTAGATGTTGGATGAGATCTTAGCTCTTCCTTCGGTTTTTTTCATCACTGTTTTCTGTTCATGGTGTCGTTTTTGTACAGAATATGAAAGGTTTTCAAGGTTAATCTTTTTGAAGTATTCTTTTGCGTTTGCTTCACGTTTTCAACATCGGGTTTGTGTCATTTTTCGATTCTATTCGCGTTTCATGTCACATTTATGGTTGTCTATTTTCTGTTTTAAGAGTTGCTTTGTGGTCCCTACATAGCTAAGTTCACATTCATCTTCTTCAATATTTGGGGTCTCCATTGAACATTTCCGATGACAGGATCATCGGCCTAGCATCAGATAATCCTATGGAGACCAACAATCCAACATTCAATCCATGATCCGGTCATCGCAGTCTTGCTTTTTCGCTTGGATCAAAATCGTGTCATCAAATGTGTAATATGTTGAATGTAAACACTGGATTGTGGATTAAATTGCGAAAGAGAAGTTGGGTTGGGTTGGATTTTACTCTTGTGGAGATGCGGGGTTACCCAGATGAATAAGATTCATTATTTGAGTTGTCTGAAAGTATATGCCTGATTGCAGTGATAGTGACGAAATATTTATATTCATCTAACGTGCAGATGGCGCTACAAATGGTCTTTCCGGTATGTCATGGAATTGATTTATCGTTGCATAAATAGTTTTCTGCATGAATCAATTAAATTAAAGTGATAATTGATTTATATATAAAGCTTAGATCACACGACTTGTGTAATCACAAAAAATTGTGCATTTTTGCAATAAAAATACACAATATCATCTGAACTATAATTCGGATAACACCAAATGATATAGAAATCGTGTTTATAATTTCATTTTCTATCATCCTATTTGTGGTTCAAATGGTTTTGTGCATATTTATGTCAAAAGTACACAATTTTTTACACAAATCTTGTGATACTAGCTTAAGGAGCGTACATCAATTAAGCGTCATTGCGGCAACGCCTGTTTCGGTATGAATAATGATTAAAATTATAATTTTTTGACGATTTTATGATGATCATTTGTTAGAAAAAAATTAAGGATAATAATGATCAAAACGTCATTCTCGGGAACGTTATTTATGGAAACGCTTTTGGGTATGAATAAGTTGTACAGTATTCTCGAAACAAATCTGTATTTTGGTATTTTAGGTCTGAATCTAATGGAAATGGCTTAAATATAGAGTTTTATCATAAAGTTTGTACAAAAAAACTTGTACAATTTAACTATTTCGTTAGTATTCTGGAATAGTAGAAAAACAATTTTTTATTAAGGTGCCCGTTTATGAACAAATAAATGAAAACTAAACTCAACACATGAGCGTAAAAACTAAATTATTAAACATATTTAATGATTTGGACAATTAAATTTCACACCTATATGATTTTGGCCCTTAACTCTTCTAAGTAATTATTTTAAAAGTGGAAAATCACTTTCAAATGATTTTTTTTTCTTTTTTTTTTGATTTAATAATAATTAATTTTCTTAAATGAGTAAAAAAAATCTTAAAATATTGGATAATTTAACTTACCATACACATTTCTTTGGCTTTGGTACAAGAGGATCCTTCAGAAATATTTTAAGAATTTCAGTGCATTTATCTGCAACCGTTTCTTGTGATAAGGTCTCCATGTATTCAGCTTCCTTACCGGACAACCATCCCAATAAAAGTGTGTCTGTGACCTTGGCAAATGAATATATTTTTTTATACCAATGTTTGCTTAAATAATCGTCAGAGGATCGATCTGCTACGGTAGAATCACTTTCGTACTTATCATCGTCCCACAAGAGCATAATTTCACTTATTTGTGGACTTAAAAATGGTCTTTCATATTCCAAGAATATTTTGTCTACTGTACCATACATAAGGTTCTCGATCGCTTCCTGCTTATAGTGCGGTAATTCAGGATCGAATAGTGTTTTCATTGTTTCTTTGAGAACGCCCAGCGGTACCGTACATATCACATGATCGGCAAAAAATACCCTTCCATCGTCACATATAACTCGGACAGGTGTTTCGACTGGTTCAGCATCAAAGGAGCCTTCTCGACTTGAGCTAGTTCCAGGAGGCGGAAAATCCGTCACAGTTTTATCCGAGTCATCAGTGTCGTCATTTTCTTCATCTACTGTCTCTAGGCCACTGCTGGTTTTCTTTCTTTTCCAAAAGATTTTCCTCACTGGACACCGCGTCACAATTGAATCCGTTGGAAGCGATTGTATCAGTGGCCTCAATATTGAACTGTAGCCCGAAGGTGGCACTATATTGCCGCCTTGTAATTCCGTATAACTACCTAATTCTAAGAGGTCGACTTCATCCATACTATGGCAGCCGGTAATGCAGGTTTCACGTTTCAATAGACAATTAAAAATCAACTTTTTCAGTCGTTTTTCTTTGGGATCTTCAACAGAACTAAGGTAGATTTCTATTTCATAGTTGATGTGCTCACCGACACTATTGATGTCGGGCGGTGGGCTAAACTGGCATAGAAAGTATTCATCGCAGCGGCGCAGAAAACAAACGTATGCTTCATAAATTTCTTGAAGTATACCAAAAGGAACTTGAGCACCGTCTTCAGTGGTAGCCACAACTTTATGCGGTTTAGGTATGTTTACAATATTAACAAGACCTTGTTGTACGGCCAACTCGAATATAGGATTGCCGAGTACACCATGAATCCAGTTAGCACCAAGTTCAACCTAGAAAACACAACAAAATTTTCAAATAATTGGTTAAATTATGTAAATTTTTACTTGCGATATGGGTACCAAATTTAAGTTATGCATTCGTACAAAATAAAAAAAAAAGTTGATATATCAATCAAACATGACATTATTATGTTAGAGAATGCTAAGAACGTGGGTCCGACAATTCTGTCTGTCTGGATATATCAGAAGCCACAGGCTTATATTTACTTCGTTCGTTGATATCTTTATATCTTAAATTTATAATAATTTAAAAGTTGCATACCAAGTTTTTTTTGAAAATTGTTTAAAAAAAATAGTTATAACTTAAAAATTTATTCATTGTTGACGATTTACAAACAATGGTTTTCTACCGAGTACAAAAGTTTTATACAAAAAATAAACTAAACGATAGTTATGAATTTTGTTGATGATGTTGGTCGAAAGAATATTTCAAGCTTTCTACCTCAAGTTTCGAAGGCAACATTGCTAAAAATCAAAAAAAAAAAAGTAAGGTAAAAACAATTTTTAATGGTTGGGTGACTAAGCTTTGTGACATTAAGTGAACTCTAACTTTTTCTACATATTAATTGTGCTTATTTTACCTCCCCCTGGTAATCACCGGATACCGACCTTGTCCACTCTACTTGATTTGCCAAACTTTTAAGAGCGAGTGTTGAAGGAAAGAAACTAAAATACGCATTTTTGTGAAAAATGCTCCAAACTTTCTATGATAGGTTGCGCAAGCAAGTATTCTCCGCAGCTGATACTCCGTTACTTACTTAGATTATCAGACCTTGTTGAGGCCATTGTGATCCCCTTGCGGGGCTTAGGGCCTCCACTACTCCTACGCGCTATAGTGTACGGTTTATGGAAACATAACGCAGTTCTTTCCATCTCTTCCCCAGCTGTTCAGATGTCCTGCCCCATGTGCTTCTAGGCCGACCCGTTCTTCTACCTGCTTTTGTGAGGGGGGTTTCACTGCATCACTTGGCCTGCAATGCAATCGTTGTCTTTTCGAAGCGTATGACCAATCCACTGCCACTTACGTCTTTGTATAGTACTGTCTATGGATTCTTGACCCGTTCTCTAATGAAGTTTGTCATTTGATATACGATTGGGTCAGAAAATCCTTAGGGTGTTTCGTAGACGGTATTTAAGTGCTACAGCCATGGCGATCTATGATCCTATGAGGTGTTTTAGTTTGGATGTCAGACTCTATTGAATTCCACATTTCCGTTCAACATGGCTACGCGCAGCACAATACTTATCACTCACAGGAATAGTATTGGCGATAATATGCAACACTGAGTGACTCCACATTAGACTTCAAATTCATCTGACAACCTTCCTTTAAGCAGAACGTGACATTTGTATCCATCGTAAGTTGCTTTATTAATGTGATTAACTGACCTGGAATGCCAGGCAATGCAAATAAATTCTCTGTTAACACTATCGATAGCTTTTTCAAAATCAATGAACGGCAGGTGAAGTGGTGATCGATATTCGACGCACTGTTCAATAATTGTTTTATGCGGTGCAAGGTAATAATGTGGTACACATAGGATGAACCGGCGCGGCAGCTTGCTTGTTCAACGTCGAGTGTGTCTTCTAGATGTTCTTTCTTTCGTTGTTTTCTTTCGTCCATCTTTGATCAGGTTTCTGCTGACACCCAAGTACTACTTCTTCCTTGTGACCGCCTATTCTTTCAGGACCGGTTATGTAAACATTTTTTTCATCACACCATTGGTTTTTAAGTAAGGTAAATTAGCTGCATTGCTGATTCAGCTGGTTATAAAAAGCCTCCTTGTACTACAGGTTAGTAGGTGACTCGACGGCGACGTACTCTAGTCCGAAACCTTGCCTTTAGTATCTCGTCTCCTCGAGGCTTCCACGAAATCCGGCTTGTATTGTTAAGCAGCAGCCCAACACCTGTTAAGTGTTGTATCACTAAGAGAAAATCACCGTCTTGTTTCAAGTGTGTAATCGGACACACCAGTTCCAAGAGAACTTGAACTTCCAAAATTCCTTAGCTTTGACCTACGGAGTTGCATTTTGGAAGCTGGCTCGACCCACTGAGCATTGTGTCACATTAGGGTTGTGGACGCATTCAAACTATAGGCAAACTGGCGCAAACCGAGTCGTCTGTTCCAACAGACAAAAATCCAACTCAAACTATCAGGCAACTGTTCCTACATGCATTTTACCAATCTTCAAACTGGTTTATGATTTTCAGAACAGTCAGAGATTTTTTTTTGTTTCAAATTAAAAATCAGAGCGTGAAGCTTAGAGTTAAGGGATAAAATCGAAGAGTAGTACAGTGTTACGCCATGGAGAGGCAGAAATCGGGGGGCTAAAAATTGACACGACAAAAACAATAAAGATCAGCCTCTGAAGCCATCCGTGCAGGGCAATATTTTAGGACAACCGGTAGAGAACGTAGAAGACTTTCAATATTTTGGGAGTTTTACTTCTTCAAAGGCGAAACCGATGTTGTTCGACAGCCGTATTAAGAAGACAAAGGCAGCGTTCGGAATGCTATGCAAAATATGGAGTCAAAATTCTATCAGCTCAATCACTAGGCTGACACTATTTCCGCTCCAATGTTGAATCTGTTCTTCTTTACGGATATAGCACTTGAAAAATCATATCAATGATGAACTTCATAGGAGAACGGGTCAAGAATCTACTAACGAAGACTAAGTGATAGTGGATTAGTCAAACGCTTGGAAAAGGCAACGATTGCATTGCAAGCTGAGTCATGAGTGGAACTCGACAACACAAATAGATAGATTAGCAGGTCGTCGAAGAAGCACATTGTGCAAAACAGTCCAACGGGAATTTGCACAACTGTGGAAAAGTTGGAGGCATCTGAGGTACACGATTGCACGAAAGAGTTATGTCTCTTGAGGGATCACCACAGACATAATAAGGTCTGAGGACTTAAGTTAGTAAATAAGTAAGCTACATATTTAAGCGATTCTGTCTTGAATATCTATTTTCAAACCCTTCGACCAGTCTCAAATTTTTTCCTTTGCTAAGCAACAGCAATTGCTTAAACGAATCTTAATTTTTTAAGTTTGAACATGTCCTACCTAACTGAACAAAATGCTCTACTTTTCTTCTACATAAACCGTCACATACCTAACTGCTTAGGTTGCATTTCATCAAACGCTATTAAAATACTTGTTAAAGGTAGCCGGCACCCCATAAGAGACTTGAACTCTAAATAATTACAAAACTTAGGTTAGAGCGTCTTCTCACAAATTCATTCTAATTAGAATTTTATTTTTTTGTCGGGATTTCTCTTCAAATCATTTTCAAAAAGCCAACAATGAAAAGTACAACAAAAAGTAAATTATTTATCTGATGATTTAATTTCACTAACAAATAAAACGCATTCACTCCGATAAAAATGACACAAACAAAACGACAAACCCACATTTTTTCAAGGTCAGCATTCTTAAAGTCAACAAAATTACACAGCATATTCCCGTCTCTTATAGAATTTCGTCATCGAACATGACACAGTAAATAAAATTCCTATTACGTTATTGCTCTCAAGATTCAGACTAGACCAAGAAGATACCAAGGCAAGACACCCGGTAGAGTTAAATAATTTGGCAGCAAAACTTATATTTACATTTATAGAACAGGGAAGTGCATTTGATATTTTTAATAATAAAACAAAATAGGCAGAATCATAGATGGGTGTTTTGGGAATGGGAATCTGCTGTTGCGCTGCTTACATAATTTTCTGACTAGCCCCAAAATAAAAAAAGGAATGAAAAAAAAAATTGAGAAAGTGGATAAAATCATTAAAATAGGTATTTGGGACTTACATTTTGTTGCGCCAAAGGTATTGAGACAATGCGTCCACCAATTCGGCCGCGAGCTTCCAATATTTTAAAGCTATCGATTCCATTTTGAAGAAGATGATTTGCAGCCGAGAGTCCAGCCATACCAGCACCAATTATGAGTACTTTAACTTTATTGCTTGGCGAAGTACCACTTCCACTTGAGGCTGAAGACTCCGTATCCTCAGCATGGGGTTTATTTTCATTCTCCAAATTACTCATATTGCGGTGGGAAAAATTATGTTTTTCCAATTTTTTGTTTAGCGGATTACCACAATCCGCAGGGATCTGAATTTTTCACTACTTCTTCAAGATATAAGGTGTTTTTTTCGCATATGTATGACGACGACGAATGAAAAAAACTGACAGAAAAAGTTAATGTTTTTTCATTTCTTTTGGCTATGCGTTGACAACGATTTTCGAGAAGGGCGACAAAGTGTACAAAAGAAATGCGCATCCTCTGTACCATGACCAAAGCAAAGCACCACTAAAAGCCGGTGCAAAGGATAAATGTCAAAATATTTATGTAGTTTTTAATTTGTTATATTTAAACACGATTAGTTTAACAAACTAATATCTATCACAAATTACCTTAAAATGTTATTTCAATTTATTCTCGATATCTAAACCTAAAGACTCAATTAAAAATAATCATAATTTTTGTTGTTTTTGTTTACTACACGGTGCGAGTAGAATATAGGAATCCAGAAAGAAATAATGATAACGAACAAACATAAGCAAAGAAAGAACAATAAGGAAATAAATCAAAGAGAAATATTTAAATAAGCGTTCACGGATGAAGAAATACTAAACGAGACTCGATTAATATAAAAAAATACCCATCCATCGCTAATGTCAGAGCTAACTATAGCCTGTTTCGACTACAGCAAATGAGATGATTTTGATCAAATTTGTGAAATGAGCTTCCAAATGAGATAATTTCTCAAACAAATTCTCAATTCGAAATGAGATGATTTCCTCCTAGTTTGAACGAAATTAGCTTGAAAATTAAACCAAATATTTATGAACACACCCCATAAATTTGTTCCGTATAGGAGAGAAGGAAACAAACAGCATCCCAGATACAAAGACGAGTGTAGGAATAAAGAGTCAGATATACAAAACAGCAGATGAGCTGTCAAACGAAATTAGATAATTTTCTTTTTATCACATTTGCTCAATTATCTCATTTGGGCTCTAGTCGAAATAGGCTATGCAGTGGAATCCACTTATACCAGACAGGTAGGTGGTCGGGTCTGCCGAGAAGCATATGGCGCATGATAGTTGAAAGGGAATCTGTACAACTGGGAAAGACTTGCAGAGAACTGCGGCATATTTCCAGAAACCTTACACGATGGTGAGTAGGAGTAGTGTAGACCCTATAACCCTTAAGGGGACAGGGGACCACAACGGACTCATCAAGATCTGGGGACCTTAGTAAGTCAGTAGGTAGTAAGGATATTCATGCAACCCCAGTAAACGTGTTAAACCTGGCAAATGTGGAAAACATGTAAAAAAATTGCATCGAAACCAGATATTGCACTTTACCACTTTTACCAAGAGTTGACCAGGTTGCACGAATACCCCTAATGTATTTTCCTAAAAAATAAAAAAAATGCAATTGCTAGCTTTTGTAATCCATCAAACAAACCTCTACAGTTTCAAGATCTCTGTTGTATCTTCAAACTGTAATCGAGTCTCTACATTATCTTGTGTGTTTCCCTTTTCTCCGCCCATTCGTAAATTATCTTCCTAAACGTCAAAACTAACAAAGTCCGCAGCCACAAAAACAAAACAAAAACCCGCTAACCGTTCCATAAAAATAAGAAAATAAAAAAAAAAAAAAATATGTCACGAATCAAAGACGACTACACAAATTTCTCATCGACTCCAACATCTAAAAAGCTAAGATTTCGAGGAGAAATTAATTCACAAAATCGTATCGATGACATCTTTGATGATGTTAGCGAGCGTAGAAAATTAAAGACTGCTGCTGCTAGTGACGAAAATGTCGATGAAGTGGAAACCAAACATAAAGGTATATCTCAAAAAAGAAATCACCGATAAGCCTATCATAATTAAATGATATTTCACTCCACTCCACCAGGAACCCCATCATTCATAGACTTCGTTAAGGTAGAAATGACACGCGGTTACATATTGGAGCACGACGAGGAGCGCTATTCTGCACGGCGCCAGAAAATATACTCATTCATGAAAATTCCCCGTGAAGTGGAGAAGTTCATGGGCTATGGAGTGATTCAGTGTGCTGATTCCTTCCTCTACATCCACACATTTCTCCCAATACGGTTCTTCCTGGCTGTGTGGGCAGTCGTAAGTCGACCGATAGCCAATTGCCTGGGACTGCGAAGACGAACCCAAAAGCTTCTAACACCCGCAGAGATTTGCGACTTGTTGAAGGGTGTCATTTGGATTGCGTGTACATTTCTTATGCTCTCTGTAGATACAAATCGCATCTATCACATAATAAAATCCCAGAGTATCATAAAGTTGTACATTTTTTACAACATGCTGGAGGTTGGCGATCGACTGCTATCGGCATTTGGACAAGACACCATAGATGCTCTCTTTTGGACAGCCACCGAGCCGAAAAACAAGAAACGCGAACACTTCGGTCTCATTCCACACATTATTTTTGCCTTAATCTACGTTGTGCTGCACAGTTTCTTGATTATGTTCCAAGCAACAACTCTTAATGTGGCTGTGAACTCCAACAACAAGGGCCTTCTTACAATTATGATTTCGAACAATTTTGTTGAGCTAAAGGGTAGTGTATTTAAGAAGTTCGATAAGAACAACCTCTTTCAACTTACCTGTAGTGATGTGCGTGAACGGTTTCATCTTTCGGTTCTCTTGTTCATTGTGGTCATCCAGACAATGAAGGAGTTCAATTGGAGTGCAACACAATTCTATGTCATGCTACCCGATTGCATATATGTTTTGGTCACTGAAATTCTTATAGATTGGGTGAAGCATGCATTCATCACCAGATTCAATGAGCTGCCGGTGGACGTGTATCGAGAATATACCATTAGTTTGGCCTACGACATGACCCAGACGCGCCAAAAACACGCATTCTCCGATCACTCCGACTTGGTAGCCAGGAGAATGGGATTCATCCCATTTCCCCTTGGAGTTGTTCTCATCAAAGCCATTCACAGTGCCGTTTCGTTTGATAATTGTGCGGCAATTGTGTTGTTCTTCATCGCCTATCTGACTTTGATGGGCTGCAGAATCCTCAACACAATTTGTGCACTCGGAAAGGCCTGTGAGTTGATGAAGCAGCACCAAGAGGAGAAAAACAATTCGACACCTGGTTCATCTGTTACAAATGTATGTCCAGTTCCAACAGTTCAGAGCCCCACGCGCCCGAAAGCAGCTCCGGTTCCAGTACAAGAAACAACATCAACAACGGTTCTTTCTTCAGCCTTGCATCGTTCGCAATCACATATTAACGATGGACCTTCGATTGGAGCCACATCTACTCCCAACAAATCGGCTGCCGTTGAAGAATCAGATTCTGTTTTGGATGTGAAAAATTCTCTCGAGCTTGGAGCAACTGCGCTGTTTTCAAACAGTGACGTTGACTTGGATGATGTTTGCCTGAATGAGAAAGTCCTGGAATCGTCCACTGCGGCGGGAAGCGATGAAGTCTTTGAAGAAGGAAAAGAACTCACTCGCAGTGTTCCCGACTTACAACAAGAGTCAAGTGGTGTGGGGAGCAATGTGTCCTCTGAGCTACGACCAGCTAAAAAGAAAGTTGTTCGTAAGCACAAACGTTCGGAATCCGAACCATCAATGCAGAGCATTATGGGGGAAAAGGAGGCGCCAGCGTAATAATAGACAACTAAACACTCAATTTTGTTTTTGCTCTTTGTGGTTTTTTGTTTTAAAAAAAAAATATTCCTTTTTTTTATGTTTGTGTTAAAAGCGGTTAACGGTTTTCGTGGCACTGTTGTCACTAACAAACAAAAAACCATAATAATAAACTATAATTATGTTTTAAACTAAAAATTAAATATTTATATAAAAAAAATATAATAATTAAAATATTTAAATGAATTTTATGAATGTTTATAATAAAATGGCCTTATAGCATTTCTTAACTTATGAGCACTTTTATTTACAAATATTAAATTGAATCTAACTTATTTTTAAACATAACAAGTCCATTTTGGAAAATTGTATTTACACCCACAAAGAGAGGTAATAAGATTCTATTTATGTAACATCCAAATATTACATACATTTGCGGTCATTTGCACCGGTTTCACACATCTTAAATTTTTAGTCAGTTTTAATTACAAAAAAAAAAAAAATACCCTCTACTAAATACTATTCAATTGAAAACACTTTTTCCGATAGGTTTAGTAAAAAATACTTTGTTTTTTTCCAAGTTCTTGTTTCTTTTAGAAATTGTACAGTTAGAACTAGTTCTGACTTTTTGTTGAGTTGTTTTTAATAGCCGCGTTTAATTAAACACTGAGTATCTACTCAGTGTTTCATATGAACAATAAAAACAAATCAGACTACTTATAGACCGGGGAAATTAAACAAAAAAGAGGCCTGCATTTTTATCGGTGGATATTGTTGCAAGTAATGTCTTTAATCATATCCCAAAAGTCCCAACGAGTCCTGAATCTATAATGCAATTTTTGATTAAGCTACAGCTATTAAACGAGTGTTTTCCAACCCTTTTTGTTCAGTGCCCTACAAAACAAGTTCAAAATAATTTAGCTATTAAGTTCTATTTATTGTTGTAACTTGTTAAGATCCTTGCGGTTGATGCCATTTGCAAATAAGGTTTATCTCAGGTTTTAATTTAGTTAACTTCAACTCGAAGTTTTGTTATGTTCAGTAAATTGTTTGTAAGCAGCAAGTCACTTATGGCACTAAATAAACATTATGGAATCATATTTGATTACATTTGGAAATTTGATTTCGGTTTTCTCAGAAAGCCATGCCTTGTGCCTTTTATGTCGAATAACGTTTTAATTGATTTATCATTTCGCATTTCTGTGATTTCTTTTTAAGAATATATGGCTGAATTTCTTAAAGCAGTATTGCTTTGTTTTAGTGGCTCGAAACACAACACTACCTGCAAAGCATAAGGTCTTTGCTTCAAATTTGTTTTGATGCAAAACAGTACTGCATTTAAAAATTCAGCCTTACTTTTAATATCAGGCAGATTGACTAATATTGGTTGTATCATCCAAGTTGACAAATCAATATTTTTTAAAAAATATTCCACTGGTGGTACAGCTATAAAGTTTGACATGGACATTTCATTTACATAGAGAACAAAAAACCAACAGAGAACAGACTGCTTTGAAATATTTTAATTGAAGGGCTACTTTGTTCAATAATCAATCAACATTGATTCTGCATTCGAATTTTTCGGTTCTTTGCTATAACATGGGAAATTTCGGGAAATTGGCATAGATGTTTTTTTTAAGTGTCAAATCGTCTCATTTTGACTTTATTTGTACTTCCCTGAAATATTATGAATGAGTCAATTTAGACACTCAAGAAAACCATCTGATAATTTCCTAAATTTTACATGAAAGGTAATCCTAACGGTTACAAATTGCGCATGGGTTCCCTAGCAAAAACCTACTGTCCCAAAGGTGTTAAATAATATAAAAAAGTAATTTTTTTCGATAAACTACCCTCATCTGTTATTTTCAGAAATCGTGCATTTATGAAAGAACATGACATAAGTAGTTATAAAAAAAAACATGGCTTGCCTACTTTCATCCTGGTCCTATTAGGAGGACGCCAGGCCTATAGGGGGGTATGTGGAGAAAATATTGTTATTGTTTATTAAATCGGTTTTGGTTTTAAATGACAGGGTATTCAATTTCCTATCCTATCCTAAAGTATAGGGTTGCCTGCATCTAAGGCTGCCAACATTGAACAAAAGATGTAACGATTCTGTAAGTGTAGAAAATATAAGTTATCGTTTTAGTTTTTATTTTAAGGAGTATATTTATTTATTCAAAGCCTTATCTTTTTTAAACACTGCACTATCACTGCTTTTATATTTTAGGCCCTATTTGATATACATATGTATATTGTTATGTAATTTCTTACGTTTAAAATACATACATTAAAAAAAGTTTAATATAAATACAAAAAAGTACGTAAACGCCATAGTGAACATTTTAAACGTGTACTTTTTAAATTCATGTATTCATTTTATTTGAAGGCTTTTTTTAAAAAAAATAGTTTTCTCTATTATATTGAAAAAAAAAAAATTTAGATTCATAAATAGACCATCAAACTATAGCTGAGAGTCACTTCTGACTGAAGAACGTTGAATGCAACCCGATAAAACTTAAGCCTTACTAACACCCTTCTCTCAGATTTGAAAAAATCAGCCTTCATGTATATCATAAAATGGGTTTCTTATGAGTTATGACTATTATTCCTGTACCTTTATATACGTAATTTTTTTAAATTTATTTTAATGTATTTTAAACATGAGAAATTACTAATAATATATACGAGGAGATCAAGCGCGTATGATACTTCTTTTTTTTTATTTTTAATACTTTGAATCTGCTTCTTGTTAAAAAGGCAATACATACTTAGGTTTTTTATTTAAACGAAACAAATATAGTCTGCGTACTCTTAAACACCAATAAATAATTATTGTCAAGCAATGAAAAAAATAAAAAAAAAACAAAACAAACAAGAAAATTATGAAATGTCGAAATTGTGTCGTGAAAAAAAATATAATTTAATTAATTTCAAGAGCTAGAAACGAGAAATGTGTGAGTAAAGGCCTTTTTTCATTAAAAAAACTGAATAAAAAAAAAACAAATTTTCTAGTGACAAACGACAAAGACATGATCTGCCAAGTTAGAAAAAATGTCAGAGAAATCTGAAAAATATCTGAATAAAGTGAATTTATTCACCCCTATTACGGATGTCGTTTGTACTAGAACGACAAGAAAACGATTGGATCTAGAGGCCGCAATTGACGGTTTAGTAAAACATTTCACAGCAAGATGGGAAGACAAGTGAAAAGCAAAGAGAATGTTGATGTTAAATTTGTACTAAAACACCAATTGTCTCTTCTAGAGCGTTTAGTTTTCCCGTCGTTTTAGTACAAACGACATCGGTAATAGGGATGATTTTCTTTTTTAGTACATTTTTAGTACTTATTTTTTGACACTCTTGATGTAATTTTTCATTTGAAACATGTCGTACTCACTCTTGATGTGATTTTCTATTTGAAACATGCTGTACTGCTCTGTTTTCTTTTTTTAAATATTATAAATAAGAAAAAAAAAAGAATAAGTATCAGATATAAAGCTCTGAACGCTTTCATCCGAACTTCGAACTTTCGAACTTCGAACGGAACGAAATAGAACGGAACTCTATATCTGTCTCTATCTGTCTGTGTGTATTTGTCTCTTTTACTTAACGAAACTGGAGATCTCTGAATCCTTCGAGAAGAAATGAGAGGAGTATAAATACGAGGTCGGAGAAGGAGATCGAGACAGTTTAATTCTGACTAAAAATAAGTAATAATTCTGTTAAAAATAAGTGTTTGTGAAAGTATAATTTGGAAGTGTTATTTCTTGTAAATTGTAAAGAGTAATAGTGAAACAATTTGTTATAGATAAAAGTGATTGTTGAATACTAATAGAGAGTAAATAAAAGTGAATTAATAAAAGTGGAAATAAGTTTTATTTTGAACCCAGAAAATATTACACTATTATGTATTAACTTAAGCAAGTATGAGACTTCATTTTTCTTTTCATTTTTACAACTTTAAATCAGCTTCGAGTGAAAAAGACAGAATGTTTTTTTAAAACGAAACAGACATACTGCGCACTCTCAAATATTAATAAAACTGTCAATCAATAAAAAAAAAAAAAATAAGAAACGAAACAAAAAAAAATTTGGAAATTTTGAAATGGTGTGGGAAAAAAAATTTTAATTTAATTGATTGGATTAAAACGAAAAAAAGCTGGGATAAGAACTTTTTTTATAAAAAATAAGTTAAAAAAAAATTATTTTGAAGTGAAAACGACAAATGACAATAATCTGGCAAGTTTTATAGCAAAAATGTCAGAAAAATCAGCTGGAAAAAGTAGATTTATTTTCTTTTTAGTACTTATTTTTTGATGTGTTTTTCCATCTAAAACATGCCGTACCGCTTATTTTACATCTTTAAAATATTAAAAATATATGTATCGTTATTGAAGAAATCATATCAAAAAGTTTAATCAAAATCGTTATAACCGTTCTCGAGAATACACGAATAACTCAAAAATGTTGTATGGGAGGTACTCGTTCTAAATAAGATATTTAAAAACAAAAAAAAAACAAAGTTTCGAAATTACATAAAAATCGTCTCTACAAAATTTGAAGACAATCCGTTTATGCGTTTGGGCAGTAAAAATTTGTACGGATGCACGCTTGGACGCACAGACCGACGAAAACAACTTTTTTAGTCTTCTCCATCATCGTAATGTTGGTTTTGATTAAAACCTCGAATTTTTTTTTGACACGAAACAAATACTAGAGCAAGTTAAAAGAATCGACTAGTTTCGTAACAAGTCTATAAAATATTATGACTGAAAACCTATAGTTAGATTATTTGCTATTTGAATATTATAGCTTTTATTATTATTTATAACACAAACAGTCCTATAATGAATTGGAACTGTTGCGGAAATATTTATTGAGAATGGCGTATAATAATAAAATTGCTGGGTGTTTCGAATCCTTTTTGCTTTTCCTACACTCTTAACAGAAGAGCAAGATATTTAAGCGACAATGGAATAAAACTGCGCCAATATTTTGGTTGGGAGCCCTTTCCCTAAGAACGTGTTGAATTGGCATGGAAAAGAATACCGCATAGTGTTTATTCAGGGTTGGAATCGCCGCAAACGCGAACGAGAAACATAAACGTGTTGACGTCTAATCTATACAAAAATTTAGTGAAAAAATCAGCAAATACATATGTTTACCTTCAATTGTATACCCTGGGCTGTTGTTAAAATGCTGCGGTGGAATCGTGTGAGATGATTTTTGATAAATGCAGCAAAAATGATTGTCATATTTGACTATCATATAGATAGTCAAATATGACATTCATTTTGACTGTCAACTATCAAAAATCATCTTACATTCATGGTGGAGAACCATATACCAATAAAAAACAGGACAAAGCTTTGTTTCAGTCTTTTAATACGAGCATACTGTTGAATAAATAATTAAAAAGGCAACCCATGTGCAATTTATTATCTTTCATGTAATTTCGGTCATTTTCAAATAACAGATGAGGGTAGATATTTCTTTTATGGATCTAAGACTATCATTATAATTGAAAAAAAGTACCTAGTCTTTAAGCTTTCCAGAGTAAATTGAAAATAACGAGATCGAGATTACTGGTTAAAGGCCAACAACTTCCTTGTTTGAAAAGTTTGTGCCTTGATTGTAAATAGTGATCTAGATATCGTAATTTTCAGTTTTCTGGAAAACTTAAAGATTTTTTTCCCATCTGGTTTTTAGTATTGGACTACAAATTGATAGGAACATTTAAAACTTAAAACAAGGGTATGAGAATATGTAAAATTTTTGTAAATAATATTTTAAGCTGTCTACAAACTATAGGCTAAAAAACCTCTATTTTAAAATAAAATTCAAGAATAAGTTTCCGGCTCTAATTTAAGCTTCTTCTCGGTGTTACCGTTATCTTTGAAAAGTTATTACAGCATTTGAAGTTTTTTTTTAGAAAATTGACTCTGCTCCCTCAAACGAGGGGGTATATAAACACCCAAACCTTCTCAATTTTTTTTTCTTTTTAACACATTCCATAGTTTGATTAATGTTGTGGGTAACATTCAGAAACACTTAATATACTTTTTATTTGGACAACTTTCTGTTATACATTTTTTATTGCTATATTTTGAAAAGCTGTATCATGAAAACAGTTGAATCTACAGAAATAGTGTTAAACTCAAATTAAAGAAATTTTTTTAAGGGTGAAACCATAGAACATAGTTTATTTCAAAAACTAAACCTTTTCATAGCTATAAATAGTATTCATCGGTTCATTTTTCATTTTTTATAATTGGATTTAGCATCGGTTTAACATAATACACAACTAAGCAAAAAATCAGAACTCCTGGATTTGACGCAAGGTCTCCGTCCTACGAAACGACAAGGTAACTGGACTATTTACTATAGCCGTTTTTATTCAACACTGAAAAACTGAGTACCTACTCAGTGTTGAATAAAACACGTCTTATATAACTTTTATTTACTTTCAAATTAACAAAACACTTTTACTTATAACAAACTGTTTCACTGTTACACTTTTCAATTTACAAGAAATTACACTTCCAAATTACAATTTCACAACCACTTATCTTTATCACAGTCAAAATTAAAAACTGTCCCAATCTTCTTCTTCGACCTCGTATTTATACTCATTTCATTTCTTTTCGAAATATCCTTTAGTTTCGTTGAGATAGAGACAGATATAAGCAGTAGATGGAGACATGTATGCACACACAGATAGAGGCAGACATACGCGGACAGATAGAGACAGATACACTCTATTCCATTTCGTTACGCTTGCTGAATGAAAGTGTTCAGAGCTTAGCCATTACGCAAGCTTTACATGTGCTTGGTTTAGGGGTGTGTTAACTCGTTAATTCGTAACAATAACATAAAAATGGCTTTTTTCAAATGTTTAAACGCGGAAAGCGGGGAAGCGATGCAACTTAAAACACCATGGATTTACTTCCTTATAGTCCTAGAGAACATCCTCACAAAATTTGAACAAAATCTAGCAACGATTTTTGCTCTTTTTCGAAGTTATCCTACAGAATGACTCCCTTACTAGTATTCTCCCGCTAAAATAATTTTTGTTATTTGATTGACACTATATCATCCATACTGATTATATGAAAAATGTGAGTGTTTATTGGATAGAAAAAGTAATGCTATAGCATATATCCTATTAATAATTATATTGACCTTTATACCACCTACATAAAATTGCATCCATACACAAACATAGGGAAATTTGTGCCCTCTTGCACTTTTTGCACAAAATTGAAATTGACCATTATTTCAACCTTATTCCAATATACGAATGTGTGTCGTTTGGCATTTTCAACAAATTTATATCTTCCTATGTTTTGTTTTTTATAAAAAACATCTCTACACCCACAACAAGAAATGTTGTGTTATTGTCCATCAGCGGCGTCGCCTTTGATTTGTTTAAGTCACAAAGTCGTGCAACTAAGTTACGTGGTGTAACTTTGCTAAACACAAACATTTTGTGAGGTACCCCTAATTCTTATTCTATGATGTGCTCTCATCACCTGAAAACTGTCAGCTCTCACTTTCAACTTTCGTATATCGTTTCACTACTATCATTTACCTTTTAGAATATTTTGATTAGAATATTTTTTCTGATTTTCCTGCTATAACTGGCCCCTTAGTTGAGGTGAATGCCTAAAAACAAAGTTCAGACTTTAGAACAGCAAACAATAAAGTTTTCTTTATACAGGGATCACGTACGTAAGTATTAAGAGTTACTTCTAGCCGAGTCAATGAATACGTAAAACAGACAATCCTGATGATATTGATATTTTATTTCGAAATTTTTGTTGTTTTTATGATACAGGGTGATTTGCATAAAATGTGAACAATGTCACATCAAACAGATGACAGTGTAGGTTGGGTCAAAACCGGATTAAAATCATAAAACTCAACAATTGAAGATTAAACTTTAAGAAAGAGTAGGTAACCCAGATAAAACATTAATATTTAAAGTTGCAGCAATTCCATTTATCTCAGAAACAATTAGCTGTACAACAAAAGTGCATTATGATTTCATCATAATGCACGTGATTAACTGAAACTTTTTCGTAATTAAGAAGGAGCTCAAATACTCGAGTCCCCCCCCCCAATTTTTTTTTCTGGATACGCCACTGCTTGAGTTAGTTCCTGTAAAAGCAGGTGTAGAACGAAAGTTCCCAGAAGATTTGGCTTGTCACAGGTGCTCCTTGATCATGAACAGATCAAATTGTATGAGCTAAAAGTATAATATGGAGGTAGGTTTGCTGCTTTTTTTTTTTGTTCAATTACTTTTTAAAAAGAGAATGGGCCGTATTCATAGATGTTGTCTAAGCCGTTACTAAGAAAGACTCGAGAGACAACATCTATGAATATGGCCCAATATGTCTATGTCCAATTTATAAATATCGATGACGTATATCGTTACTTAATTATATTTATTTATACTGCAGCAATTAATTAACAGAAATCCCTTAACTAACATCACCAATTCATACAGATAACCCTTTTAAAAGTTTTTTTTTTTTTATGTAAAACTCGATTACCGAAACCCACCTTCGGAAATTCGGTTCCCCATTAACATGTCAAATAAAATTGTCCTTGATTTATATTATTCTTTGTTATCGATTTTCGAGTTGCACACTACATGCCATAAGGAAATTGCATCACCATTGGAGGTTGGAGCAGACGCGAATAATTCCGGAAGTTATTAAATTTTACGTAATATTTGAATAAAATTTAAGTACTTGAATTCGAATATCTGTGTCGAGCTTCTCCGGGCTACATCAGTAGAAAATGCAAAGAACCCACATGCATCAAAGACCCACTACACTGCAAGAGTATCAGTTCAAACAATTTCTTGTTGCATATATGTAACCCTACCACCCCACACAATTCTGATTCATCCTAAAAATATATGTACATACTCGAAGGTATACCAAAACCGTCCATGCCCATGTATACCTAATATTATGTAGGTAAGTAAATTCTAGAAAAATGGGGTGAAACGTAAAAGGACCATGACAATGACTGGGTGATATACCGTAAAACTAACCTCGAGCTTTAAATCCACGTACATATTTGCAGCAATTTTTCCACCACCGCACCGCAGCTCCCTGACGCATATGGTGTATGGTTCCGGCTAAACAGTGAATGAAATCCTCCATTGAATGGAACTTTTAACCACCACAACGACCTTGAGCTTGCTTGCAAGGGTAGGGTCATTCCTCACACTTGCTTTACACCATCCCGGCCGGCCGGCGGTTTTGGGCTGAATTTGCTTGGCACAATATACCTACTCTGGTTAAATAATCTACACGTGTCGCAATGCAATGTGGTTGTGTGAGTTTTTAAGTTCGAAAAGGGGACATCCGACATGTACCTTCTGACATTCGAAACAGCACGAAAAATTCCCCAGTCATTTGGTTGTGTTGTGATTCTAATTTTGGAATTTTGCCATCAAGGCCTGAATTTATGAATGAAGTACAATCGGTCTGTAAAGGAGCAATTTTCATGAATGAAATTGTTTTCGGGGTTTGTTCAAGGTCTTTGCTTGGGGCTCGAGCGTATGAGGCATGTTTTAGGGAAAGTAAAAGAGATACAGAAGATATAAAGCAGAGCGAGATGGAATGATGTCAGTTATGTAAAAATAGGGGTTTGTGAGGCAAATAAATGGCCGGCCGGAAATCAATAAATTTTATCGTGTCTGTGTGTACCTTGCCTGTTCATAGGGAAGAAATCACAAGCAAGCTGTTGAATGTGGTTTGCCGAAAATTCAAGAGTTACGCAATAATATTTTTTGTAGGAAAAATTCGAATTATTGCTTTCAATTCAATAAAATTTTTGTATGTTTTAGTTATTCTTTTATTGCCGGTTTAAGTGACCTTTTGCTTATTTTGAAGGCAAAATCCTTTTGTTGTTATTGCTTTTGTTGAATAAATTAAGTATTTATAACATTTTTAAAAGAAACTTTGAAAAAATAATACATTTAATTAGTTATTAACTATTAAAAAAAAAATGTTTGATACGTTTGCGATGGTTTTCTTTTAAATATTCAAATTTGAAATTTTCATTTCACGAGAGGTAAGTTGTAGGCTTAGCTACAACTCACCTCTCGCTTAGCTACAACTCACCTCTCGTTAAATGAAAATTAAATCCGTTGCACACACACTTTTGAGCAATTTTGCCACTTTTTAAGGATGTAACCACAATGAAAACAACCTATTGTCAAATGTCAAGGCTTTGCATTTACTAATGAAACAGTTTTAGCTAAAAATAGAAACTTTGAAATGTAAAGAAAAAAATTAAGCTTACAATTTTCTATAAACATTCCATTTCCATTGGTAGCAGTGTTTGTCGTTGGTATTTATAAAAATGTTTATTTTCATACTATATTTGTTTAAGATTGTGAATCATTTAACGCCAGTAATGTTGTTGAGAAGTCACTTTCTAGTCTCTTGAAAGTATTCCCAACATTGGTGTTTTTTGAAAACAGTTGTGAGAATTATCTTAAAATGATTTATTCTGGATTAATGCAGTCAAAGTTTTTACCTGCACTGTATGATTTAAAAAAAAAAATTCATAGCCCTATAAAAATGATCTAAAAAAAACTAAACGCTCCAATAATATGCCCCTACAACTTGTAAAAGGTCAAAATATTGTCAATTAAAAATTCGTGTGTTATTAATTTTTATTTAATGCATTTGAAAAGAACAAAAAAAAAAACAAAGAATTCTGACACCGGTCGTCATATTAGAAAAAAAGTCAAATACAAACAGTGTGACTTATGCCCATTTTGTTTTCGGTTTTTTGACAAGAACAAAGAACAAATACGCAAAAATATGATTTAAATGGTAGAGTATGCAAAAATATGCCCTAAAAAGCTTAAATATGACAAAAATATGCTCAAAAACGCAAATATATGTATGAATGTATTAAATAGAGCTCAATGAGCTTAGTTATGTATGAATCACATTTTTATGTCTTCCAATTTCCAATACGACCTTCCAATAGAAACCAAACTTTCACTAAAATTTTGTTAAGTATACAAATTTTTAATTATTCTTAAGAATCAACATCTTACACTGGAATATCGAAAAAAATCACAAATACGTTTTCGAAAAATTGATTTCTTAAAAAAATATTTCTAAAGTTCATTAGAACAATCTAAAAAATTTAAGCAAATTATCTTGGAACTGCTCCGATTTGGATGATTTTTTTGATTTTGGGTACCTATTCAAAAATACTTAAACAGTTGGTTAAAAATTGCCGCTCTTATCGGATTTTTTTTTGTTAAAATTAACAACAAGATTTTTGTGAACAAATATTTTTTATTTAAAATATTTGTTAAAAATTTATAAAATAAACTATGGCAAAGATTTTCCAGGTTTGTTTAACCCAGGGGAAAAAAAAACCATTTAAACCCACATACAGAAATTCGAACAGTAGATAGTTACCAAAAAAAAAAAAGTTAGTTTCGATTAAACCCCCCCCCCCCCCCCCCAAATTGAATTGAATTTCTTAGAGCTTATTGCACTGATTAAAAAATGGTATTAAGAAACTCCATAACGCCCCAAAAAATATAGACTTAGGGCCAAAAAATGTTTTTTTTTTGAAATTTTATCAATTGCAAAAATCTAGCTTAGTCAAATTTTTACCAAATTTGGATTTTTGTACTGTTTTGGAAAGAAGACATTTAGACATTTAGAAAAATGAAAATTTTAAAATTAATCATTTCTTTTTTTGATTTTTTTACATTTTTAAAGAGGTCTGTATGTCTTCTTTCCAAAACACTAAAAAACTCTTAAATGGGTAATAATTTGACGAAGCTTGATTTTTTGCTATGGGTGAAGGTCGATAAGATCGTTTTATGTCCCAAAGTCCAGATTTTGGGGGTGTTACGGAATATGTACGTACATACCGTTTTGTAGAGCAACAAGGTCTAAAAAACTTGATAGGTCTCCGCTCGCGTATATTTTGAGTGTCACACAGTGTATTTAAGGAAACAATTTCAACAACAACATTCAGCTTCGCATTTTTTTTAAATTCTTCCAAAAGACATATTAGCATTTCTGTTTTTGTATTATATAGACCTGCAAAGTGGTACCTAGTTTATTTTATAAAATTTTAAAAAACATTTTTGATAAAAAAAATGTTTGTTCACAAAAACCTTGTTAATTAAAAAAAAAAATCTGATGAGAGCGGCAATTTTTACCCGGAAACTTTTAAAGTATTTTTGAATTTTATGTTTGTTACTGCAGAACTTTTGACTTTGTGGATCGAATTTGATGATTCTAAAGCCGGTGGTCTCCATTGGGTCTCATTAAAATTTGGTGTTCAATTTTGAAAACGGCATCCAAGAGAAAATATTAAAAGTCTTAAATTTGAAATCTGTCGTTTTTCTTTTGAAAGGTATTATTGCATTAAAAATACACAATATCTTCTGAACCATAATTAGAATGGCACCAAATGGTATACAAATCGTGTTAATAATGTCATTTTATATCATCGCATTTGTGTTTCAGATGGTTTTGTACATACTAATGTCAAAAATACACAAATTTTCATAAAAATTTTGCTGTGTAATACTACCTTTAGTAACTCCACTAAATTTGTTTTTGAACATTTTTTTTGTTAAGTTATGTTAATGTTACCAAGAAACGTTGTACAAAATTTCATCAAATTCGGTAAGTTTATTGAGAGCAAGTCAAAACTAAAAAAAAAACATACTATGATGGAAGGTAACGTTATTTATATTTTTAAAAATACTTCTTTGAAATTTTGTAAGATTTTTTACAAAATTAGCTCTCTTTTGAGCTTTAAATTTACTTTTCTAAAAGAAAAAAAATGTAAAATTTAAACTTTTTAAAAAATCAACTTTAAAGAAAAAGACGTGGTATCAGTGCGGTTACTCGGTAAGAATGAGAATTTATTTCTTTTACTTCTTCTTCTTCTTCTTCTTCTCATTTTCAATTTAAAATAAATGTGGCCGATAGGCGGGATATTTGAATTTTATACCATTTAGTTTCATTCACAATAATTATTTTTTAATTCAAATTTTAATCTTATTTATAAATTCATTTAATTAAATGCAAATGTCGAAACACCGGCCGCGTTGAAAGCCTGCAAGTCTTCAAAATTCCTCATCTGGAAGTAAAGCCAGTTTAACGATTGGTCGTCTGAGAACTCCGTTTCTCGTTTTGATGTCGGCGACCCTGACCTTTCCGTCCTGCCCTTCGACGACGGCCACGACTCTGCCCATTACCCATTGTTGTGGAGGGGTGTGGTCCTCGTGCATGAGAACGAGCTTTCCCACGATGAGATTGGGTTGCTCGTTGATCCATTTGGACCGAGCCTGAAGGCCAAGCAGATACTCCCTTGACCACTTCTGCCAAAACTGCTGCTTGAGCCAGCATAGAAGCTGCCATCTTTTCAAGCAGGCCATCTGCCGTTCCGGGACATTCTCTGGGGGCAATGACCGCAATGGACTGCCTATTAGTAGGTGCGCTGGAGTTAGTGCTTCTCCGTCGTTGGGGTCCGCGCTTAATGGAGCGATTGGCCTTGAATTGAGGATTGCCTCGACCTCGACCAGCACGGTAAGCAGCTCTTCTGCTGTTAGAAGCGCATTCCCCACGGTACGGTGCAACAGTGTTTTCGCCGCTTTCACTGCCGCCTCCCACAGACCTCCGAAGTGGGGGGCTCTTGGTGGTATGAAGGCGAAACTGAACCCTTCTTCTGCGGCGTACTGGTGAATGGCTTCCTTCCCTCTCTCGAACTCTTCTCCAATCTCTTTCAAGATCCTCTGTGCTCCCACGAAGTTCGTCCCGTTGTCGCAGTGAATCGTCTTCGGAATTCCTCGGCGACCAATAAACCTTTTGAGAGCAAGAATAAAACATTCAGAAGAAAGATTAGTAGCTAATTCAAAATGTACAGCTTTGGAGGTGAAACAAACAAAAACAACTATGTACGTTTTGTACGGTGGCCGACCACGAATTTTTAAAGAGGTATATACAGGGCCACAAAAATCTACGCCACATATTAAAAAAGGTCTTTGTGCTCGCAGTCGATCTGCTGGCAGATTTCCCATGATTTGTTGGAGCAACTTTGGTTTGTACCTAAAGCACTGTACGCATTTTCGCACAACTTTTTGACATGCTTCTTTGGCGTTTATTAGCCAAATTTTTTGGCGAAGCAATGCCACCATTGCTTGAGCTCCAGCATGACAATTTTTTCTATGCAAATACGTTAAGTATACTTTTATGAACTGGGAATTTTTTGTCAATAATAATGGAAACTTGGCATCGTATTCAATTGGTGCGTGCAAAAGACGCCCACCTACTCGAATTAGCGAAAATGAACAATTGCTATCATTGAATTCATGTAAGAATGGATTAAGTTTTTGGATATGATTTGACAATGTTATTTTTCTCTTAAGTTTTTGAATCTCCTCGGAAAATTCATTATTTTGAACAATTTCAACTATTTTAAGGAATGCTAAATGCAACTCCTCTGCCGTGGGCGATTCTTCAAATACCTTTGTCTTATCTTTCAAAATAGCAAAGAAACGCATTACATGTACAAATGTTGTTACTAATTCTGTGTACGATGTCTCCTCTTCAATAAGCTCCATGAGTTTCGTACGGCGATTTTCAACTGCTACAAGAGCAACTTTTGTTTTACGCTTTTCTAAAGCTTCATTCTCTGGAGACAACTCGAAATGCGAATTGACTGGCCATAAATTTTGGTCTTCTAATAGAAATGGCGGACCATTAAACCATATTGAACTATTAAGTTCATCCACATTACATCCTCTTGACACAATGTCTGCTGGATTTTGATTTGTTGGGACATGTTTCCATGATATATTATTTGTCCACTCTTGGATTTCCGAAACTCTGTTCGCAACAAAAGTTGCAAGTGAAGTTGGATGGGTTTGTATCCAATGCAGAGTTATTTCTGAATCGGTCCAAAAAACAATTTGTTCAACGTCAAGATTCAACATTGCCGATACTCTTAACCATAATTTGGAAAGAGTATGCGCTGCGCAAAGTTCTAATCGCGGAAGCGATTTAGTTTTCAAAGGGGCCACTTTGGACTTTGCTGTTAATAGCGTCGACTTGATACCTGCCGTGCTTTGACTTCGGATATAAATGCAACATCCGTAAGCTCTCATCGATGCATCTGCGAACCCATGAATTTGAATTTTTGCATTCGAACGGGTTTCGACAAACCTTGGTATTTTTATCTCAGGGAGCTGAGAAAGGTTTGCTTTGAAGTTTTGCCAACATGTATCAAGGCGCAATGGAATCGACTCATCCCAATCTAGTTTTGCAATCCAAAGCTCTTGCAATAAGATTTTTGCTTTGGTAACAATGGGGCATAATAGACCAAGAGGGTCGAACAGACGAGCAGAAACTGAAAGAATATTTCGTTTGGTGGCTCGTAGATCATGGAAAGTATCTTCCAAATTGAAAGAAAATGTATCTTCTTTGGGCTGCCAACAAATTCCCAAAGTTTTTGTAGAATCCGAATCATTGAATTTTATAGATTTTTCTGTACTTTCCGCATTGTATAGTTCTGGATGATTTGAATACCATTTTGCCAACTGAAACCCACCCTTTTTTAATACTTCTTGTATTTCATATTGGATAGTTTTTAAGGTTCCAATCTTATCGGCACCAGTTAAAAGATCATCCACGTAAAAATCTTTTTCAACTATTTTTGACCCCGTAGGGTATGAATCTTTGAAGATATCGCCCAACATCTTCAAACACCGTATTGCTAAAAATGGCGCTGGTGAAGTGCCATACGTAACAGTATTGAGGCGAAAATATTGTAATGGTTGAGAGGGTTCCTGCCTCCACACTATGAGCTGGTAAATCGAATGCTCTTCAGCAATGAGAACTTGCCGGTACATTTTCGCAATATCAGCCGTAATGGCATATTTATGGGTGCGAAAACGGAGCAATGTCGAAAACAGCTCCTCTTGAATGGTTGGTCCAACCATCAAGATGTCATTCAGAGAAACTTGAGTAGGCGTTTTACATGAAGCATCAAAAACTACTCGTAGCTTAGTACTTGTGCTTTGCGGTCGCAAGACACATTGATGTGGAATGAAATAGTGTGAGATTTTGGGAATCTCATTATTCGTTGGTGACATATGTCCCAACGATAGATATTCTTTCATGAAATCCGTATACATAGCTCTCAAATCATTATTTCTTGAAATTTTTCGCTCAAGTGCAAGGAATCGACGTTTGGCAGCTTCAAACGATGATCCAAGCGAATTCGGTGAAGATTTAAATGGCAATTTTACCTCAAATCGACCCATAGGCAAAAGTTTTGTATTTGCCACAAAGTGCTCTTCGCACATTTTTTGTTCTGGCGTTAGAAACTTTTTTGTTTCTCCCGGAATTTCTTCCATTAACCAGAATTTTTGTACAATTTTATCTAAGTCTGGTAATTCTTCAGACTGGCATACCAAATTGCATTGTTTGGTATTTGAATTTGTACACTTTGGATATTTTCCTGATACAATCCAACCAAGCAGGGTTTTTTGAATGGTTGGGAATTCAGGGCCTTGTTTCAGTTGACCGACAGATAACAACTCAAAGAATGTTTCTGCTCCTATTAGCAAATCAATTTTTTGCGGTTTATTGAAATAAGGATCGGCCAGTTGAATATTGGGTGGAATATTCCAATTCGCTGTATTTATAGCATGATCGGGTTGATATTTCGAAATTGAATTCATGATCCAATAATCTGCTGAGAACGAATAGTCATTGAATCGTGACTTTACCTCTGCAGTTAACTTTTTATTGACTGTGGTACTTGCTTTACCAATACCAAGTAAATTTAGAGATTTGTCTTCTTTGCGAAGCTTTAACCTTTGCGCAAGCTCTTCAGTTATGAAGTTAATTTGAGAACCCGAATCGAGTAACGCTCGAGCTGGCAAGTATTCACCAGTAATGCCTTTTATTTGTACTACAGCAGTAGCGAGAATAACTTCGTCAGTCAGGACCGAGGCATGCATGGCTTGGAAGCTTGTAGGAGGTTGGGTTGACGACGTACCATTAAAAGTTGTTTCATATTGATGTAACAACGTATGATGCGAACGATTACAAACACTGCACCGACTTAATTTGCATTTTGAAACTGTATGTCCTTTTCGAAGGCAGTTAATGCAAATTGGAACACCTTTAGCGTATTCGAATCTTTGTAATACAGGCAGTGCAGCGAATGTTTGACATGTCGTTATGTAATGGTCGTTCGATTTGCAATATAGGCACTTCGATTTATTTTGTTGCGAGTTTACGCAAGCAAATGAAGACTTTTGATTTCGATGACGACTTGAGTCTTGTTTCGGTTTGGATTGCTTATCAGAGGATTTGTATTTTGCACTTGAAGCTTCTTCAGCAGAAAGATGCTGATATCTTTTATTAAGCGCTTCTTCACAATCTTTCCATAAAGGAAGAGTATTGTAGTCTAATTGTTCTTCCCATTTAGACCTCGTGATTGCATCCACCTTCGACATAACTAAATGTATTATAATCGCGTTTGTGATGTTCTTTTCATCACCCAATGATAAAAGTGAATCATAAATTGCAGAAACTGTATCGATCATGCTTCGCAATGAAGATGCGGATGCTTTTGAGATTTCTTTCAATTCGAAAAGTGTTGAAACATTGTCAAAAAATATTAAGCAATTGTTATCGTAAACTTTCTTTAAACTCGCAAGTGCCTTAGGATAATTCTGTTCCGTAATTTGGAAGGCCTTAACTGTTCCTAAGGCTTCACCTGACAAACACGAAATAAGGTGATTGAATTTTTCGATATCCGGAAGCATCGGATCATTATCAACTAAGTTTTCGAAAAGACTGATAAAATTTTTGTATTCCGAATATTTACCGCTAAATTTCGGAAGAGACATTTTCGGAAGTCGAGAATGATGATTATTACTAAAGGAATAATCAACAGCATTAGATTGTCGCCTTTTATTCATATGCGACATAAGTAGGGACTTTGCACCCACACAAACGTCTTCTATTTCCCCGCGGACCGAATCACTATGATCAACTGATTCGATGTCCGATTGACATTTCATAATTTCATCAATGTATGAATTTAATATATCCAACCGACATTCTAGTTCAATTGGATTAAACGACATAGTTTTTTGTTCTAATCCCGTTTTAATACGAATAATGTTGTTTTTAATTACTAACCGCTGATGTCTTAATTGTTCAAGGTTTGCATCCGTAGATGGAGAAGTTTGCCTTTTCTTGCCAGCCATATTGATGTTATTTTATTTTTGGAATTAGTTTATCCAAACTTATTCAATTTGCACTGGTAACAATTTTAAATTATCGGAATTATTCGAAAATTTAGTTTATTTTCATACGAAAATTCCGATGAAAATTGGATTTATAATCACCGTATTATGTGCAAATAAAGTTAATTAACTTGAATAAATTGTTTAATAATCACAATATATTGATTGGATTAAATACCAAATAAAAAAATAAAACTAAATTTTATTTGCTGAACACACTCTTTATCCAAAGATGATTTTGCTTCGCTGGCTACGACCACAAATTTGACATATAAAACTTAACGAAAGAGAGAAATGAGAGAAAACTGTCATTCAATTGTCAACTCAGTTTATAAAAAATGTAAACAAATTTTTACTTTCGCGAAATCGGTCGAACTTAATTAATTTATTTATCAAAATAATTGTAATTAAGAAATTGCACTTGTTATTGATTTAAATAAACAATCGCGATTTTCGTTCGAAAGAAAAGAAAAAACACTACACAGTTTTATAAGCCAGTGGATATTTTTTATGAAGCTAAGTGATGAGTAGTGACAGCGGCGGCGGCGCAGCAGACTCAGCGACACAACGAGAGTAAATGTATACTTTTGTTTGTGAATTATTAGTTTAAATTCATTTTAATTTTAATATTTATACACATTTATAAAGATTTTAATAAAAATGCAATTATGCAATAAGTTCACTTAGTGTTTTTGTTTGTTTTTTCACCACAGTATATATATATATATGTATCAAATTTTAAATTGAAAAGTGACAGAGATTGAAAGTGTAAATTGATTCGAAAAAGCAGATTGATTTGAAGGAAAATCAATTTTACAATTAAATTATTTTTATGCTTTATTATGCACTTTCAATTTTTGTATAATACCTCTTGATTTAACGTATCGTCTTCTTTGGACGTCACTTCCCTTTTGCACTCCTCACATATGCAATTTTCGTGCATTGGGTTGAATTGGAGTCCTAGCGCTTTGGTGGTGGTGTGTCCCGGCGATTCGATTGCTTCTGGGTTGGTTTTTCCGTTGGGGGTGGTTTCACTTGTGATTGTATTGTCTTTTTGTGTATTTTTTTTTGTATAGCACTCACGCACGATTTTATGATTCTACCGATTGTTTAATTTAGCGACGCGATAATATACGAACTTTAGGTAAGTATGTTATGTGTATAAAAACTTCGCGTATTCGAGTCAAATTTATTAAAATTAATTTAAATTAAATTTTTCCCTGCTCGGGCGCCATGAAATTTTGTAAGATTTTTTACAAAATTAGCTCTCTTTTGAGCTTTAAATTTACTTTTCTAAAAGAAAAAAAATGTAAAATTTAAACTTTTTAAAAAATCAACTTTAAAGAAAAAGACGTGGTATCAGTGCGGTTACTCGGTAAGAATGAGAATTTATTTCTTTTACTTCTTCTTCTTCTTCTTCTTCTCATTTTCAATTTAAAATAAATATGGCCGATAGGCGGGATATTTGAATTTTATACCATTTAGTTTCATTCACAATAATTATTTTTTAATTCAAATTTTAATCTTATTTATAAATTCATTTAATTAAATGCAAATGTCGAAACATCTTTCTGTTCAAAAGCATGATTTTACTAACAATAGTAGACAATCAAATTGTAATCAAAATTATTGGAGCCGTTTTTGATCAAATAAGCTTTTCCTTACTGGCTAAATGCAATGTACCATTAGTTTTGATCCAAACAAAAAAAATTCAATTTTCCCTCTAGGAATCAACTAAGACCCTTAACTAAAAAAAAGGAAAATTGCTTAAGTAGTCCAGCGCGTGGCTCGAGGTATACGGAGACATACAGACAGAATTTCGAGACCTATTGCATAATGTCATGTCTGATTGTTATCTCGGGCTCGATTTTTGTACGAATCCTAAAGTTTGTCTTTTTGACTTACCATATATAGGAACTATAGGTCATAGTTACTATATATGGTAAGTCAAAAAGACAAACTTGCCCTTATAATTACACTTAAACTTTTAAAAGGATGATACACTGGAAAATAATTTTTGAACAAAATCAACATTATTTTGGTTCATACATTTCAATCTCTTACGTATGATTGCTTGCACACTATACATCTTATAATAATTATCACAAATTGATCTCAAAGTTATTGACAAGCACTACAAATAAGTCTCGAAGCATTACTTTGAAAACTCACATGTAAGCTAGGTACAAATTTACAAAGAAATATAATTTAAAGTTGCTGCATTTCCAATTCCATTTATTTCAGAAAGCTAATAGCTTTGCGGCAAAATATAATGTCATAAAAGATCGGTTTTGTGTTTTCTTTGAAAGATCTGTACATGATTTTAATAAATCAATTTGTTTGATTAATAAGTAATTGATATATTTTTTTTTGTCAATTATTTAATCATTTTAATATAAAAAAATTGTTACACATACGCCACAGTGACCCACATCAATATAGTTCATGAAATTGGCTGTATCTTTGACAATTATTTTTAGATATTTATGATTGAGGTCTCAAATGAAAAAAAATATACGAAATAGTAGTTATTGAAAATAACAACATTGTTGATAAGTATATAATAGCCCAGTCATACAAAACATTCTAGATCGCAATAAATTGAGCAATACTGAATTTTTGGGATGTGGTTAGAATAGACACCAGTAGTATAAAAGCAAGCTTGCAGCTTGCAGCCATGTATTACACCGTTACTCATTTAAATCCAATTGAAATGAAATAACTTTCAAAAATGTAATACAAGTATGTCGAAAACTTGTAAAAATGTTGATAAATTGCGGCCAACGTCTATAAAGAACTTCACAATTGAATCCTAATAATGCTCACAACGCCATCTACTGGGATGTATAAACCTATACACATTAATTTTTTTTTATATCGATACCTCTGTTTATCTGATGTTTGGAGTGGAGTCAAATTCATCAGCAAATCAAAAAAACATACAAGTAAGTCCAGACGTTCTTATGGTAGTGTGACTAGGCCAATTTATTTGTATGTTTTTAGGCTTTGAGCAATCTTTTTTAGATTTAATAATTTTCTAATTTTTTAAATTAAAATTCTTGTTTGTTAGTGATATTTTAATATTAATGTGTTAGGTACAATATTAATGTTATTCAATATCAGTAATACTCTAATACCTTAAAGCCCGTGAAACTTCCAAAGCCAATGTATAATAGCTTGGCGGTGAGTTTTTTGTTTGTCATTAAAAGCGTTTTTTAGTTTAGCAATGTCAAGTTTACAAACATGGATACTTTTTGTAAACTAAAATAGTTCTGTCCTTGAAAGCTTCAATCCTGCAACCAATACGCATGTTTAACTCTATATTCAAAACAAATAGGTACCTACTTCAAAAAGTTTCATTCTTTAAAAACTGCATGGTTGCTAGACATTAGTTATTTCCATGATAACTCTGAATATTAAACAAAAAGGTAAATAATAGAACAAACAAATGAAAAAAAAAAACTTCTCGTATTGAAGGGTTCTTATTACTATGTGTCCAACCAACGCCCTTATGATTTGGAGAAGTGGAATTTTTGTATTAATTACGTAATCATTTTATGTACAGAGCAAAGCTCTCTCACTCTTTTATAGTTGAATCCCTCGGCAACAAGTGTTTAAGGATACTCGCTATTGCTTTAAAAGAAGACTAACCAAGCAGGCAAACATAAGGCAATAGGAAAACGTCAATCTGAATGTCCTTGAAAAAGGATTTGTTCTACTTTTTTTTAATCATCTCTTATTTTATATCGAGTTTGCGCAAAATTTCTGATTTAAAACATGGTAGCCATGCTTTTTATCCACAAAAAAAAAAAATAAAAATAAAAGACCAAATCATGAACAGCATTGTATGTTATGTACATATACATTTATGCTAGTTTACACGGACGCCTACGCTTTATCACAAGACAGACAACATGGTGCAGAAATAGGAGAAAAAACAGCATACAAAGGGAACAAAAAATCGGAAAATAAGGCGAAAACTGCATGATAAACACCGCGGGTAGAATGAATTAAAGTTCTATTTTAAAATAGATATATAGGTTGGGGGCGTGGGTTGGGTATATGGTGGCAACACTGGAAATATCACGGTTAGGGTCAATACTGATTGATGGTTTGGGGCTTCAAGGAATGGGGTATCAGGGATTGGAAATTCTTTTTTTAGAAACGCCACTGGTTGCATGCAACGATGTTATGGTTATTGGTTTGGTAGGGTTGTTGAAAATTGTCAACAATTTTTTGCTTTGCTTGTGATTTTAATATGCATGAAGAGAGTATAGAAAATTACATAAAAATTCAGAGATAATTTAGGATTTCAAGAAAAAAAAATGTATTTTGAATTTGCTTACCAATTACTTGTAACTTGGGCTTAATATTTAATTGCTTACGTAATGGGTTTCTGACTGATGGACAAGCGAGATTTTCCCCAGCATGATGCCCATAGCTGTTACGCTCATTCTCGTTTACATTATTTTTTCTAAGAAATCAGTGAATTTTGAATAATGACAACTTTCGTTAGATTTTAAAATACATTAATAATCCCGCATCAACAATTAGAAATTTTTTCAGGGGTAGTAGTTTAAAGTGTTTGTAAAAAGTTTTAAAGGAAATTAAAGTAAAAAATACCGTTTCAAATAATGACTCCTATAAAGTTATTAATTTAGTTCGAAATCAAATAGTTTAAGAAAAGTAGGGTTTAAATAATTTATAAATGTGCAATTGTAAGCTTTTGCCTATCTCTGTTCCAAATAAGTGCATTCATGACCAAAGTTGATTTTAAAATTTAACATAAAGAAAAGGATCCCAAAAAACACTTCGAAGAAAAACAACTAAGCATAAACCCACGTCTCGAAAAGAGTAAAATCCAGTGTTTTTTTACTGGGCAAAATATGTCTTGTAATTTATTATAAAAATCCTGTGAAATAAAAAGACACTCACATTCAATATTCTGATGAAAGGATTTCGATCCACACAAAAAATCCAGACTGCGATGACCAGATCATGGATTGGATGTTGGATTGTTGGTCTCCATTGGATTTTAGCTGATGACATACCGATATTCCTGTCATGAGAAATGTGCAGAACTCATTTCCTCCCACACCAAAAATCCAGACTGCGATGACCAGATCATGGATTGGATATTGGATTGTTGGCTTCCATTGGATTTTATCTGATGACATACCGATGTTCCTGTCATGGGAAATGTGCAGAACTCATTTGCTACCCCCCAAAATACGGCTAGGGTGATGCCTTTACTTGTCCAGACCAAGTACCGCCGATCGGTCAGAATTTGACCGCAGAATCATGACATAAAAACTGAATTGTAGGAGGAAGGCTGCATGTAGCTCTCAAATAAGACCGGTAAGTAAGTTAAAAAGGGAAGAATAGAATTCGTAACAGAGATAACTATAATATTAATCTTCTAAATATATAAAACAAAGTCGGGTAAGTTAAACCATTTATAACTCAAGAACTGCTTGACCGATTTTAATGATCTCTAATTAATTGCATTCGTCTTTCTTAGGAATAACAGAATAGCTTTTAAAACTTTGGAAAATCATGGTCTCAAAGAGTTTTCAAATGCATTGAAAAAAAAGAAGAAAATCACAAACGAATTAAAACCCTATACAACACTGTTGGAAGCTGGGTTGGAAAATGCTAGCAGATGGCGTTGTGTGCATTTCACTTTGATTGCATACCATTAACTTATCAGTTGTTATTTTTTTGAGTTTTCGATACTTATTTTATTTCATTTGAATTCGATTTAGATGAATACGGGTTTAAAATCACGAAATACAGCATGGAAGGCCATACAAAAAAGATTACTACCGAGAGCAAAGCTTAAAATACAGCGCAAAAAACAAAGAAAGTCATAGAAAAAAGCGAGAAAAGTCGTTCAAAAAAGTTGCTGAAATATGTAAATATGTGAAATACCATGGCCTACACCTTTAAAAAGTGCGGAATACCATGGAAAAAACCGCAGAATACTGGTGGAAGATAGTTGAAAACTTTGGAGATAGGTCAAGAAAAAGGCGTTTAATCCTACTAGAAAAAGCGTAAAATATCGCGGAGAAAGTCACAAAGAAGCCTGAAAAGTTGTGGATAAAAGCGCGGAATTTTGGTGAAGCGGTGAAAGAACTTTTGAACACTACGTGAATGATCTCAAAATATCGTGAAACCGCAAGAAAAATCGTCAAATACTGCGGAAGAACAAACAGGGTCGCAGAGAAAAGCGTGGAGCAGCGAAAGAGAATACCTATGAAAATTCGCGGAAAAATAGGACACATACCTTGGTAAAAATCGCGGAATACCATGGATAAAAGAATACTGGTGAATGAAAATTTAATTCCCAAGCTTTTTTCATGATCTCACATGTTTCTTTTTCAGGAATTCGACACTTTTTTTACGACTTTTCACGTAGTTTTCTTGATTTTCCTCAGTATTCCGCATTATTCCATGTTTCTCACATGGACATGGACAACTTTATTATTAAGCCTGCTAAAGCGTTGGAAAAACTTCAAACAAATTGATCTATGGTCCAAGTGGAATAACCCAAAAATATTGTGTTCATAGAGTACCTGAATAAAAAGATTTTAAATGCCAAAATTATGAAGCAAATGAATAATCTTTCGGGGTAATTTTATAAATGATCGTGTAATAAGACAATAAATTTAATTACAAAATAAACATCAATGTGTAAGACAGAACAACGTCTGTTGGGTCAACTAGTATTAGAATAAAAACATTTTATGGCTTGAAACTGCTTTTCAAAACTTGCACTACACTGAAAAAAAAAAGGTACATAATATTAATGTATGCCATACATTGACCTCCAATACATTGGGACAATGTAAAATACATTGTCTCAATGTACAAATGTACAAAAATATCCCAAATTTCAATGTACCCATACATTGGCTCAATGTATGGGGGTACATTAAAAAAATTTCCCATGGGAAATACATTTTTTTTTCTTTTTTTTTGATTTGAATGTACTTTTACATTGTCTCAATGTACATACATTAACTTTAATGTAAAAAGTACATTGTCCCAATGTACAAGTACATTGCGCCAATGTACAAGTACATTGAGAAAATCTAGGAGGAAATTTTGGTTTGAGTCTTGGATAAAAAATCCCCGAATTAAAATTAATGTACCTGTACATTTCTTCAATGTACGAAGAACATTGGGCAAATGTATAAGTACATTGGACCAATGTATAAGTACATTGGACCAATGTATAAGTACATTGTGCTAATGTACAAGTACATTGAGAAAATCTAGAAGGAAATTTTTTTTTTGAATTTTGAAAAAAAAAATCCCCGAATCAAAATTAATGTACCTGTACATTTTTACAATGTACAAAGTACATTGGGCCAATGTATAAGTAAATTGGACCAATGTATAAGTACATTGTGCCAATGTACAAGTACATTGTGAAAATCTAGAAGGAAATTTTTTTTTGAACTTTGAAAAAAAAATATCCCCGAATCAGATTAATGTACCTGTACATTTTTACAATGTACAAAGTACATTGGGCCAATGTATAAGTACATTGGGCCAATGTATAAGTACATTGTGCCAATGTACAAGTACATTGAGAAAATCTAGAAGGAAATTTTTTTTTTATTTTGAAAAAAAAATCCCCGAATCAAAATTAATGTACCTGTACATTCTTACAATGTATGAAGTACATTGGGCCAATGTATAAATACATTGGGCCAATGTATAAGTACATTGTGCCAATGTACAAGTACATTGAGAAAATCTAGAAAGACATTTTTTTTTAATTTTGAAAAAAAAAATCTCCGAATCGAAATTAATGTACCTGTACATTTTTACAATGTATGAAGTACATTCGGCCAATGTATAAATACATTGGGCCAATGTATAAGTACATTGGGCCAATGTTCAAGTACATTGAGCAATTAAACTATGATTTTTATACAAAAACAAAATTTCTCGAATTAAAATTAATGCACGTGTACATTGTCTCAATGTATTGGGTACATTGTCTTAATGTAATAGGTACATTGAGCCAATGTAACAGTACATTGTGCCAATGTACAATTACATTCAGTCAAAAGACAAGAAATATAAAACATAAAAATTGCTCAGGTAAAAATTAATGTACTTGTACATCGTCTCAATGTAAAAAGTACATTGCGCCAATGTAAAAGTACATTGTGGCAATGTACAAGTACATTGCTCCAAAAGACAAGAAATTAAAAACAAAAACAAAAATGCTCGGATCAAAATGAATGTACAAGTACATTGCCGCAATGTAATACGTACATTGTCTGAATGTAATATGTACATTGAGCCAATGTAACAGTACATTGTGCCAATGTACAATTACATTCAGTCAAAAGACAAGAAATATAAAACAAAAAAATTGCTCAGGTAAAAATTAATGTACTTGTACATCGTCTCAATGTAAAAAGTACATTGCGCCAATGTAAAAGTACATTGTGGCAATGTACAAGTACATTGCTCCAAAAGACAAGAAATTAAAAACAAAAACAAAAATGCTCGGATCAAAATGAATGTACAAGTACATTGCCGCAATGTAATACGTACATTGTCTGAATGTAATATGTACATTGAGCCAATGTAACAGTACATTGTGCCAATGTACAATTACATTCAGTCAAAAGACAAGAAATATAAAACAAAAAAATTGCTCAGGTAAAAATTAATGTACTTGTACATCGTCTCAATATAAAAAGTACATTGCGCCAATGTAAAAGTACATTGTGGCAATGTACAAGTACATTGAGCCGAAAATCTTTAATATAATATTGGTATTCATGCAACGTTGCTAAACGTGGAAAATGTGGAAAACAGGTCCAAAATTTTATGGAAATGAGAGTTCTTATACCAAATATTGCACTTTCCCGCGTTTACCAAGAGTTTACCAGGTTGCATGAATACCCCTAATAATAATACGTGAAAACATATCAAAAATTGTATGGAATTGAAAGTTCTTTTAACAGATTTAACAGATTAGCAGGTTTGCATGAATACCAATAATAATAATGTAATAAGTACATTGCGACAATGTACAACTACATTGTCCTAATGTAAAGTACATTGCGCCAATGTAAAAGTACATTGTATCAATGTAAAAGTACATTGTGCCAATGTACAAGTACATTGTGCTAATGCTAAAAACACTTCATGACAACCCCTTAAAAAATTATGTCGTAAGCCAGTCCAGGTGCTCTTTTAAACACAAATTTCCTCATAAAAAGCATACCATGATTACCATTTTTAGATGGTAAAAATTACCAAACAAATTTTGTTCGATAAAGTTGCATACATCTACATTCTTATCTTCATTTTTCTCGTCAATTTAATAAGTTCATTATGCCAATATAAAAGGGTTAAAAACCAAAACATAAAATCTTTAATATAATATTGGTATTCATGCAACGTTGCTAAACGTGGAAAATGTGGAAAACAGGTCCAAAATTTTATGGAAATGAGAGTTCTTATACCAAATATTGCACTTTCCCGCATTTACCAAAAACTTAATAAAGTTAAATATGCTTGAAAACAGCATTTTTGCAGCTATTCTAATTTTTGTATTCATCGAAAATTTGTTTGAAATTTTATTCATGTTCATTTTTTTGTGGAATTGCCACAAGAAAATGTAGAATATAGCATTTTATCGAGCCACCCCATGTAAAAATAACTAATTTGACATTTTTATCGCACAAAAACACGATTTATAACCTTTCTGTGTTACGTATTAACATAAAATTATCATTAAGGAGACATATTTCCCATCAAATGCAAACATTCTTTCAAATCATTTATGAACGTGTCTGTGCATGCACATGCATGTTTTTGCAAACAAAAATCTGGACGCAAAAGTACATTAGTGTACATTCGTTAAATGTAAAAGTACATTCAGTTAATGTTGGGTACATTCGCTGAATATACATCTGTGGTGCGTTCTTTTATGAACTAAAGTTTACTTTTGTAGAAGAGCCAAACAATTCGTTGTTTTTGTAACTTAGAATTTGTTTACAAATGTTATTCATAAAGGAACAACTAATTCTTCTTATTGTTAATGTGTCAAAGTTAATTCAAAATCAATTCATAATGAAACGTAACATAAATTTGATTGTTTGAACCCAACAATAAAGAGATCTGAAACATTGGGACAAAAAAGAACGCACCACTTTTCAACGAAAAGTATATTACTGAACGCACTACATTTAAAAGGCGCCACGTGTTTTCGTTTTATTCTTCTTGTTCATCGTTGGCGTCGGTCGGCATTCGATTTTGTTTCTTGGAGCGTGTTGGTATCCAACATTTTATGCTTGGCTTCTGTAATTTAATTAAAAAATAAAATGTTGGATACCAACACTGCTACTAAAAAGTTATTATTTTAAATTAAAAAGAAGGAAAACTATTCCAAATAAAAAAAAGTGAAAAAACTGAAGAGCTGAAAAATACAAATTTTTTTTTCGTGGAGCGTGTCTGAAGGTAAGTTATCTTTAAATTTTATTATTTTATAACAAAAAAAAAACAAATATACAAATGTAAAATAAATTAACCTAGCACTAACATCAAACGATTTTTCTTCCTAGTTAAAAAAAACCTAGAAATAATCAACGGGGCGGTGTTCCATTTTGTCTGTCTCGCGGAGCAAGGGTGCAACGTGTCTCGAGGGTGCAACGTGAACACACGTGCTTAAGGAATCCAAGTAAGTTTTTGAATTATTTATTGAACTCTTTTGGTTCTTTACATTATATCTCATTGAATTAAATCATTTTTGAAACCAAAAAAAAATCTTAAAATTGATCAAATAAGTACATATGTACATACCTACCTACCATTTCATAAATTTGCTATTTGCCCGCGTTTTTTATTTCTAAATTAATCTTTTCATCCCTCTTGGGATATCTTACCACAATAATAAAACAAAGAAAGGCTTCTTTAGCAGATCTAATAAGAAACATTTCATGCATTTAGTAAAATTTAATTAGTTTTAAAAGCCTCAAAATAATCAACGCTTTGCGAGTCAAAATGGATGCCACCGCGCCCCATTTTGTCTTGCAAAGCGTCCTTTGTGCAACATGAACAAACGTGATAAAGAAATCAAAGTAAGTTTTCGTATTATTTATTTAACTCTTTTGGTTCTTTACATTATAATTCATTGAATTAAATCATTTTTGAAACCAAAAAAAAATCTTAAAATTGATCAAATAAGTACATATGTACATACCTACCTACGATTTCATAAATTTGCTATTTGCCCGCGTTTTTTTTTTCTAAATTAATCTTTTCATCCCTCTTGGGATATCTTACCACAATAATAAAACAAAGAAAGGCTTCTTTAACAGATCTAATAAGAAACATTTCATGGATTTAGAATAAAAATTAGTTTTAAAAACCTCGAAATAATCAACAGCGGCGTGGTGGCATCTATGTTGTCTCGCGGAGCTTCTTTTGTGCAACGTTAACAAACGTGCTTTATGAATCCAAGTAAGTTTTTGAATTAATTATTTAACTCTTTTGGTTCTTTTGATACATTATATCTCATTGAATTAAACCAGTATTAAAACAAAAAAAATCTTAAAATAGATCAAATAAGTACATATATATATATGTGGGTACCGATCATTTCATAAATTTACTATTTGCTCGCGTTTTTTTTCTAAATTAACCCTTTCATCCCTTTTGGGATACCTTACCACTAAATAAAACAAAAAAGGCTTCTTAAATAGATCAAATAAGAATCATTTCATGCATTTTGTAAAATTCATTTAGTTCAAAAAGCGTCGAAATAATGACAGCTGCGCGGTGACATTTAATTTGTCTCGCGGAGTGTCCCTTGTGCAACGTGAACTTTCTTAAGAAATCTAAGAAAGTCTCTGCATTTATTATATATAACTCTTTCTGTTCTTTTGATACCTACATACATATATCTCATCGAATTAAGTCAATATTAAAACCAACAAAAAAAAAAAAAAATTGAAACGGATCAAATAAGTGCATACCTACCATATCATAAATTTGCTATTTGCTCGCGTTTGTTTTTTTGTTTTTGTTTATTAATCCTTACGCTTTCATCCCTCTTGGGACACCATACTACAATATTATAACAAATCATTAGATAGAGCAAAAATCTATTTTTTAAGAGTCAGATATTACGTTTTCTTTGAAATAATTATTTTTATAGTCGAATAATCTTATCTGATCACTTCTGAGATTTTTAAAAATATTCCTAAAATTAAATTTTTAAATGTCAGCAAAAATTTTCTGTCATACTGGTTTACAAACCGACAGCTTTACAACAAATTCAAACAAACAACAATCAAAAATTTATATGAAAATGGCTTTTGAGTTCAACATTTTCAATTTTGATTTTCAATTTTGCTATTCTATAGAATAAATAAAAGAGTGATTAAAAAAATTGATGTTACTATCTGATTGCCAGATAAATTTATTATTCTGGCAGTTAACTGATTGTTTATTCCGTGATTGAAAAATCGGCTCTTAGTATAATTTAAATATTTTAAGGAATTTAATATTATGCTAAAATCATTGGATAAACTATATTAGCAATATTTAGTTTTTTTCTATAATTTGTGTGGATACAAATAAATCAATAAAGCAACTGATTTTCTTTCTATAGTACGAAGGCGTCTTAACAATCAAATGTGTCATCAATTTTGTCCCAGCAAATTCAACGTGCTTAAGGAAACCAAACTGCTTAAGGAATCCAAGTAAGTTTCTGAATTATTTATACTTTTACTCTAAGTTTAACTTTGACAATTTAATTGGGATACACAATGTCCCATCAAATTTAAATACCTGATATTAAAATCTAAAAACAGGCGTTTAAATTGATCAAATTAGTACCATTTCATACATTAATTATTTTTGTTCGCCTTTTTTTCTAAATTAACTTTTTCGTTCCTATAAGGATATCTTCATAAATATCCGATCAAATTCAAACAGTATAAAAATAGGCTTCCAAAACAGATTATTGAGTCCCTACCATTTCATATAAATACTATTTTTTTTTTTCTTAATAAGTAGGTATGTTAACTAGAGGAAATCATAAATAAAATTCGAGCTAGACTGAATTAGATTATGTTCAGGAGTCCAACGTGCTTTATGAATCCAAGTTAGTTCTTTATTATTTATTAAACTCTTTTGGTCCTATTGAGATACATTATGCCTCATCAAATTTAATCAGTATTAAAGTAAATAAATCTCTTGAAACAGATGAAATAAGTACCATTTCATACATTTTTTTTTTTATAAAATAACTTTCGTTACTATTGGATATTGGAATACCTACATATCCAAGTAGGTTAATCATAAAGCAAGCGATTTGAAAAATTGAGATTTAGTTCTATTTAATACATTAACTATATTGTTAGATGTTTTCTGCTAAAATAACTCTTTCGTTCCTTTTGGGATATGTACATATAGACCCTCTTCTGCGTTAGCAACTTATTTAAGCAATGTTTCATTAAGTTCATAAAACCAACTTTCGTTTTGTTTTTTTAAATCAAAAATTTGCGATGAACAATTATATTTTAAACACACAATTGAGATAAAACAGTGTTTTTATAGTAATCAAGAAAATCTTTTGTTCGAGGTTTAAGCAGACAGGGGATAATATGTTCAATCACATTTAAACTGATCAATTTACTACCATATATTAACATTCTATGCTTGGCTTTTTTAAAAACTAAAATGTTGGATACCAACACAGCTACTAAAGAGTTATTAATTTAAATTAAAAACAAGGAAAACTATTCCAAATTAAAAAAAAAAAAGTGAAAAAACTGAAGAACTGAAAAATACCAAATTTTCATGGAGCGTGTCTGAAAGTAAGTTATCTTTAAATTTTATTATTTTATAACAAAAAAAAAACAATTATACAAATGTAAAATAAATTAACCTAGTACTAATATCAAGCGATTTGAAAAATTGGGATATTGACTAAAAACCATTCTATTTTCTTCTAAAATAACTCTTTTGATCCTATTGGGATACCTACATATAGATCCTTTTCTGCGTTAGCCACGTATCAAAGCAATTTTTCTTTAAATTCCTAAATCCAATTTTTAATTAGTTTTTTTTACATTCAACATTGCCATGAACTAAAAAGTAGCACTAGGTATATTTGAAACATGTTATAGAAATAACACTTTAGAATCTCCTTTTTCTGAGAGTTTTCCAGTGTTGTTAAGTAAGTAACAAAACCTTTTATGAACATTTACCTACTTTTGTTCGAGGTTTACGCAAACAGTGGACGATAGGTTCCATCAAATTTTAAACAGTGTAAAATCTAAAAACATGATTTTTTTTGGAAAAAAAACTTTTTTAATTAAAAAAAAAACATGAAATTTTTCTTAGTAAAAAAGAAATATGTATTTTTCCAAGTTCGAAAATGTTTAAATTTTCTAAGTCCAAAAATTCATGAAATTTTTCTAAGTCCAAAATATTTAAAATTTTTTCTAAGTCCAAAAATGAGTAAAATTTTTCTAAGTCCAAAATATTTAAAAAATTTTCTAAGTCCAAAAATTCATGAAATTTTTCAAAGTTCAAAATATGTAAAAATTTTCTAAGTCGAAAAATTCATGAAATTTTTCTAAGTCCAAAATATATAAAATTTTTTCTAAGTCCAAAAATGAATGAAATTTTTCTAAGTCCAAAATATTTAAAATTTTTTCTAAGTCCAAAAATGAATGCAATTTTTCTAAGTCCAAAAATGAATGAAATTTTTCTAAGTCCAAAATATTTAAAAAAATTTCTAAGCCCAAAAATTCATGAAATTTTTCTAAGTCCAAAATATTTAAAATTTTTTCTAAGTCCAAAAACGAATGAAATTTTTCTAAGTCCAAAATATTTAAAAATTTTCTAAGTCGAAAAATGAATGAAATTTTTCTAAGTCCAAAATATTTAAAATTTTTTCTAAGTCCAAAAATGAGTGAAATTTTTCTAAGTCCAAAATATTTAAAATTTTTTCTAAGTCTATAAGTTCATGAATTTTTTCTAAGTCCAAAAAATATAATCCAAGTAAGTTTCTGCATTATTTATTTAACTGTTTCCGTGCTTTTGAGATACCTCATCAAATTAAATCAGTATTAAAACCAACAAAAAAATAAACTCTTGAAACAGATCAAATAAGAACCATTTCATAAACTTACTATTTGTCTTGTTTTTTTTTTTTTTAACTAGCCCTTTCATCCCTCGGGATACCTCATTACATTATTTACATATCGCTCATTTATTAAAAGACTGTTATAACTCAAAAAACGGGATTGAGTTAATAATGCAAATTATTCGTTTTACTATCCTTTATGTAGTAAAAAAGATTCCAAGTAATAATCTTTCTGGGAGAACATAACGTTATTTCATTGATTTTGTACCTTTTAGAGAATTTTAAACACTTTTTATGCAAAATCGAGTTTTTTTTTTTAACTATGACAGTTTTCAAGTAAATGAGCAATATGACCAATATGTCCAATTAAGTTTAATCAATATTAAAAAAAGACCACGAATCAAAGCAATTTTTCTTTTAATTCCTAAAACCAATTTTAAATTTGATTTTTTTAAAATCAACATATTTGAAACATATTATTGAGATAACACTTTCAAATCTACTTTTTTGTGAGAGTTTTTCTAGTATTGTTTATTAAGTAACAAAGTCTTTTAAAAACATACTTACTTATGTTCGAAGAGACAGGGGACGATATGTTCCATCTAAACAATCTAAAATCTATAAACAGGCTTTTAAACTGATTAATTTACTACCATGTACTATCATTTTACGGTTGGCTTTGTCAAAAACTAAAATATTGGATACCAAGATAGCTAAATTATAGCTATTTTGTCAAAAATTGAAAATGATTCAGTACAATCCTCACTACTTGGCTTTTGACATAGAACCTAATAATTTGGGCGAGTTTTCAATCATAAATATAAAAGATTTGGTTGGACCTCCTTTAACTCTAGTCAAAACTTCGAGGGGCAGAACAATGATCAAAGTCAAAGAATACTTCTCTGCAAATATATAAATCATTTTTTCATCAAACTATAATTTCGTTTTACAAAATAGAAAAAAATTACATACACAACAAAAAGAAATGGATTCGCCAACAACTAATGAAATTTTTAAAAAGATTAAATTTTTTAAATCTGAAAATTCATGATATTTTTCAAAGTTATTGGTTCCCACTCAAAAAGTTGCGATTTAGCAGAAAACAAGTACTTACAATCGAACCATTAAATATATACACAATAAAAGATTCTCAAGAAGCATTCCATTAAATCTCGAAATCAATCCAGGACTTTGAAGACCATCTCCTTCACCTGCATCAATGAAAAGATTCGATGCAGCCTTTCATTAGAGCTGTCGGTGAAAACATAATGGAGCTTTAAGTTTTTATCTATATTTTGACGGTTTTATTGCACTATCGTATTGCATGCTGTTCATTTAGGAGTTTTATTAAAATTTTTCTAAAATTTTATTAAAAGAAGTATGTCTCTACACAAATCATCAATTTTTTCTAAGTCCACAAATCCATTTTTTAAATCAATTACAATACTAACATAATTCTTAGAAATAATCTTTTGTTGTTGAGATTCAATTAAACGTTTGATTACAATAATACCTACCAATTTGTTTTAAAACTTCATCCTTTTTAATTCCCAACTCTAATTAAAGATTGATTTCGGAATTCAAGTTTTATTGAACTATTCAAAAGCTGTTGCATTATAAATGTGTAATAATTTCCAACATAATTAAGCTGCTTGATTCAAAAGGTAATATCTGCTTGCTTCATTTTTTTTAAATTCTCAACAACTATTATGATTTTAAATTACATTTCTAGATTTTGAGACATAACTTGAATATGTTCTAGAGGGTTCCAAATAAAATAATATTAAACATTTGATGATTACCTCCATACTCAGTCTTACTATTTTATTATGGCTCGAAGATAATTTTTACCAATTTGAATTCTAATGTATTTCTTATTCAAATTTTTAGATCAACTTGGATTTCCAGGCTATGTTTGGTACAAGATACTCTTTACTGGACAACTTCAACGAATATTTTCCTCATATCCTGGAATTCTTAAATTCGGAGAATCACGTTAAGGAAAAGGATAATAAAAAGCTTTTGGATTCCTTAATAAGCTCAGAGAATTTGACTGAAGGTAAGTAAGAAATATGGTAACTCCATTTTCTTCTTATACTCACTTCTAATATTGCTAAAAGTTTCACTGGTAATTATAAATAATAATTTTAATTATTATCAAAACATAGGCAAAAAGCATCATTAGAAGCTGCCTTGAAACGACGTTCTTTGTATGGCGTTAGCGTTATCATGTTTTTACCAAATATCAATATCAATATCAAAAATAATTCCAACGTTAAATTATTAAACTAACTGAGCGGCGACATATTTTAGTTTTATTTAAAAGCTACAAAAAGTCTCTCTGCCGAATTAATTTTATTTAGCCCCAATTTTCAATAGTCAGATAAAGCTCGGTTAGAGCCTATTCTTAGGAGTAAGAGCTTTTTCAATATGGATTTTATTCTTCTGATAGCTTAACTGAGCTTTATCTGTCATTGGGTCTTAATATTTTTATTTTATTGTTTTATGTAATATTTTAGCCTTTCACAATAAGAAAATTATTTACTTTATTTAACCTTTAAGTAATTTAACTTAATTTAATGTTTTACTATTACTAATTTCAGATACAAAAAACTTAACACTGCTTCATTGCCTCCATGGATATTTAATTCCCACTCAAAAAGCTGTGATTAAGCAGAAAACGGGTGCAAAACAAACCATTAAATACACAATTAAAGACTCGCAAGAAGCGTTCCTTTACATTTCAAAATCAATCCAGGACGCCGAAGACCATCTCCGTCATTTGCAACAACAGAAGGAATCGATACAGCCTTTCATTATAGCTGTCGGTGAGAACATAATGCAATTAAAAGTTTTTTACCTTTATTTTGACGGTGTTAAATTTCAATTTAAGAACTTTGTTAGAGCTGTAGACATTTGTTTTAAGACTTTTCATCTTTTTAATTTGCACTATCCTATTGCCTGCTGTTCATTCTGGACTTTTATTCAAGCATTTTTTTATAAAATTGTATTAAAAGGATCATATCCTAAAGTTCAAATACTAATAGATTTTCTTCAAAAAAAAGATAAAATATCAACCGTCTCTTTGTAAAATTACGTAACAATATTATAAATTTCAATTTTAAAATAAAAAAAAAAACAATTTCCGAGTAAAACCAAACAAAATTAAAGAGTTCTTACTGTATACGACCTTTCTGAATTTTCAGCTGGTGAAGAGAAAAGAAGTAAATGAATCAATGTAAGTACATAATATAAGAACACTGACCGTACTTTTTGCATATATATTATGATAAAGAATCACTAATCGTACTTTTTTTCAGCGAGCCGATGAAATATGTTAATAGAGCCAATAAGTTTGGGTTATTGTGCTTAGAAACTTTGATTATTTAGCCAAAGAATTTGATTTACTGATAACGTAATTTTTATCAGGATAACTTAATCCTGTTAAAAAATATTCGTTGAATCAACAAATCAAATTTTTCGGCCAGATAAACAAAGTTTCCTGGCTTAATTATCAAAGTTTATTGGCTATATGAACTAAGTTCATATGTTCAATGAATAAAGTACATTTTCTCAATGCACAAAAAACATTGGCTCAATGTACCAAGTACATTGGTCCAATGCACAAAGTACATTGGGTCAATGTACAAAGTACATTGGGTCAATGTACAAAGTACATTGGTGCGATGTACAAACTACATTGGGTCAATGTACAAAGTGCATTGGGTCAATGTACAAAGTACATTGGGTCAATGTACAAAGTACATTGGGTCAATGTACAAAGTACATTGGCGCAATGAACAAAGTACATTGGCTCAATGTACAAAGTACATTGGCTCAATGTACCAAGTACATTGGCTCAATGTACAAAGTACATTGGCTCAATGTACAAAGTACATTGGCTCAATGTACAAAGTACATTGGCGCAATGTACAAAGTACATTTGCTCAATGTACAAAGTACATTGGCTCAATGTACAAAGTACATTGGCTCAATGTACAAAGTACATTGGCTCAATGTACAAAGTACATTGGCTCAATGTACAAAGTACATTGGCTCAATGTACAAAGTACATTGGCGCAATGAAAAAAGTACATTGGCTCAATGTACAAAGTACATTGGCCCAATGTACAAAGTACATTGGCTCAATGTACCTTGTACATTGCGCCAATGTACCATACATTAAAAACCCAGTTTTTTACGATTTTTTGGTTCTGGGATGTGATACGATAAAATGAAAAGTGCATTGGATAAATGTACAAAGTACATTGGCTCAATGTACTTTACATTAAAAATACCCCTATTTTTTGGTTCGTGTATGTGCTAAGGGAATTTTTTTTGCTAAATTTCCCGGTTACATAATATTAATGTATGGCATACATTGTCTCAATGTACCTGAACATCGGTTGCTTTTTACATTATATTAATGTACTTTTACATTAATATAATGTACCTTTTTGGTTCAGTGTATGTTTGCAGTCTGTATTTTTTCTCTGAAGGATTTGTGTGATCTGCAGTATTTTATTCTCTTATACATACAAACCTACAAACATATAAACATACAAACATACAAACATACAAACATACGAAGATAAAAACTTACAAACATACACACATACTAACATACGAGTATATTATTTGGGAAAATTTCTCTTATGAAATTGTGTTGATGTGTTTAAATTTATCCGCTAGTACCTATGTTAGTTCTTAAAAAACACATTTATCTTTTAAAGGCCCTTGGTACAAAATTATATTTGAGCCTACATTGGATGTATACATACCTACTTTTTCTCTGACGAACAAGACAACTCTTCGCATTTGCTTCACGTATTAAACCAGAACTTTTCAAATTTATAGATATTATAATAGCGTAGGTACATAGACGCAGGCTTGTTGGCTATGTATGAATGTAGAAATTTAACATTCAAGTGCAAGTCCATGTCCTTGAATGGATGGAGGGTTCTGTCTCCTGATGATGCAAATGTTAATCTTCTCCATACATGATACAGATGAACAGAATTGAGCTTAAAAGCTCTTTATAGCTTTTGCATCAATACATTTATAAGAAAATCGTGGTTATATTCAACAGCCGGCCGGTCTATGATGGCCTCGAGGCATCACCCAGCTGGGTTACCTTGCACTTGACGCACAGAAAAGCGTTTTCCGGTTCCCATTCCGTCTGAATCTCAAAAGCGATTTAATATAGTGGCAGCCCTGGAGAAACATGCGTTCTTCTCGTTTCATTCGACATGTTGAATCTGCCAAATAACAATACCGGTGACCGACACAGGAGAAACCGGTCGTTTCTATTTTTAGATTGGACAAATTAAAACAAACAGCGTCATGGATTTAAAAGCTCTCTTTTTTTGCTATCTATATATTATTAGGGTGTAAATCTTATGAATGATTAGAGAAACTTTTACGCAATGCTAAAATACGTCACAAGGATATCCTTACATCCTTGACGTCACCGGCATTTGTAGATGGGTATGACTATTTTAAAAACCAATAATTGCTGCTGGCTCAGGGCTCACATAAGAGCATTTTTTCTTCTTTAACTTTTTATGAATGGACCAAGGAAGAAAACCTTCCGGGTAAATTTGGAAGCTGTTATGTGCAGTTTGTCACGAGAAAGGAAATAAGTTATTTTATGAAAGGGAGTTTGTTTCAACTGAAATATTAAAGGATAAGATAACTTGCAGGAAATACTTTAACTTATGAAATGGATTTGTTGTGCGAGAACTTGAATTCATAGAATTTCCACAGAGAAAACAAAAAATTTGATAAATGCATCAAAAAATATGGTCTATATAAAAATTTAAGAAATTAGATTTTTTCTTCCCGTGCTAGATATGGTTGATGTTTAATATGACTGATTTGATCGATTCTCTGTCATTTTTAAGTTATCTCTAGTTCAACGTTTTTTTAAGGTTAGGTACGTATATCAGGATAATGACGGGTAATTATTATAGAAGTTACTTAAAAGCAATTTTTTTTGTTCCTTACGGCAAGAGCATGTTAAAATTACAGATTTTCCTTAAAATGAAAAAAAAAAAATCATTAAAACCCTGAAAGAACTACTTTTCGATCATAACTTTGTAAGTTTTCAAGCTGAGTAAACTTTGTACAAATTAAGAGCACAATCGTCTGCAAAGACGCAATACTTTCCGAAATGTAGATCGTAAGAATTGATCATTTTTTCAAGCTCGCAATTTTTAGCAGTAGGTAAACCCAAATAGTTACACCTTACACTAGCTTACAGCTAAACTGCACTCTAAGTCCCGTTATATTTTTCGTATTGATTTTGGTTCGTAAGAATCGAAAATTGGATCGAAAAAAAATATTCCTGGATACGTTTTTGAGACATGATTTTTTTAAGTTTTTTGTCGTTTTTTTCCAAAGCATCTTTAGTATTCGGTCCATATCTTGAGTAATACATTTACGTATCTGAACAAAAACACCTGATTAAAAATGCAACAAATTCTATTTAATTTTCTTTGCATAAATGAAGAAGATTAGGCGCAGTGTGTTAAAATACTTTCAAAAAAGTCGTTTTTTAAATCATAATTAACGATACAAAGTTAGTCTTGTCTTACTTAATTTCTATTTGTAGAAGAGTGTAATAATTAGTTCAAGAATACCCAAGTTAATCGATAAAATAAAAATAAAAAACATTTGTTCAAAATATTGTTAATTAAAGAAAAATATACTTTCTGTTTTAAGTCATTTCTATATAGAATTGCAAGATTGTGACCAAATCCATGAATAAAGCTCTAATTTTAAAATTAAAACAAACTGGCATCCCTCATTTCAATCAAACAATTTTTACTTGCTCAATAGGGCAAGTATTGGTTTCGTGTAAAAATAAAAATTTCAGGTTTTAATCAAAACCAACATTACGATGGTGGAGAAGTAAAAAAAAGTGGGTTTCGTCATGCCGAGTCGGTCTGTGCGTCTGTTCGTCTGGTCGTCCGTGCGTCCATCTGTACAGAGAGCCACAGCGTAAACGGGTTGACGGATTTGCTTGAAATTTGGTACAGATAACTTTTTTGTAATTTCTAATGTTGATTTTTTTTGTTTTTGAATATCTCGATTAGAACGAATACCTCCCATATAACGGTTTCGAAACTATCGTTTCGAGAAATCTAACTTGGTGTATGTTATGCAATTAATGATTATAACAATACTGCGTTTTTAGTTTTTTCTCAAAAAATACAACGGAATAACGGAAATATGATGAACACGTTTTTCGAGAAATTTTCCATGAAGTTATAAAGCTATTTCCGTATATGTCAAGCGATTTCGTTTAAAATTTGGCAACAGGTTCTTATTGTGATTTTGAAAATTATTGTTTATATTTTGATGCGCTTTAAATGAGTATGAATTTGGTTAAAGTGTAATCAATTATTGGGACTAAAAAACATGTTCTTCTTTCTATAAATGGAATCTCTCTTTACTAAAAACATCACAAAAACACTGTTTTGTTAAAAATTCTGATACTAGATTCGAGTTCAGAGAGCCAAAAGCATTTGCAAAAGTTTAATTTGGTTTCTATAACCACACTTCACTGGCTGTTATTACTGTCATTTACGTAAAAATCGATCATAAAAATAAGTTTTTTGTTTTTTTTTCAATTTTCTGACAATGTTTTTTGCAATAACTGTTGCTCAGTCTTAAATACAACGGATGTAACCAAAATAAAATCTATCTCAAAATTTTCAAACATCAAAATTTTTTTGTGAACTTTTTTCGATTGAAAATTAGACTTTTTTTTTTCAAAATAAATTCGTCAAAAACACAAAAATTAATATTTTGCTGAAATTTTTGAAAAGGATAAAAATAAATGCATCTACAAATGCATATTCACAATATTTTTGAGGCTATGTAGAAAAATTATGTGAACAAAAGTTATTGATCATTTTACCACCCACAACTCTTGCATTGATTTTTTTTTCGATACGAGGTTTACGCTCACCCATCCCCAATGTGATGTTGGGCAATTTATTTTTTCCTTTCATATATCATTTTACCTAGTTTTTCCCACCATTCATATCCTGCTTATAATATTTTTTTTTCCAAAATTTTTTGGCGCTTTCCAAGATGGTGGCGAAAACCCAAATGCGATTCGATGGGACTTTTAGGAGAGTTTTCCAACGATATAGATAACAAGGTGCAACACAAATGGGACGCTCGTTGTCCATACAAAAGCACCCATTCGTTACCGAATTATGAACCAAAGGCAACTACACACAGGTTTTGTAACTTTATAGTCTAGTTTAGTGCAAGTGGCCCTAAGTATATTTTACATGTTGATTTCTTTGACTACTAGATGACGTGATGCATAGTCCATGTCACGAGTTTTCGAATCAGATGTCAAGAATGAGGTAGCTAACAAAATAGCCAGCAATTAGCTCGACCATTACTATAAAACAGAAGCATTAGAAATTCTCAAGTACCAAAGTATAATGTCTTTAGGTTTTAATACTTTCAAACCAACTTAAGACATGGAACAAATCAGGCTTATATTAAGTGGTAAAATTAGCATTTGATTATCAAATGTCTATAAGTTTAAAATATATTAAAATGCATCCGATTTGATTGCGGCAGATCTTTTAGATTCTCTGATGGGTAGTTGAGATAGAACAGCAAGTGCAGAGGGTGACTTCGCTGAACAGTAGCCATACGATTTCCTCGCCTTGGAAAAAGAATATAAACGAGAATCAAGAGAAAACTGTACGCGATAGTGATCTAATGTATCTTTGAAAGCTATTTAAGAGCCAATATTAACAAAATTTAGGTATTTAGGTATATATTAACCTTGTTTGGTTTTTAGAGTTTTCAAGATTGTTATCAGAATTAAAAAAGATAAAAACTTCACAGGGGGTTCGTTTGACTGAAAGCAAAATCATTTTGTTCATAATAAAAAAAGAAACGAAAAGATATTTTGTATCCACAGGATGATCTTCTTTGTAGATAAAATGCTATAATGAAGATATTAAAGCTCAAGAGATAAGTATCTTAATAGTTTTTTTTATATGTGGGGACATTAGTAGAGTGTGCGTTTACAAATAATGTTACATATGGAACACAGTTACACCAGAATCTGAATATTGACGACGATGATGATGAGATTGATTGGGTTAAACTGCAGGCCGCCCACAGAGTGCCAATGAAAAAGGGGACAAAAAGATCAATTTCAATGTGTATTTTTGAACTCTAATTAAAGATATTTTTGTTTGTTCAGTTGAAAGAAACGTAATTTAATTCCCTTTAGCATAATTTATACATGAAGCCTTCATCATTACGTATATTCAAATCAGTTTGGCATGGTAATGATGTCTTGGAATTTATAAATATGCGCATAGTAAATGCATAAATTCGAAATAATAAATCAATCTCGAATGGTTGATCTGAAGAATGTAAAATCAAAGTGAACTAAATATTTCTATACTCATTTGATCGTGATTTGTAATTTTTGTTGCGGAGATTGTAAAAATTGCAAAATGTAGACGGAAATGATTTGAAAAAGCAGAAATCAAAAGAAGATAAACACAAAAATGGGCCATATTCATAAAGAGTTACTAAAGTCGTTACTTCTTAGTCCACAATTTTAGCTAAATAAATTAAAAAAAAACTCTGCTGCTATATTCATAGATGGTTTCCTTGTGATGTTAACTAAACTAGTGTTTATTGAAAAAATCGACTACAATTTTAATTCAAATGAAGACATGTAAATAATGTTATTTTGACATTTAACAGCATAAAAAGGAAATTAGACTTAGAATAGCTTAAGCTTCAGGTTTATTTAGTAACAGCTTAGAGTACACAAGTGTTACCTCTGTTGCTATTTCTTTTGGTACTTTATTTTGTATTAAGTACTTAAATGTACTCTCGCAACTGAAGCGACGACGTGAAATGGCATGAAAAATCAACTGAAAAAATATTATAAGAATATTCTGATAAAAAAAATAACAATAAAATTTCTGGTAAAATAAATGTTCGGGTTAATAAATTGTGTGTGAAAAATGAGTGCATACTTCTCTAATGAATCCATTTTTCTTTGTCTCAGAAAAGAAAAAAAATCGGATTCTTAAAGATCTGGTTTTTGAGGAGGCGCCTACTACTTGAACAAGTTATTTTATTAAAAATTGTGGAAAATACAACAGAAAAAAGGCGAAAATTTAGTTAAATAGCTGTAATTAGTTTAATGGAACTGAGTAATCATATTTACTGCCATGTAAAAATATAATTTAGTTTTGTCGAACTATACTAGTGTTTGCTTCATTTGGTTTAAATTTAAGCAAAATTAAATTTAAATCATTCTAGCACTTCCTACCAGCGAGGGTACTTTAAGTACTGAAATTGGTACTAGTAAAAAAGAAAGTGGTATCTCTTTTAAGTTATCCAAATAAATTTGACAGCTCAATATTTTTAATTTGCTTAAATTATAATTAATTAATGCTCCAAAATTAAGAAAAAATTATGCGAGAAGATAGTTCATTCTTCATATATTCTACATTTTCTGGCATGTTTTGTAAAATAAATCTGTAAAAATTTAGAATTGAATAGATTTGAGGCGATGAAGAAGAGAAAGAACATCCTGTATTGACAGAGAAAATGAAGCAATTTAGACGTAATAATTTAGTTTTTGTTTAAATACTTAGCTCCTGCACTTTATTTTAACCTTACATTTAGCTTATAGTCAACATTAGTGTCTGATTTATTATTAAGGACTAATAACTTTTTATACGATATTTAATTTTGTGGTTCTTATTTTCTAATTTAATAATGTGGGTCTTATACATAATTAAAATAAATAGATTATACATATATTTATTAGTAGGCTCGAGTCTAAGTAGTGCTCGAGTTCTATTTGCAAATGAGACAAAGCATCTCGGAATCATACTGCCTGAAAGCTTTACTATAGAATACACAAATAACGGCCACAAAAATTCGGCATAAATTAGACCTTCCCACTTGATACGATAAACAAAAACCACTGCAAAATTGCAAAATGAACATGAACTTTTATAGGACAGTGAAAAAATAAATTGGAAACTGGAGGTGGTTTGAGTGCAGCAAGAATTTCACAATTATTCTATGAGCACGTGTTTAAAATACCACAGATAAAAGCGAATAAAGTCACAGAAAAGGCGTGAAAAGTCGCGGAAAAAAAGCATGGAATGTGGGATATCATGCAAAATACCGCAGACTACAGCGGTAATAAGCGCGGAATATCGTGAAAAAAAAGATAAAATACTGGTAAAAAATTAAGAAATGAAGCGGAGAATGTACCATGTGAACGGGAAGTCATGAAAAAGTGCTTTGTACCTAATCCAGGAAAAATGGTAAGATACAGCGGAGAAAAAGTGTTTAAATTCACGGAAAAAAGTGTGTAAAGTCGCGGAAAAAGAGTCAAAAGTCGCGGAAAAATATGTGAAATCACGTGGATAACTGAAGACTAACGTGGAAAAAAGGGTGGGGTACCCAGCGTTGTCCATGATTCTCACATCGACAGCTATTTTTCAGTAGCCACTTTAGTTGTGGTTCAGCAACTACTAGTTCTTTAAACGATTACGTAATGAGACACCAATCTTAAAAACTATTTCTCCAGAAATATTATGAAAAAAAAACCAGGCTATAATTGTCACCAGGAAACGAATTCAGTTTTTTTATTGAATTCAAAGTAAGTCTGCTTGTTATAACCGGCGAAATCAAATCTTGATCTTCTCAAGAGCCTTATGAAAAAACAACAGGGCAAGTCTCTGAACGGCTAAAGACATCACAAGGTCCCGGAGGACGAAGACCAAGAACAACAAACACCCGTCTCTGAGACCTAAGAAGCAATTAAAACGTCGGCAAACAACACAAAGCGTAACTACGCAAAAAATGTAAGAAACTATGAAGAAAACCAAACTCAACCACCAAAAAAATACAAAACAATTTAGGAAAAAACAAAGGAAAAGTCAAACGGAAACGAAGATCAAAAACTGAAGCGATACTCATTAAACCAAAGGAGGGGAAAAGCTTCAGAGAAGTACTCCAGGAAAAAAGACAGAAGGTCAACCCGGAAGACACCGAGACAACTGTCAAAACCGTTAGGGAGACATAAGTGGGAGACGTGGGACCAAAAGCCAAAAACCCATCAATTTTTGAGAAATTGATCAAAAATATCCAAGGAAATGTAGCCAATGTCAAAAATCCTGAACCAAAAACCAAAGCACCACAAACCGAAACAAAACACAAACGGTAAGATGGAAGATGGAACAGACTTCAAGTTGAACTACTGACCAGCATGATCGAAGAAGGAAAGACCTCCGTATTCCAAATGGAAGGGACCGCCGAAGAGAAAGTTGATGCCACAATGCAGTTTGTCCGACAGGCACGAGATGCTTCAATGACCTGAAAGAGCTTCGTCAATGGAAGAAGAAAACCAGTTTACTGTTGGTCGGATGAAATTGCCGAACTCCGGTGAAGTTGCTTGCTTTAACATTTTTTTAACTGTTCCAATGAACAATGGTACTGATTTTCAAAATAATAGACGAATTCTCAAAAGTTTTGATAAACATTAACATTTTACATTATTTTGTAAAAAAAAATCTTGCAACGATACGGAAAAGTTTGGGTTTTATCAATTTATTTCTTATTTTTTTTGTATAGTTATATTCAAAACAATATTTATTTAAATACCATAAAGGTTCATATCGGAGCTCTGAAGATTAATTATTTTGTTTTTTTCAATAATCCGCTAAAGTTAATTTAATTATTTTTCTTGAAATAATGAATAAACTGAAGAGCTGGTACAAAATTGACCAATATAGTAAAATAATATCTTACAAATTCAAGTACATCTATCTAAATCTAACATAAGCTCCACACCCATCAATCTTCACCAAATGAACAAATCGGATGTGCCCAACCCCAAATGAAACTAGTATAATAATAAGACTCTACAAAAAAAAAAAACGAAACGAAAATTACAATACGAATAAACGATACAGCTATGACACAGGAGAACACAAACCTAACAACAAGCAAAAAGACGGTAAACTTCAACTCCAAGCCTCTTCGACGGGCAGCACGCGCCTGTCCAAACCAAAGCCGCCACCAGCTGAGCAATCTTTAGAATGACGAAGCAGCTACAGCAGCAACCATCAGAAGAATAAAAAAAAAAAAAAATATACTCAGACCCATATGGACTGGCAGTATAAAGAGATTGGGGGGAAGACAAGAACCAAACAGGGCATATCCCCCAAGGGAAGGTCTCTCAAGATTACGCGGATAGCAATCTCGAAAAGCGGTCCCCCATGTGCCAAAACATTAAAATTTTATTTTCGGCTGTATATACCGGAGATGAAGAAACGACGACGATGATGATCGACTTCCATTCAATCGCTCCAACAGGTTGGTACCCATATGAGGAGAGACGGATAATGACATTCAGAGTCGGAGTCCTCCTGCGCCTTGCGCATGTGTGGAGTCCACATTATACTACAATTCTGCAACTCTGCGAGGGTGCGGAGCGGAGCCAAAGGAGAAAATTGTTACAAGATATAAAGATAAATTTTGAAATAAACGACCGGAAATAGAAAGAAGGTTTGGTCCAATGTGCGATCTACAGGATTAAAAGACGATGATGGTGATCGTAAAGGTGAAGTTTCCTTGTCTTAAAAAAAAAAGTCCTATAAAAAAACACTCATAGTCGTCTGAATGGCTGACTGACAAATCTGACTCAGACTTTAAGCCTAGATTTAACTTTTTTTTTCATACACAACTTCTCTTTTTGTATTGGTGATCCGTGATCGTTTCATTTCACAGATCTGTAGTACGAAACGAATCAATGGATAATGATTTCTTTTTTATCTTGGAGGTAGAGGGAACATACACTCATGTGGGTTCATTATACACACATCTAGCTATATCTAATATCTTTATACGTAACAGTGTTAGATCAGGTTAATGGGTTCATCAATGGCATGGAAAATGTGTTGTGATCTTTTTTTGATCTTGACTGATTATTATGGTAAAATCAATGTCACATTTTGTTTGCTATCAAAACTTTTAAACTAAAAGAATAAATCATGTAAAATGTTGCCTCGAAGGTATTTGTAATTTCGCCATATCATTTTATGATATGAGTTAAAGTTGCTTACATTATTAAATTTTGTATATAGGCAGGTACCAATAAAACTAGGGTATTTTGAACAAAAGTTGTAGGCACGACCGTATTTTTTTATTTGCAAATACAATTATTGGAAGTGCGGTCTGTAATTTTGAGGTTATGACATTTTAATTTTAATTTTAAAAGGAGACTGGTCACTTTTGCATGGAACGTGGCCTATTGGTGTAACACACATTGAGACATATGTACAATGTACATCAAATGAAAGGTCTTGATGAGTGATATTATTTTGTTGTATATGGCATAAGTCTGTATCTAGTGCAGGGAAAGTGCAGTGTGGCATTTTATATTTTTTGGGACAAAAATCTATAAGATTTACGAAAAAGTTTATTTTTATCATGTACTTTACGATGAAATCACCATAATAATAACATGGTTTTGGGGGCTTATGCTGTGTATATTTTTATTTATTTTGCACACACAATAAACTTATTAAATTTCAGAAGTCAGCCATCTTAAATGATAATAATCTGACTGACTCATTTTCTATAACAAAGGTGACATAAAAAAAAGTAATTACACCAATCAATATGTGGTGTAGTGTAAGGTTCCACCAAACCTAGAAGTTAGGGTAAAGTTGGGTAATTTAAAAATAAAAGTTTTTGTACATCTCGGAAAGTATGAGGAAAAGAATAGGTAATAAAATAAATTTGAGTGAATAGATAAATCGAAATGATATAGATTTGTTCCCTAACAACAAATTTAAAAAAAAAATCACGTTTTCGAGACATCATCATCACAAATCAATTTATGTGGATAAAGTAGATTTTTTATAAGATTCTACATATATTATACATAAGCAATGAAAAAAAATTAGGTCTCTGATACGGATTCTTTTTGAAATCCTGCATTACATTTTTTTTTTTTGAGATTTGAAAAATACAAACGTCTTTAAACGTTTTCTTGAGTGTTTTTTTTTTTTTAATTTAAAAAATGGGGGAATAACGGGAAAAATATAAACTGATAGTGGCTGTTATATTAAAAAAAATTCTACGAGTTAAGGTAAAAACAAGATTTGTTGGTCCAACTTTTGTCACCATATCCAATGGTTTCTTATTTTAAGCTTTTTTATTATGAAATTTTGAAATTTTTAATTAACACATCCGTTAGATATTAGGTATGTACAAAATTTTAGAATTTTCTGTAGTCTGTGAGCGGAGATAACAGTAAACAGAGTTTTTTTACACGGTGTGGCGCGTCATAACTTTTTATCAAAGCTACATAAAATAATGATTCATCACAACCAAATTACCTTTAATTTGATATATCACAATTATTTTAATTTTCAAAGTCTTATATTGAGTTGAATAAAAATCTAGCAAATATGTCTACTTTGTTCGTCGCAACTCGGCTGGTCGAGTTAAGAACGGTACCACTGGCTGACAAATGGACCGAGGTGGTTCGCTGAAAAAAAATATAATTTTTTTTATATATGTCTGATTTTAAGGATTGAGGTGTTCAAATCTGGCTGAAACATGAGACTACAAGTGTAATACAAGTGTATTTTGAAGGATCATTGTGTTCGAGATATTCCTTTTTATCTAATAGAATCTACTATTAGATAAAAAGGAATATAAGTGTGCATAAGAATATTGGGAATATATTCTGTCAGAATTATGAAGGTAGAATTTTTGAAAGCAGAATCTTTAAATGAGAACCATTTTGTTCAGAAAGCGGAATTAACGGTAGGTACTTGCCATAAAACTTTTTTTTTATTCTGACTCAATCAATTTCAACCATTGTTTTTATATGAAAGCTTTTAAGTTTCCGCAATAATATTTAGTAAAAAAAAATTTGAAAATTATTTTTTTGGATTAAAAAAAAAAAAAATATTAATTTTTTTTGAAAAATCAATTTTTCGAAAACTATTTAATATTTATTTTTCAAAATTTACTTTTTAGATGTTGATAAATAATGTTTTAAAAATTGCGTACTAATTTTTTTATAAAAGTCCTTGCAAAATTTTATATAAAAAAATAGTTTTTTTTTAACGGTTCTTACGATTTCTTCTTTTTTTAAAAATGTATCATTATAGAAGAAATCAAATTGCATACTTTGTTTTGAGGTTAAATTAATTTAAGAAGCTGTTTTAGTCATCTGAAAATCGAATTTTATGCTTTTCTAATTTTTTTTCTAAAACTGCATTTGCAAATTTATAATTAAAAAGGCTTAGCATATACTTACTTATAGTAACTTTATACATAAGAGCAAGTTCGTGCGATCCAGTAGTGCAATTTATTTTTACTGGTTTAAGTCAAACACTGGTTTTAGATCTTCAAGAAACATTCTAATAAAACACAAAAAAAAAAAAAAACAGTCAAACAGTACTGCTTTTAGTCAATTAACTGCTTATATTATTTACTTTATTTTATTTTAGAAGTGAGTGCCAACTGCCTATTTTTCAGTTAAGGTCCTGGGTAGCGGTACTTACTTGCAGTTAAAATTAAAGTTAATTAACTGCGACTTAATTGACTGCATTATCAACTGACTGCAGTCTTTAACAACTCTAGTAAATAGAGAAATAGATCTTGTTATTTTCAGTATTCTCAAAAACTACAAGATATCTAATTTTCAGTATATGACAAAACGATTCTTATACACTCCCATTAAAAACTGTCTGATAGAAATATCTCATAGTTTCGCCACGTTCGTAAGATTTTGAGTATGTACCATATCGTAATCCCGGGTTTCGTTTTGTTGATGATTTATCTCCAATAGAATCTTATGTGTGAAAAACTTTCGATCAGCCAGGAAGAAACTGACATCAAAGAAAACACACGAAATATATAACCCCAATTAAACAAACAAAAAATAAATATAAACACATCTAAACAAAGAACAATCCGTTCACAATGCTCTTTGACACACACAATAGCCATTTAGCCTTCACCGTGCTCATACCCATCAGTCTTCAAGGAATGTTTCATCAGGGACGACAAATAGTGGGATAGATTAGCTTTTAAACTGGAAATTAATCAATTTTTTTTAAACTAAAAACTAAAAATTAGCCTGGCGATGACGACTGTACATTTATACTTTAGGGCTAGTATCGTTGGCACCAAATTTTACTCGCTCGAATAAAATGAACAATTTTGATAAAAACAAGTTTTTTGTAGAAACTATACCTAATAATTTATCAGAAAAATTATTTGCTTTATCGCTGCCAACAAAATTAAATCAAAGTCGTACAAGGAAAAAAAAATCACGCAAATCGACAGCCTTATTGCTGGCTAAGACAAATTCTCTTTGGCAGAAATCAAAGTAATTCTAAGGTTCCCAATTTAAAATTTTGAAGCTTTGGAAAAAAGCGAGGTTGACCCAAAATTTCTGAAGTAGGTTAAAACAAAACTTAAAAAAATGTTTTTAAACAATATAATGTTTAGTAAATTCTATGTTTTGTTGTCAAAAGCAAAGTAAACCTAGTTGGATCGGAGTAAAGTACAAACCCTGTAAAGGGCTGTAAATTTGTATTTTTTTTTGTAATGTATTATATGACAGACAAATTAGCAGAAGTGTAAGTGTAGAAGTGATTGAACTAAAAAAAAGCATTATTAAAAAATAACCTGATAGGATACTAAGATACTAAACTGAACTTTTGAAAATAGGATTGTACCTATTATAAGATGAATACAAATTTGCAAAATCGGTAGAAACATAGATTGATCGTAAAGGTTGTCAGAGTCATCAAACCTAAAAAATTTAAAATCTTAAAACAAAACCTGATGACGTGAAAATTGGTGTCCACGTAGCTATTATTATTTCCTGACAAACGAAATAAAACTTACAGAAGCATAGGTATATAAAAGCTTTTATGAAAATTGAGAAGGAACAATCGACAGAAACTTTGGTGGAGCAATAAGGATGCCAAAAGTTATACATATAACCCGGAAAACTGAATAAACAATAACTTTTGTATGTTTATATTTTAATGGAAATAGATAAGGCAGTCTAACCAATGACCTAGGTGGCAAAAAATATAAGTTGTAGTTATTTATTAAAACTTTGTTAATATTTTTATCAAGCAGTGATAAAACCATTTAAGTATAAACGCATTTAAGGAAGCTTGCATGTATCCGAAGAAAATTAATTTTATCTTTGTCTTCATTAAATAGTTCCACTGTGCTTCGTCGTCACAGTCACAATACGATCTATGGAAGTCGGTGGTGGTGGCGGCGTGCCGCTATGACATGTAAAATGTAAGAGGATTTAAAGATGTGGAAAATAATTAATATGTATCTTTAAAAAAATCCATGTCAAACTATTAGTTAGCATTAAGATGGTTTGAAACGGAGTGGTTCCGTTGCTTACTATATATAGTACGAGTACTACAGCCCCACCTTGCTTTCCACAAAGCTATAAACTAAAACATTGCACTCCTGTTCGTTGGACGAACGATCTTTGCGATATTCTTTCTTTCTTATATAAATGTGCTCATGCAGCTCGGCCGAGGATGATGCGCGCGCGAACACAATCAAATTAAATGGAAACCATGTAAAGATGACATTTTGTCTGACATGAAATGGACAAAAAGTCATCATTTGTTACAACGCGAATGGAACAAAAATGCGTTTATACTCGCTAGTTATATTGCAACAGTTTTCGACCAGAAAAGGTGCGTTTATTTCTAGTCTGTAAATTATCTGACACGTTCTTTTGCCTCATGTAGGTACCTACGTTAAGATTGTATATAAATAGGAGGAGGTCAGACAATTATCTGCCATTGAATAAATTGACTCTCTTGTGCCATAGTGTGGTTCCTTAGAAGAACACATTTTGACACTCCTTCACGATGTAAGATGGTGATGTGTATGAGCATTGTGATCATAAATGTCAGCGATTGAACGTTATATGGACAAACTCAATTTGTGTTCGCTAATGGTGATGTTAGAAATTGAAGTGATATTAATGATAGATACTTGAAGATATAAATTTATGTATAGATATATTATATAAGAATATTTCACTTATGTAGTAAAAGATGACTATTAGCAGGTACGAAAGGAAGAGGTCTTCCCGTCTACGCTTGGTGGGATTGGCGTGATAAGAAAAAAGTCGGTACAATTTCTCAGGTGTAAAAGAAACTAGTTTAAAGTATAAGCAATTGGCGTTATTATTTTTAAAGTTAAGAAGTCTTCCAAGGCAAAAGTTGCAGATTCATCATGTTTTCTGTTTTATATTGACTAGTATCGCCCAGCGGTCAAAATTCAACCACCATTTATCACAAATACCGGATACAGTCAATCTGATTTTAATTTTTCACCGTTCGAAGTTGAAATGGTGTTCAATTTTGTTTCGGAAGGACATACCTGATGTATCCGGGCTTATCCCCCTGCCAGTACGGTCATCCTTGGTTTTCTGTGCAGCGGGATAGGAAGTGAGTGTGATATCTAGAAACCTTTTTTTGCAGTGTGATAGACATCATATAAAAGTAGGCCAGCTTACGTCTGACAAACATGAGTTTAAATAGAAATACATTCGAAAAAAAACCAAGAGCCGATGAAAATAGTACAGTTGTTCTAATTCTTGACTGGAATTTCCGAGGTGTAAGCTCCAGGGGCCCACTTCCTTATCTTAATTTACTGTACCAGGTTCTATCAAAGTTCTTTACTACGAATGTTTATATTATTTATATGTAGCTAGTGCCGTGAAAATTATTTACTTACTAACTTAGGTCATTAGACAACGGACATAAGGTGATCCCCTGGAGGGGCGTTTGGCCTTCACTACTAATACGCGCCAAAGTGTACGTTTTCCGGAAAATATACCTCACTTCTCTCCAACTCTTCTTCAGCTGTTTTGTGCCATGTGCTATGTGAGCGGGTTCCATGCATCGCTTGGCTTGCAATGTAATCGTTGCTTTTTCAAAGCTGACACCTACGTGTTCTTAGAGTTCTGTCTATAGATTTTTGGCGAGTTCACCTTTGAAATTCATCATTTGACATTCAATTGGCTCAGGAAACCTTCAGATCTTTCGTAGAAACTGATCATTTTTGATTTTGCTGTGTTAATATTCAGGGCCACCCTAGTTTTCTTGATGGCTGCGAGCAACACATTATCGTTATCACTAAGAAGAATTGTATTAGAAAAAGTATGTAACCCTGCCTGACTCTACATTGGACTTCAAATTCATCTGAAAACTTTCCTCTATGCAGAAAGTGACATTAACGAGTGATATGCATATATGGGCCAAAATCATGGAGTTGGAAAATTTGATGTGCAGGCTTTTTTAAAATCAAAATTACATTAAATTTAAATTTAGTTCGAACGTACCGGTTAAAATAATTGAGATGAATCTCTCCATCTAATACATATAGCCGTAAAATCATTCAGGGAACGCTTCCATAACTCAAAAACTGGGATTTAAGTGACAAAAAAATAAGCTAAAATCAATTAATGTTGCTTAACATTACAAATTAAAAATTTTCTTTAAGAATTTTCTAGTGCTTTTTTAAAAAAACGAGAAGATTTATTATTTCTATTGTAATGTTTTCTGGGTTCTGAATAAAACTTCCAAATTACACTTTCACAATCACTTATCTTTATCACTGTCAAAATCAAACTGTCTCGATCTCCTTCTACGACCTCGTATTTATACTCCTCTCAAGGATCCAGAGATCTCCAGTTTCGTTAAGCAAAAGAGACAAATACACACAGACAGATAGAGACAGATATAGACAGATATCGTTCCGTTCCATTTCGTTCCGTTCGAAGTTCGAAAGTTTGACGTTCGGATGAAAGCGTTCAGAGCTTTAGTTATTAATCGTAACCAAAGACCTACATGTGTCTTTTCGCCTGGGTGTGTTCGCTCCTATATTCCTAGCACTATTTAAATAAAAGTCAGAAGTCAAATATTAAATTTGTTTTCATCTAACATGCAGATGTTGCTACGAATGGTCATTCTTGTATGTCATGGAATTGGTTTATCGTTGCATAAATAGTTATCTGCATGAACAAATTTAATTAAAGTGGTAATTAATTATACATTTGATATCATAAGGACGGTACATCAATTAAGCGTCATTTCGGGAACGCCTATTTTGATATGAGTTAAGATTAAAATTATAATTTTTTGACGATGCTAAATAAAGACCACTACAATAAAACTTCAAAAATATTTCGTTTAATTTTGTTAGAACGAAAATAAACGATAATTATGATCAAAACGTCATTTCCGGGAACGCTTTTGGGCTATGAATGAGTTATTCAATATTCTCGAAACAAATATATGGTGGTATCTGCAAATATATGGCTTGAATATGGAGCTTCATCATAAAAAAAAAATTGAAAACGTTAACTATTTCGTAGGTATTTTGGAATAGAAGAAAAACGGATTTATTTAAGAAATGTATCCATAGAAAAACTAAAATGAGGTCATATTTCATTAACAAAGTTATAAATAATATATAATTCAGACTAACATAGTTTGTAAAATACCACAGTCATTTTGGGAACATCCATCATTATCTCCTGGCTTCATCATTTCCGAGAACGCTATTTCATGTATTATTAATAATCAATTTAATCAATATTCTTTATTTCTCAATAATATTTATTATTTATTAAAAATAAATAAAGTTAAAGTAGCCGAGAATAATAAAAGAGAATTAAGGGTAAATATCTTTTAGTTATATTAATATCAATTATCCAGTTTGGTCAACAATAATGGGCGTGTTGAAGGCAAATGCATTTGCAATATTTTTTGCAGAAGTATCGGCTCTTTCTACTTTTTGTGCAGAATACACAATCTCTTCTGCTACTTGTGTTACAGGAAACACAATTTTTTTCTTCATTTTTTATTGTATGAAAAAAAAAAATTGTAATACGGATGTGTACGAGGGCCCAAACCTCTATTTTGCGAAAAACTGCTGAACTTTTTACATCTATTTTTATGTTATAAAAATTTCAATACATTGCGATAAATTGAAAAAATAATTTTGAATTCAAATTATACCAAAAGGAACCCGAATCTGAAGTCAAAACTACCCTAGCACGTCAAGTTCTTGAGATATGCTAATATGAACATGTTAATTTATCGTCGAATTTCTTTACTGGTAAATACTTCATTACAAAACTATTAATGGGATGTGAATGAAGTGCATTTCATCTGTCTAAATCATTTTAAATCATTTAAAAATTCACTTTAAGCGCAAAGCGAAGTTTACTCTCTTTAGTCTATTTTAAGCGTTTCTAGAGGTGGAAAGTTTTGAAGTTATAATTTTCAATGGCTAACTTTATAAATGTTTCTTGGGATGCTGAGCACGAATCTAAAGTTATCTAACAAAATGTATCACGTCGGGAAATATGAAAAATCATTGAAAAAAATAGTATAAAAAACTATTACTAAAACCGTTTATGAAGAACAAATGTAGACAAAATTTATGTCTTGACCAATTTTTGTACGACTTCTGGATTCTTCTCAAATTTTTTTTTAAAAATCCATAAAAATTAGTCCTTCTTAAAAGCATAAAATATCCTTTTTCATTGGTTTTCCTCTGATTACTGCCTTCCTTACACCATAATTAACTTGACCAGTCTATAATTTTCTTATTAATGAGTTAAAACGCGTTAAAGACTTAAGTTGTCAAAAAGTCCATGAAATAGCTTTAAAATCAATAAATTGATTGACTGGCACTTTTGAAAATGTTTTCTTTACAAAGTTTTTGGACTCTAAAGTCTCAATTCCCTTATTAAGTTTCTCGTTTAAAACTCAATTATAATTCTTTATTTTAAATTTATTTTATTGTTTTTTTTTTTGTCAAAGACACTAACCAAAATATTGGTCAAATCAAAACGTCAATACCTTCATATATTCTCAAATTACCTACGACCACCCAAGTTATGCATTAGTTTATTCCGATTCCCAATGCCACCAGCGCAGCGACGATGACGCGACGGACGTGACACTTCTTTGCTCAGCATCAGTTTATTTCACACACAAATTTCTCTCATTTTTATAAAAATTACCAATACGACCACTTAATCATTATTTTGTTGCTAGAAACGTTGCACCTTAAAACCACCAACACTCCATCATCACTTGCACAAAAGGCAGGAAAAAAGCTTCCGGCTTCAGCTTGATACTGTGAATCCACAACTTATCATCTCAGAAATCTTGTGTGTTTTGGTTCATTTTACAAAATATTTAATATGCAAATTGTGAGGGAGTTTATAGGGGAACTTTTCCATATTAAAAATCTAAAAATCCCAAATGGAATTTAACCTGATGCCAAGATATACCGTTAAATAGATAAATACTCATAATTCATCGAAATTATTCGAAATGATTGTTATCTCTGGCGCGTGCAGTTTTCGACTTCTAAACACAAATTATACAAAATCTTTCCCCATTTAGATAAACAAAAAATTAATAAAAGGAAAAACTAAAATATTTTTCTATTCAAATAAAAATTTGGCGCCACATATTTGTTGAACTGTTATGAAGCACCACGACAGAAAAGCCCCAACCTTGATCTTGATCTTTATCGCATCTAGAAATTAATGGGTTGACCGATGCGACGCAAGTCGCAGTTATTAAAAATTGTATTTTTTTTTTGAGGGCGACATTATAGACTCAGCACAGCTGTCTTACTTTTGATAAATTTAATCAACACTTAAACGATGAGTTAGTTAAAACGGCCGTATCTTCACAAGATCGGTTAGGGCGTAGTGCATGCATCTCACGAACCCAACTCTTTCGTTGGGCTCTTCTCTTTTCTTGGTTTTCAGTAACTGAGACAAGACACTTATTTGCTGCCATCGTTCTTAGTTCTCTAGCATCCTCTGTATGATGTTATCTGCTGTACTATACTGACAGGAGGGGCTTATTGCTTTGCCTATCTTGTGCACTAAGGCGATGAAATACTCATGTCCGGTGAGGAATGGTGTGACATAATAGTTTACTACGCCGTGTTTCCGGTTACCCCATTTAGCAACGTCTGCGATAAGCCTTGCGATCCAGTGCCCTATGCTTTCTGGTTACTACCGCTTCTGTTGTGTAAGCGCCTTGCTTCCGTAATGGTCACTTCCTCTACGATTTCTGGTTTTGTTGTGACGCTCTTCTTTTCTGCCGCTAGAATTTCAATGAAAATAACTGGTGGGATTACAAGGGAGCTTATTTTCGACACTATTCGGTAGAGCTGGCTATCTAAAGGGTTCCACGGTGGCGTGCTGCTATCATTTAGTACCGAGCCTCATTCCAAGATACCTACTTAAATCTATATTTGCTTAGTGTTGGGATCCTCTTCTTCGTTAGAAGAACTATTTTAGTTTTTTTCTGTGGCCAAAGTGCAGCAATGTCGTCTCTGTACCCTACTCCCTACCAGAAGGGTTTCATCAGGCATTTTCATGCGTAGGATGTCATCATAGGAAACGTTCCAAAAGTAAGATCCCAAAATGGATCATTGCGTTACTCTGGAAGTAATTGCCTCTACCATTGGGTCTTCTGTGGTATCATAGGTCAACTTCCGTTCACTAAAATAGTTCTTGATCTTCCGCATAAGTTATACTGGATTTTTTTAAATCTGGTCTTAAGCGCTATCAGCAATCGCTCCATCCAGAATGCATTTTTTTCATGCAGAGCTCCCAGCAACAAAATCTTTCTAGAGCAGTGGTTTCTCTGTGATTTGGGTAGCCTTCACTTCTTCCTCTATAGCTCGAAAGATCTTTTCTTAAAGCCGTACTACCTTTCTCTCGCGTTTAGTACTGCAGCCAATAGATGTAGTTTTAGCAACTTTTCGAGTAGTTTGCCTGCAGTATCCAGCATACTTTTAAGAGAGGTCTGTATCCGGGTCCTTTTTTTTTCTTTGTTGATCAGAACTAGTTATTGATTTTTACAGATCTTCTCAAAGGTAGGTATCTTCCTCGAGATAGCTGTTGTACATGGTCAGAAGTAGCTGGAGGCATGTTTTAGCGGTGACTTTGAGTTCTTCTGCTGGTGTACCGTCTGGTCCGGGGTTTTTGGATTTGGAAGGCTTCAGCAGCTTAACTCAACTCTTCTTCTCTAAAATATGGTATATCTTCTTGTTGGGCCTGTGATGCGTCGGGGGCCTTATAGGATAAGTTGGGAAAAGCGCGTCTGCGATGAGTCGCATCTATTCTTTAGTAAGGCTAGTAACAACGTTTTGGATTCCGAGCTTCTGTATTACGATTTTGTAGCCCACTTTCCAGAGGTCAGTGTTTACCTCTCGGTGGAGATCTTCTTGTCTTCTTTTTCTTGCTTGACCTTCCTGGACGTGGACCTTCCCTGCATCCTGCTGCAAACATCTTCTGCGAAGCTTAGCTTCTTCCGTCCACCAATATGCTGGGTTCCTGTTTTTATTTCCGCTGGTCCTCTTATAAGATGAATTGTAGCTTCGGCTTTTACTTTTGCGGGTTAGTTGTAAAATAAGTGAAAAATATTCCATGAAACATACTTTTATCGTTGCGGGCCTGCTTTTCACTCCATTCAAAGAGTTTCTTTTCAGTTTTGTCACTCTTTTAGCGGTAACCTTTTTCGTAAAGCACCTCCTTATCGACACTTGCCGATCGAGCCCACCAGGAGGAGAAGGGATTAATTAAATGACCACAGTCTCCTATCAACCAAGCAGGGGGGATATTAGAAATTAATTTGGAAATCGTTTTTTAATTAATATTATCAAAATCATCTACTGAATCTTTTAGGTTTTATATGAAACCCCGTTTGTTGGAATGCAATTAGTAAAAATCTCAGATGAATGAATCTTTTCTTCTTCTATTTAATAATTTTGTGTTCGAAAGCTTGATGGAAAGATAATATGAGATTTAGGTACCTATGTATTTTGTTTTCTTTCAAGTCTCCATAGCTTTTCATTATAGAAAAAAAAAGATAATAATCTTAGCACAGCGGCATGCTTCTCGAAAGAATGAATAGACTCATGTATATGCAACCAGACAAACGACACACGTCTTAAGAACATAAATGATTGCAATAATTAAATATTCAATAATATTTTCTGTAGGTACAGTAGGCACATTCCAAACTTTTTATTTATTTGTTTTTGTTCTCAAAAATCAGATCAATATATTTTGCATGTAGTATATAATGAAGATTTAGGTCTTCAGGCTCAGGAAATATGACAAAACATAATTTTCTTAGTACATTAAAATCAAATTCTGCTTCACGTCGAGGTTTAGGAGTAGTATTCTGGAGTCTTGACGTGTTTAGGTCGGGAACAGAAGATGGGCAGATATGTATGTGGATGGCCATCTGATGGCAAGATAATTTGCAGCTGCAGATTGGAGATTCCAAGCAAACAGCCGAAAGCCCAGGGCTCATCAGATCACGTAAAATGAAAACGATATCGTTTCGACAATATCTTTCTCTATCATTTCAATTTACAAAACTATAGAGGGAACAAAAGTTAAACCGATATTGTCCAATTGGAAATCAATAGTGTGCTGTAAAAAATGTTTTCATAACAGGTACCTACTGAAAGCATTGTCGGCTGGCATAAGGAAGATACAGTTCTTGGCTTGGACAAAGATCGACGAAAGAAAACAACTTGCACATCGCAGCTTTGCGAGCATCTAATAAAAACGAGCTGGAGTCTGTGTATCTTATGAAGATGAGAGAAGCTTACGTGCGACGCGACGTGATAAGTATAACTACGTCAATGCATTAGGTATGGATGCGTTCGGCGCGTTCAGCATAACTGTTTATAGAATCACAAAGGAGTCCGGCTCAGAAGATGGAGGAATGAAATGAAGTCTGATATCCCAACTTAAGCATCTGCGGACTACGTGAACGACGAGGACGATGCTGACGCATGCTAACTCTGTCATAGGATCATGGATCTTCATCAAATGATAACAAGCGTGGAGGGAAAAGCAGAAATCGTGGGGCTGAAAATTAACCAGGCAATTTACAGCCTCGAAAGTAGCTCATCCGTTCAAGTAAATATTTCTATACAACCTGTAGAGAAAGTAGAAGACATTCAATATCTTGGGAGTGGAAAGGTAAAACCGAACAAGACTTCAACAGCCGTATTAAGAAGGCAAAGGATGCTTTTGGAATGTTGTCCAAAATATAGAGAAATAATTTTATCAGCTTAAAGACCAAGCGGAGACTGTACCGATCCAATCTTGAATCCGTGCTTCTTTATGCATGTATCAAGCAGGTGGAAAATCTTAACAACTGTCAGAAGTAGGCAGCAAACGTTCGTGAATAGGTGTCTACAAAACATCTTCACATTCTGACCCAATCGCATATCAAATAATAAACTTCATTGAAGCACGGGCCTAGAATCTATTTACAGAACTCTACGATGACGAAGGCGTGTCACGCTTCGAAAAAGCTACAATTGCATTGGAATCCTGCTCACACAGGCAGTATAAAGCGCAGTGATTTAATACAAATTCGGAAACCGTACACGATCAGTGGTCAAATCAAATTGACAGAATAGTACGAAGGAATGTGTTAGGTAGAAATAAGTTTTATATTTACTTGATTTAGAGCGGTTTGCTGATACGAAACATAAGAATTTAAGTGTCAGGTCACACAGAGTAAAAAGTAGCATATAAGCGCTTATGTTCAACACAAATATTTTAAGTATCGTATCAGCAAATTGCCCTTAAAGAGACTATAGGGCAATTCCATATGTGGGTTACACTACATTTGACATGACCAGCGTTCTATCTTTTCTTTCAAAGTAGTATTACATATAAGATTTTTCAATTATCCCCAGTTTGTAAAGATGCGTTCTTGCAATGTTGTAAAATATGTTATATGTTAGAGCACATAAAATAGATTAATGGAAAATGGTAAAATAAAACAAATGTGTGCCTACAGTTTTGTTTTATTAATAATATAGTTCGTGAGTTACACTTCAGGCCAAAACGTGAGTTACACTACCGTCACATTCGAATATAGAATCATACTGTTATTTCAAAGAAAACTTTAAACTAGAACTACAAAACATTACATACTTCAAAAGTACTATTTTATGAAAAAATACATCAAATTTTCTTTAAGTACTGAATAATTCTTAACATAGTAGAATAGTAGTTTCTATTAAAAACAAAACAAAAAGTATAGATTGATATTCTTCAAGTTTCACGTAAATAAAAACTCAGAAAAGATGAAAAGTTCTTTAAAGAACAAAACTTCCAAAAACAAAACTAAAGTTAGAAACCTCTGATTTCTGCGATAAACTGCAACTTAAGCATTTGCTAGAAAAAGTTTTCATGGAAAAGCTGTTACAAAAGCCAAATGGAATCTTCTTTCTAGTCTTATAAATCTTAGAAAGGGTAAAGAAGTTGCAAATGCATATGAATTAGAAAGAGTATAGCTCCTGGCATTATATTACCTTAATGCTGAACGAAACAAAAATAAATGTTCGTTCACTTGAAAAATTTAGGAAATTCTTGTACCTATGGTTGGTGGCAGGACTTTGGCGACAAAAACCTCTCTGACAGAAAAGTCTTTAGCTTTACCAAGTGTACCGGAAATTTTGCATTAAGATTGAGGCAAATCAATCGATGTTGTTATTTTTATTAAGCGTCGATGTTAATTTCAGTTTTTCCCTCAAATTCTACAAAAAATTTTATAAATTTCAGTTTCTCTGTCTTTGATTTGCTTTCTTTTCGCTAATTACTACCATATCCAAGGAAAAAGCAAAAAAAAAAACCATTACGTGCCATGACTGAATATGTTTTTAGTGACTGTCTATTCTTCGTGAGTTACACTACAACAATGTTAATTTAGATAAAAAAAATTTGAGGTCGGTATCATGTAATTAATTCTCTTAATTAACTAAGTTAATTTTTTCCAAGCTGTAGTAGAACTTTGGCTTTAATTAGAGAAACAATTCTGTTTATTTTGTGATCTACACTACAGCTTAACTAGTGTTATCAATTTAATATTTTTTAGTAATGTAATGCTTACATAAATTAAGGATTGCATACCGGTAAGTCAATACTTAACATAAGTTCTTAATGATAATAATTATAATTCAAAATAGGTACTAATTCGGTAAAATTTTATTAAAATCCTCTTTAAAATTCACCTTCTTTTGATGCTCATGAAGGTATTTTTAAAACGACTGTATTGAAAAAAAAAACAAAATTAAATTGTTTTGCTATTGTGAATACTTAAGATATATACCTAATAGTATTGCTATCATACTAAAGTACTTTTATTTTACACCCAAAAACAATAATTATCGATTTTGGTAGACAATACTTGGAATTGTCCTGTAGGTTCAGATGGAATACAAAGTTTCAATCTGAATAATGTGTATCGAAGGCATTCCAGTATGTTTTCCAAAATTTAAAGGCCTCTTTTATCATTTACAGCAAAACTAATTATTTAGTGTTCCCATCGCATAAAGACATAGGTATATGAACTCGGTAGCACACCATCTTCATTAGATGGCTGTTCACAGATTCAAATCGAAGTCAAATAAATTTCGAGATAAACATATTTTCAAGATTTCTTGTAGGTAACAATTTCTTTTCAAAATTTTATATTCCTATCGCAACTAAATCTATATCGCTCATAAAAATATCTTGCCACAAAGTAATAGAACACTTCTGAGTTTCTAAATTAAATGTCTCATATCTATTTGTCACACACTTTATATTTAATGTTTAACACTTTCTTGAAATAGAGGCTAGAATGAAACTAGGTGTGGCTAAATACGACAAAAAATGTACAAAAATCCATTTATTGTTACCATCAACGCAATCGAATTTTATAGCACAACCAACACCGGGAACATCACACATAAAACCTTACCACAAAGTCTCCTGACAAATCGCCATCATTTATATCATTTAACGATCTCTGCTTCTTTAAAGCTGACCTTCAACATTGCCTTATTAACACCTTGGTATTCACACCATCTCTGCCATCTATATACTTCCATCATGCCCATGTTTTCGAGTTAAACTAAAAATCAAAATTCATAACCCAACTCTTGACCATATTAACTAAATCACTTTAACGATATCCGGATGCTGTCCTGCGGCTTATACCATCACAGTCTACTTCTTATCCCTTCGGCTTTGGTAAGTGAAAGCAAAACAGCAACAAACAAAAAAAAAAAAAACAATAAAGAAAAGAAAAATTAATATTTAACTGAAAAACTATAAAATCAGCATCGAGCTCCTCTTGATTTGAAGACCACTCCATCAGAACAAATAGCTTCGGATAAGAAGACTGCAGAGGTATATGGCTCCGATGAGCCGCAACGACCACAGGGGGTGCCTCACTGTTATGGTCACTGTTTTGTGGGACTTAATTGGAATACAAACAATCACAACAAACCATGTCAGAAATTCTTTTTGGGTCCATTATTATCAATGAAAAGCCATTAGAGCTTGTATGGGGGCCCTACATTTAACAGCAGAGATTTTGTCATTTAACAAGTTTCCATATTTCAACATCCGAAAGGTCATGATCACAAATACAAATCCACCTGCAAGTGACAGCGTCATATGGTTTATTTAATTATTGAACTTTTCGGTGATCCAATATATTGTTTTTTTTTTTTTTTTTTTTTAATTTATTCCTAGGGTGCTGAAGTGGGTAAGTATTTTTTGTTGGGTTCTTTCAATTTCCATACGGCACCTGAGATTAACATTACACGTGCCTTACACATCATTAATATTATTTTATGTTTGAACAAAGTTAAGCAGCTGTTGAACTGGAGGTGTTAATAAGTGCAGAATGGTGTTTTATAGGACTGCCTTGTGAAAACTAAATTACCTATCATATTATCAAGGGCAAGGCTCAAGTGTCATTTTAATTGAATTTTGTGCTTTGGTCAAACGTCAGGTACCTATTATTATGACAATTGACAGTTAATAATGTAACAGGTTAAGAGCTAGCATTCACTTTCCCTGGGTGGTATCCAAATTACTAAGGATTTGTGTGTAATTTAGCCAGTTCACGTTTCTGAGATTTCTGAGCGCTCAGTAATCTCAGCAAGCCGAACCGTATTTCTCAGTAAATTTCCTATCAAAAACTGAGCAGAAAAAAAATTGGATTCGTTATTTAAAGTCCAGTAACCTTGTCGTTTCGTAGAAAGGAGACCTTGGGTCATATCCAGTAGTTCTGACTTTTTGCTAAGTTCCTTATAATGTTAAGCCGATGATGTTAAATTCAATTTTTCGACCTCAAGCGCCAAACGCAATATTGGTTAAAAATGCAGAAAAACGGGATTTTTTTTGCGCTTAGTAGTAAATCGTATTTTTAGATAGTTTTTTTTTACTATAAACTATATTCTAAGGTTTCACTCTCTTAAAATTTTCTTTGATTGGAGCCCAATATCATTTCTATAAAGCCAACAGTTATCAAGATGCAGTATTTCAAAACATAGCTATAAAAAATGTAAAACATAAAGTAGTAGAAATAAAAATATATTAAGATATTCTGAATGTTGCCCATAACATGAATCTAACTATTAAAACGTGTTACTTCGGTCAAAAAAGAAAAACTTTTTAAGGGGCGGAGTGCATATATCCCCTCGTTCAGGCAGGAGAGTCACTTTTCTAAAAAAGTGACTTAATATGTAAAAAGAACTATTTAAAGACAACGGTTATAGTTTAAACAAAATTCCTTAACTTATCTTAGAACCAGAAACTTATTCTTGAATTATGTTAAAATAATTTTTTTTTTAGTTGATAGTTTGGAAACAACTTTTTTTCAAACACAAAATTCTGCAAAAAATAAGATTTATTTTATTTAAACAATGATTTAAAAGATTTTACATGGCTAAGTACCATCAAATACTGAAAACTTAATGAGTAAATGTCTTAAAGTTTTTGAGATATCTTCAAATAACGAGATCTAGATCTAACTATTTTCAGGTAAGGCACCAAACTTTTAAACAACAAGGTTTCTACTCTCTAAACAGGGATCATCATAAAGAAATCAGCAAAAAATCAGAACTACTGGCTTTGACGCAAGGTCTAATGTACATAGGTAGCCGGATCAGCATGAATTTTGTTTTGTTTTTAGATTCGGTATCAAAAAATAAAAATAAAATAGAAATATGTTCACTACCAATATATTTTAACAAAATATTATTAAGTTTTATTAATCTTCTCTAACCAAGAAAACCTTAACACGTGGACATGTGATTTTTTTTAGACTTTTGATGTAAGCAATGATTTAGAAAGATATTGACAACAAAATATACCCGTTATTATTTATTCCAAGGTTGTTTAAGGACGTTTTTATTGACCATTCCAGAATTTTCAATTCCCCTCAAAAGTCACCCTTTTACCGTATGTGTAGGTTCATATTGTCTTGGGCGATTTTGTTTCTTGGTTTTGGATGACCAACTAAATATTTCTGCCATATTTTGTCACTATACCAACACTTAGAAAGGTTTTTGGTAATAAGTCAACCGACTGATAAAGACGCTGAACGAAAAAAAGACCATAACTTTCGTCATGGTAGTCGGATTATTTCGATATTTTGCATTAAAAAATTCTCTTAATTGATATGCCATATGATCATTTAAACGCAATAGCTTTTTATTTAATTTCATACACCTTCAATTTCTGGTTTGACCTTAAAGAACGCGACCCGCTGATATGTGATTTTTTGTGACTCTTGAGGTAAGCTATAGGGCACAAGAAATAAAGCATTTGAAAACAAAATTTGTAAGCATATATTCCCCAGCTTACCGCTTTTTTCTCCTTATCCTATTCTATTTAAACAAATTTTAATACAGTTAAATAAGGAGAAAAAATTGGTAATCTGCGGAATGGATGCTAACGTCAAATTTTCTTCCAATATCTTTGTTTTGTCATTCTATAACTTACCTCAAAAGTATATCCTTGAAACATGTGCCATTCCTATGTATTTTACCAAAATATTTGTTTTCAATTTTATTAATCACCATCTCCCTGTTAAATTTCGAAAACCATGACTCAAGAATCTTGTGATTTTTGATATAAGTTATAGAATGCCAAGACACAGATTTTTATAAAAAAATTTGCCGGTTAGCATTCATTCCGAAGTATTTCAATGAAGTTTTTGGTGATCATCCCACAATTTTCACTACACCTCAAAAGACACCTTTTTACCCTATGTTAATATAGTATATATTTTTATGGACTATTTTAATTCTTGGTTTACATGGTTAGTACAACATTCATGCCAAATTTTATCTTTGTACCATCACTTATAAAGAGTTTTTGGCGAAAAGTTAACTGTTGTACTGACAATACAAGACGCTGCGCTGTATGAAAAAGAGCCATAATTTGGGTCATAGCAGTCCGATTACCTTTATATTAGTCTTGTTGAATTCAGCGTTAAAAAGTACCTTAAAATCATGTGCCACATGTTTATTTTAAACTGAAATGTTTTTTCTTTAATTTTATAAACCTTCAACTTCAGGTTTAACCTTGAAAACCACGAATCGCGGACATGTGATTCATTGTGACTTTTGAGTTAAGTTATAGAATGGAAAACAAATATATTGAAAAAAAAAAAATTGCCCGTTAGCATTAATTCCGCAGTTGAATCCTTATTTTACTGTGCTATTCTGAAAATTTTCAATTTGAAAGAAAATTTCATACTAGTTGATAAAACGAACTACACGAGTTACACATATGTACATTCAAATAATTAACACAATGATACAAATCCCACTTGTTCTAGTCGCCTTTCAAAACCCTGGGTATATAATAGAGACATGATTGATATTGGAATCGATAGACTATGTGACAAATAAGAAATGAGAACAATTTACAACTCAAGATATGAACGTTTAAAAGTCAAAAACGTCAAAATAAATAAGAAATAACTCACCAAAAGTTTTTTGTTGTTGAAAGAAAATTTATAATTTAGGCCGTGTATCAATTCCGTTGCTTTGCCAATATTGAAAACTGCTCAATGTGGGGAAATTCAAACAGTGAATTCACGACACATTTCAAATGTCAAACCACGTGTGTATGTATAAAAAGAAAATCAGACAAATTCAGCTGACGTCACATAAAAGAGATAGGATAAATAAAATGTAAGTATACTACCTTATATTTTGAATATCTTAGTTTCAATCATTGGTAAGTTCATTGCCTTTGTTGAGAATATAGGAATATTTTAACTTTATGTAGTGCTGAGAATAGACAAAAAAATATTTTTTTTTTCTTTTGAGGAACTAAGTAAAAACATGGTTTGAAAAGTAGTTCCTATTTAACCCTATGACACAGAGAAAATGATACATTTTTTCACCACTATAAAAAAGGATAAAATTTAACTGGGATCAAATTTAACAAAAATTTTAACGCAATTTATACAAGGACTTTAGCTTTGGTTTTGAGTCACAGATTTTTTTAAAAATAGCATATTTTGTGTACTTCATTTATTTAAGTCTAAGATCCGCTCAATGGGTTGCCAAACCGCGTCGACAAGGGTTGGGTTCGATATCCCGCTTTTTATATTCCCGTTTTGTAAAATCTCGTTTTTAAAATCGCGCTTTAAAAAATCCAATTTTTTATAATCCCTCATAAAACTTCGCTTTTTATAATCCCGTTTTTTATAATCCCGTTTCTTATAAGTACGCTTCTGCAATCAAAACTAGTTGCTTTATTTTAAAAAATCACGCAACAACTGTTGTCATTGCAAAAGCAGGATAATAATAAAATTAAAATAAGTTAAGTAATGAATTATTTTTCGAATGCATTTTATTGCAACCTTTGAACATTATTATAAATATCAATATAAAGTATAGAAGAACACAAAGGTTTTTTACTTTAAATTCTTCCGTTTGCAAAACAAATTAATCGTTTTTGAATTCAATTTCACCCTTTTGAATTTGATTTGAAAAAGAGTGAATTTTATGTGCAAAAGTGTGAAATAAAATTACAAAAGGATTTGATTTGCAAAGGGGTGAATTAAAAGTGAAAAACCTGTGGTAGATGTTCTGAAAAACCAGTAACAAGAGGTAGATATTTTTGTGTATATACTATTTTTGCAATGCTTAAATATTTTAGAATTTGAGATTATGCGATGAATTTTCTTTTAGTCGAGTAATTTAATTTTTTTTTAAATTAATAAAATATTAACAAACCGAATATACCAACATCTTTTGTAATTTAGTTTAATAACCATGTTTTGTAAGAAAAGGGATTTGCGGGACTTGACTTGATTTTAAAAAGCGGGATTTGTAAGCATATATTCCCCAGCTTACCGCTTTTTTCTCCTTATCCTATTCTATTTAAACAAATTTTAATACAGTTAAATAAGGAGAAAAAATTGGTAATCTGCGGAATGGATGCTAACGTCAAATTTTCTTCCAATATCTTTGTTTTGTCATTCTATAACTTACCTCAAAAGTATATCCTTGAAACATGTGCCATTCCTATGTATTTTACCAAAATATTTGTTTTCAATTTTATTAATCACCATCTCCCTGTTAAATTTCGAAAACCATGACTCAAGAATCTTGTGATTTTTGATATAAGTTATAGAATGCCAAGACACAGATTTTTATAAAAAAATTTGCCGGTTAGCATTCATTCCGAAGTATTTCAATGAAGTTTTTGGTGATCATCCCACAATTTTCACTACACCTCAAAAGACACCTTTTTACCCTATGTTAATATAGTATATATTTTTATGGACTATTTTAATTCTTGGTTTACATGGTTAGTACAACATTCATGCCAAATTTTATCTTTGTACCATCACTTATAAAGAGTTTTTGGCGAAAAGTTAACTGTTGTACTGACAATACAAGACGCTGCGCTGTATGAAAAAGAGCCATAATTTGGGTCATAGCAGTCCGATTACCTTTATATTAGTCTTGTTGAATTCAGCGTTAAAAAGTACCTTAAAATCATGTGCCACATGTTTATTTTAAACTGAAATGTTTTTTCTTTAATTTTATAAACCTTCAACTTCAGGTTTAACCTTGAAAACCACGAATCGCGGACATGTGATTCATTGTGACTTTTGAGTTAAGTTATAGAATGGAAAACAAATATATTGAAAAAAAAAAAATTGCCCGTTAGCATTAATTCCGCAGTTGAATCCTTATTTTACTGTGCTATTCTGAAAATTTTCAATTTGAAAGAAAATTTCATACTAGTTGATAAAACGAACTACACGAGTTACACATATGTACATTCAAATAATTAACACAATGATACAAATCCCACTTGTTCTAGTCGCCTTTCAAAACCCTGGGTATATAATAGAGACATGATTGATATTGGAATCGATAGACTATGTGACAAATAAGAAATGAGAACAATTTACAACTCAAGATATGAACGTTTAAAAGTCAAAAACGTCAAAATAAATAAGAAATAACTCACCAAAAGTTTTTTGTTGTTGAAAGAAAATTTATAATTTAGGCCGTGTGTCAATTCCGTTGTTTTGCCAATATTGAAAACTGCTCAATGTGGGGAAATTCAAACAGTGAATTCACGACACATTTCAAATGTCAAACCACGTGTGTATGTATAAAAAGAAAATCAGACAAATTCAGCTGACGTCACATAAAAGAGATAGGATAAATAAAATGTAAGTATACTACCTTGTATTTTGAATATCTAAGTTTCAATCATTTGTAAGTTCATTGCCTTTGTTGAGAATATAGGAATATTTTAACTTTATGTAGTGCTGAGAATAGACAAAAAAATATTTTTTTTTTCTTTTGAGGAACTAAATAAAAACATGGTTTGAAAAGTAGTTCCTATTTAACCCTATGACACAGAGAAAATGATACATTTTTTCACCCCTATAAAAAAGGATAAAATTTAACTGGGATCAAATTTAACAAAAATTTTAACGCAATTTATACAAGGACTTTAGCTTTGGTTTTGAGTCACAGATTTTTTTAAAAATAGCATATTTTTTGTACTTCATTTATTTAAGTCTAAGATCCGCTCAATGGGTTGCCAAACCGCGTCGACAAGGGTTGGGTTCGATATCCCGCTTTTTATATTCCCGTTTTGTAAAATCTCGTTTTTAAAATCGCGCTTTAAAAAATCCAATTTTTTATAATCCCTCATAAAACTTCGCTTTTTATAATCCCGTTTTTTATAATCCCGTTTCTTATAAGTACGCTTCTGCAATCAAAACTAGTTGCTTTATTTTAAAAAATCACGCAACAACTGTTGTCATTGCAAAAGCAGGATAATAATAAAATTAAAATAAGTTAAGTAATGAATTATTTTTCGAATGCATTTTATTGCAACCTTTGAACATTATTATAAATATCAATATAAAGTATAGAAGAACACAAAGGTTTTTTACTTTAAATTCATCCGTTTGCAAAACAAATTAATCGTTTTTGAATTCAATTTCACCCTTTTGAATTTGATTTGAAAAAGAGTGAATTTTATGTGCAAAAGTGTGAAATAAAATTACAAAAGGATTTGATTTGCAAAGGGGTGAATTAAAAGTGAAAAACCTGTGGTAGATGTTCTGAAAAACCAGTAACAAGAGGTAGATATTTTTGTGTATATACTATTTTTGCAATGCTTAAATATTTTAGAATTTGAGATTATGCGATGAATTTTCTTTTAGTCGAGTAATTTAATTTTTTTTTAAATTAATAAAATATTAACAAACCGAATATACCAACATCTTTTGTAATTTAGTTTAATAACCATGTTTTGTAAGAAAAGGGATTTGCGGGACTTGACTTGATTTTAAAAAGCGGGATTATAATAAATCGGGATATTAGAAGACGGGATTTTAATAAAAAACAGTATTTTAGAAGACGAGGTTTTAAAACTTTTTTTTTGGATTTAAAAAAAAAACGGTATTTTAAAAAATGGGATTCCGATACGCTACCCGTCGACAAACCACATAAGAGGTACACAATTATTTAGGTGGTGTTAAAATAAATAATTGCCGCTAGGGTTGCCTAGTAGTATCCCGTCAAGGAATAGGGTTACCACGCTTTAATAATCATTTTTTTCCATTAATTAAAGTTATTAGATATAAAAAAAAATTATGTAAAAGAATATCGTAACCTTTATGTCAGAAACATGAATGAGAAAAAATTAAAATTTTGGGGAATGGTGCTACAAGGTTTGTCGGTGTCGTAAAATTAGAGAGAATGTTTTCTAAAAAAAAAAACCAGTGGACCTTTTCTGGCACAAAGTGTAGCGGCTTTATATGTTATTGACATTATAAAATAATGCGGTTTCCTTGCTGTCTGTATATTCTAGGTTCTGGTTAATCATAGATCACCTAAAGGGTAATCCAACCAAATAAAATTACCTCGAAATTAAAAAATTTACACTTTCATACTTTTGGCCTGAGGGGGACGATATTCATTTTAAAAATTTTATATTAACGTGAAAAACGATAATATTTAATATTTATTAATTTTATATATTCATAAATAAAGGGTTTTCCAATAAGGACTTGGCAACTTTTTTTGTTTTCTCTTCAATAAATCGATTGTAAGGCATGCTGTGTGGCTTTTGGCAAAATCTTGTTGAAACCACATGTTGTCCAAGTCCATATCTTCCAATTCGGGCCAAAAATATTCTGAGCGATTCAAAATTCTTGAGAACGCCGTAGAATTGACTGATTTGATATGTTTGCTATGAACGCCTGAACGGCAGCGATATTTTCGACCAACCCGTTGTCTCACTGACACGGCAAGGGCAACATCACTCAACGAATACGAGTATGTAGACTCAAATTTTTTCACTTAACTTGTTATTGCCTGTCTACTAGGGCGAGAATTACGACCGAAAATTGGCTGCTAAAGTTGCGGTAACCTACTCCTAACTTCGGTAGAAAAGTTTTATAATTTGCAGACGTTGTTCAACCGTGTACTTTTTCATGATGAAAATGTTGAGTTTACTGACTAAATTGACAATTACAGTTCGATGATTTGTGAAATAAATCCAAAGTCGTCAAGTCCCCATATGAAAACCTTTTAGTTATAAAATTTCGGGAAGTAGAACAACTCTTTGAACTTGCAGACACTGATGTGTCGACGACCTCACGTTGCGTGCGGACCCATCCAGCAGATCAAAAATCCATTACCTGTTCAGCTAGTCCTATTACATTTAAGATCCAAAATAAAGCAAGCATAGGTACGTCCGCAAGGGTCCATCCAGGCGCTTAGAAGAAGAAGAGAACGTGTAGAAATGTATCTATTAGCAACTCAGTTTGATCTTTCATTGAACTTAGAACCCCCACAACAACTTATTAATAACTTATTATCTATCTGTCCCAACGAAGCACGAGAATAAAATCTCATGCGGTACCCACACCATTATACACAAATGCCAAGACAGGAGTGTGTATACAAGAAGGTGCAACGACAAAACGAAAACCTTGCAATTTTAAACAACCAACGATTCGTTTAGATTAAATTCTGTTAAAATGTGAATTTATTTACAGTTTCTGGAGAAAAGTTTGAACTTCAAAAAACTTCTTTACTAGTGGCAGCAAAAAATGAACTTTCTTTCGTTATTTTAAGTTAAGAAATAGCGGTTCTAAAATATGTAAAGGCAACTTCCGAGCCCCAAATAATCCCCCATTAAAAAAAACCATAATATCCGAACCTGTCATGACTCACGAAGTCTTCTTGCAGATGCACCTTCAACAAGAACTGCTGAAAAGTGCACACGCTTAGCCTAGGTGCGCAGCATGTGCTGTGCGCACATTCATCATAAAAAGAATTATTGGTAAGTGAGAGAGAAAAAGAACCCATGATCACCATGTTAAACCAGACAATTCCAGACGAATTTGGAACCAACAGCATGGTGTCGCGTGCCAGTGTCGCCCATAGACAAAGTCGATGTCCCGAATTTGAATATTTTGTCTGTTGGGTAACAAATACAAACTTGATGTACAAGGTGAAACCTAAAATACAAAAGCTCCACACTATAGATGTGATAACATGCTTGTAGGTGGTCATAATAATGGCCTAACAAATTTTTGATCAAACATCATCTGCATATGACAATTTGTTAAATGTCTTGTGGGGCAGCAAATGATTGTGAACAGGTGGATTTGGAATTATGAAATCTTGCTTTTATTTGTTTTTTAAAAAACAAACAAAGTTAATTAAATTTGTTAGTCTGATCACTAAGTTAGGAGGCGAACAATTTGTTTTTTGATTTTAAGTCATTAAATCATCTCACTTCTAAAGACCGCTGACAATTAAAATATAAAAAATAAACCTAAACGTGTCTGACCACATGTACTCGTACCGATAAGCAATCCTATTGAATAATCTTCGGTAAAAGCGGGAATTCTTTATTGTGGTGAGTAATTTTCTGAACTTGGCGATGACAAGAACATAAAAACTGATTACCGGCAGTAAGGATTATGTTGTGTTCTTATTCTTATATTTGCCACGCTTTGTGGTGAGCTTAAGTTGTTGTTATTACTTTTTATCCATCAAAGGCGAAGATGAAAACGTAAGCCAATTTTTGAAGAAACAATTATGTGGCGTGTAGTGCATGTAACTTAACGAACATGTAACTCAACCACAAAAAAAAAGAAGCGACAAAATAGCAGCTTTAAATTGTTATCGAACAGAATGTTTTAAAGAAAATACATTGCAACTTCTGTAAAAAAGGGTTATTAATTGTTCTATCCTTTGTCATGCATTTTAGAAATAAAATCAAAAATGTGTATTATGTACATGATTTGAAGTATAAACTTAAACTTATATGAGTCAAATAGTACAAAAATGCATTTTAAAAATATTGAAGCTCAAAAGATATGTAAAAACTAAATCCAAAATAGGAAAACAGGAAGTATCGATTTTTATCGAATCTTATAAGCAAAACAAATCGCAAGTCTCATCAGACTTCATCCAAACAAACATATTTATAGATATGCTCCTACAAAAAAATATTTAATGATTATAAATTTCTGTGTTTTTCATTTAAATTGAAAGAGTTCAACAACATACATAGAAGGAAATATTTTTGGAGTTGGTACATGAAATGAATGGCTATTACCTGTTAACTGTCTCTCAGAACGAGGGACTTGCTCAAGGGTATTTCCATTGTAACGGGTGTGACACAGTTGCAACATTTCTTGTTCATACTCCTCTTACTTTTCTCTTAATTAAATATTTAAAATGTTTAACACCTAATATCATTAGTTGTTTATTATATTTCTTAAGTGAAATTTCTTGAACCTAGTTTCTTACGTCGCAATTTCTTAATATTAGGTGCAACGGGTGTGACGTTAGAAATTCGGATCACACTCGTTCTGATACTTATAGAGGCAAGATTTTAAATTTTTGAAAGAAAAGTAACATAGTGACATATTTTTTTGTAAGGGGTGTTTGTATATTGTAGAAAATTTAAAAAATAAACATGGAATAGATTCAAAGTTAAGAACTATTTCGCAATAATTAATTAATTTCGGTCGGAATATGAGTAAACATCAGAATAATTTGATTCGATTTTTTTACTTACATATTTCTAGTTTCGACACAAATGTGAGTCCACCAGTAAGAGAGTTGAGTCCAGGATCTTTAAAATAATGTTAGATTTGAAGTATTAATATTTTATTCAAAGATTTCTCATGTTTTTAAATTTCAGCATACAAAAATCTTGAAGTATTTAATATTCATTAAAAGTCATAGAATAATTCGATTGGAGAATTAGTGACAACGGTCGAGCTTTTATTACTACGCATAAACTCTTTTTTACACCTGCTCCTATGACATCTACTTTCCCTTTTCAATGCGCGCAAAAAACAACCAAGTGAGAATAACTCCAAAATTTTTTGAAGCAGTGCATACCATTAAGTAAGTTAAACCGACTCTTGAAACTTGAATTGTGCGCACATACACTTGAAAACTCGTCCACAATGTGATCAATATTTATGTTGTACAAGAACAGATTTCAAAAATTACCATACATTGCTATGGCTAATACGTTTTTGTGCTTTCTCCAAGCACATGCCGTGAAAATAGTAGGCTTTGAATGACGCCAGTGGAACACTTTGGACTTTGTCTAAATGTTTTAAGACACAAGAGGCAAAATTGACTTTAAACACTACCTTATTGATCTCAGTCAAGTGTTTCTTCATTTCTATAAAATGGTTGTATCTATTTGAAAAACCAACGTGTTTTATTTGTTTTGAATTGAGCCTTAAAAATTTTAACAAAAGTTAATGGTAAAACGAAGCACGAAATTATATTCATACCCGATTTGTAACGGGCGTGACATTTCTTAAAACAGAAAAATTGCTTTTAATAATTATATAACTATGCTTAAATTTAACATATAAAAAAAAGTTACTGCCAGCTTCTTAACTTGCCACAGTACTTGAAGTAAATTAGAAAAACACAGTCAAACAATATGTTTTTTCTGTACTGGGTTTGACTTTTAAGAAGTCCTTGTTGTAATATTTCAAAATAATGGACTGTGCTTACTTATCAAAGATCACATAATTGCTGATGGTCGATCTGAATTTAAGGTTTCATATTTAGTTTGTTGTTTCAGTAGGAGATTCGAAATATACAGCAAAAAACCTGTTAGTTTCCAGTAATGAAAATACAAATACTGGAGGTGGAACAGTTTATCGGGTTTGGAGTTTTAGAAATAAGAAATATACAGAAACAAATTAAACTAATATGGAAATATTATTGTAAGTATCATAAATTAATTTCTTTAACGGACAATTTAATTTTTGTCGAAAAAGTAGTCAGCTTACGTGGAATTGCTCTCAAGCAGAAAAAGTTTCGCAAAACAGAAGGAGGAACTTTGCGAAACACCGCAAGCACTCTATAAAAAATGTTGAAGAAGAAGAAGTGCCAGTAGAAACGATTTTAGAAGCATTGTGAATATTTCCTGACGACCAAAGAAAAACGCTCCATTCAACCTTAATCCGGAAGGTGTACCACACTCTTGATTTTTCAATGAAACGATCACAATATTTATTACGTATGAGGAGAGAGATGGCACCGTACAATTGTTAGACATCAAAGAACGCAAACTAAAATTGTATGTATATTTTGGCTTTTAACTTTATCAATATATAGGATTTGATGTGCATTTTAGCATTTAACTCTGTCAAATATGGTGCATTTTCCGCTGCGGACTATATAATTTATGATTTGCGTAGAATGCATATAAACAAAATGAGAGAATGAATCGTTTGTTTCAAACGACTTTTCGTTTGTTGGATAGTAATATGTCGACTTTAACTTCGTTTCGGTGAAACAACTTATGCAAACGAATAAATTAAAAAAAATTCAGCATAAACCGGTGATTGAGCCTGTGACCTGTCGATTTCGAACAAAGGCTGTTGCGCCACGAACTAGAAAACTTTCGTGTGGCATTGAATGCATATGAACACCATAAACATAAAGTACACTATTAAGAAAATTTGTTTCCTGCAGTCATTGCTGTAAATGAATTGCATATTTACAACGAAAGTGAAGTTCTTTGCAACAAACTACTTTCTGAAGAGGTTCTTCGCAAACTATTTATTCGTTTGCTTCAAACAATAGAATATTCTAGTTATAGAAGAGGTGTTTAGGTGTACGAGGCATTTTCGTTTGCCGCAATCAATTCATAAAAATGAGCTCCAAAGGAATGGATGTTTTTGCATTGTGTTTGCAGTAATAGAATTACAATTTGGGTCAAATGCAATACAGTTGCTACGAATGAAATACTTTTGCGGGGATTGTATTAACTTTTCATTTAATTCAGGGGATATTCACTTGCCGCAAACGAAAACAAAAATATTATTTCTCTGAGTGTGGCGTTAGAAACTTGTTAACACGATCACTTTTGTAAGAGTCAAGATACATACTTAATATTTGTAAACACCAAAATTTTACAATTCGCAAAACTTAGGCTTCAGCAATTTACAAAAAAAAACTTCTTGTACTTTTCATTAAAAAAAAATTCCACATAAATGACATTTTTTGTCGGGAGTAAGTACCTACCTACTCGCAAATTGGCTTTTTTTACGTTATTCCAATGAATACTATACTTGATTTTCTAAAAAATGGTAGTGTCCAAAAAAACATACCTATTGCTGATTGTCAATAATTTTGGTAAAAAAATAACATTTTTCTAATATTAAATTTTTTTTTTCTGGAAAAGAACCTGAAAAAACTAACACTTGTATGCACAAAATTTTTAGAAACGGAAATTACCAATGTTGTTAATATTATTTTTATCTTTGTTTTACCGAACAATTATAACTGTGATAACTGATTTCTTTTTAATCTTGGTTCTTGTGGTAAAAAAAATATTCTCATGCACTAAACAAAGGTTTATTATTAATAGTTTGTATTGGTATCATCATTATTTAACAAAATGCATTGTTATTGCACTATTAACTTTTAGACACCCTCACTGAAAAACAAAAATGCATTTCATTCGTTTTTGACGTGTGTCATCTTGGTAAATCTTCTGCATGGTATTTGGAGGACTGAACCACATCAATAAATAACAAAATGACTCTTGGCTGCGGAACGTAAACACTCCATAAAAATTTTCCCATTCTCCTCTTAGCTATTTCTAATAAAACCTTGTTGTGTAAAAACCTACCAAAAATTATACTTTTGTATGACTACTACTAGACTACATACACTGCCAATCATCAGGTTAGCACACCCCCTCGAGTACGTTATTCCTGCAAAACTAAATGAGCTACCGGTTTTTAAATAAATGATTTAAATATCTGATGCAATTCTAAGTAAAATAAAAGAAAATTTTTTTTTACCATTCTTTTTTATTTGTTTGATTAATTAATGTACTAAAAGCATACACAAAAAATGAATCATCAGGTTAGCACATTTCGTTTTTTAAAGTTTATTTTAACCTTTATAGTCAAAAAATTCATATCAAATCTTGGAAACCAAGAAGTTTATTCAATTTTGAAAATAATTTAATAATGTGTCGGCCCACATTATTAAATGCGTATAGTTTTCCAATATAATCCAAGGAAATGGTAGACCAAGCGCATTTGATGGCTTCAATCAGTTCCTCTTTGGTAGAATATTGCTTCCCAGACTCGTAGACCTTACGAACCAGCCATCCCCACACATTTTCTATTATGTTGATGTCAGGTGAGTAGGGCGGCCACTGTATTAAGTCTATATTTTGGCCTTCAATCCATGATTTTACCACCCTCGCAGTGTGGATCGGAGCATTGTCATGTTGAAAATGCCATGGCAAGTTACCGAACAAATTTTGAAAATGGGGAAATGCAGTTTCCAGTACATTTTTGTAAGTATTTGCGTTCATTGTTGTTGTTAAAAACTGTAACTCGCAAGTTCCGTAGTAGGAGATGGCTCCCCACACCATTACACCTCCTACCCGACTGTGAAGCCTATCCAAATAGTGTTCCTCTTTACGAACATCATGGAAATAGTAGTTAAATCCATCTGGGCCTTCCAAATTAAATTTCTTTTCATCCGAAAAGACCACGTATCGCCACTCAGAGTTCCATGTCATGTGCTCTCGCGCAAAACTCAAGCGTTTTTCTTTACGAACTTCGTTGAGGGGAGGTTTTTTCTTCAATTTTAATCTTTTTAAATGTGCGGCACTTTTAATTACTCTTCTAATTGTGGGTAAACTCGCCTGTAGACCAACAGTATCCCTTATTTTTGCAGCCGACTGATGCGAATTTGATGCTTCTCTTAGTATTGCTCTTCTGTCAGCACTCGAAATAACTTTGTTGTTTCCGCCTTTATAATTTTTACCATATCCCGACTTATTGGCCAAAAACGCGGATATTACTTTTCGACTTCTATCGATTTTTTTCGATATTGCACTTATAGAAAGACTTAATTCGCGAAAAGCCTCAATTTTTGATTTTTCTGCCACGGATAAGGATTTTCCTTTGCCCATATTGATTTTTAAAGACCGTATAAACAAATAAATCAATTTAAACTGTCATTCGCCCTCAAATTTTGAAGATAAACCAAAAACAATTGGCATGTGCTAACCTGATGATTCAAAAAAAAGTATGCTTTTAAGTAAAAAATTTAAAAAAAGGGTTAAAAATAGTTCAAAGAGATCTTTCCGGTGCAAGTTCTTTTTTCCAGTGATAGTGTATACAAAGATGAGAAAAATAGCGTTCATAAAATAAGCTACACTTTTACAAGAATAAAAACACAATCCAATATATAAAACTTATAACAAGTGTGCTAACCTGATGATTAGGAGTGTATATTCAGAAGAAAAGGGAGGAAGAGCACTTCCACGAGACAGCGTAAGTACAAAATGGCCAAATGGGTAGGTATTTTGAACTATAAGAGCAAATTCGTGCGATCCAGTCGTGCATTTTATTTATCCTAAATTCTCATCCAGCCATGCAAAAGAGAGTTCAACAAATGCATAACTCTTAATATTACTGCCACCCTTGCCATTAAGTTTGCTACCGAAGCTTTTTCAAAACGTCCTAGTAAAAACATCAAAATGCTACAAACATTAGATTCCACTATGTAACTTTTCACACGTTCCATATTAAAATCAATAATAAATTAATATTTACATGGCTTAAACTTATTGATGCATTCTTATAAAGCAGGTGTTAAGTCTATAAACAACGGATTACAACTAATTTTTAGCTACCGATTCCAAGAAAAGTCTGTTAAGATATTTCCTCATTCAGAAACTATAATATCGGTCGATCAAAGAACCTTGAAACCTTAATTATTTTTTGAATATACATACATAATTCTAAAATCAATAAACTTTTAAGATACTTTCTTCTAAAACAATCTTATTCAAATAAATAAAAAGTCACTAATGGTAAAATGAAAATCACTTTACCCATATAGCCATATAACGTTTCCGCATGATTTTTCACGGTCCATATTACCAATAACCAAATAAAAGCAGTTAAATTGGATTTTCAATTTTAACCGCTATTGAGCCATTTCCCCTCATTTCCCTAATCTGCAACATGCATAGGTAGGTACTATCACCGTTGTCATAACTTCTTACTTCACGCGCACCGGAAAACAAAATAAAAAAAAGCCTCTAGCCCTTTGGGGAAACGAATACGACCAGATCTCGCATCGCCTGCTAATTGAGCTAGCATTTTCAAGGGAGGGAAGTAAATTTCTTTTCTGCATCGGAACCCGATTGCGGACGCAGTTGTTGTTGTGGTGTCCGTCCCAGGAAAATTATTTAAGATGATTTTAATCTGTCATTTAAATTATTATTTATAGACATTCCGCTAATAATTTTGGATCCGCTCAATGATGCGCCGGGGAACCACAAACGAAAGATAAGCTTGGAATTACTTGACCATCTTGGTAGCACCTAAAAGGTTCATGTGCATTAAAGAAAAAAAAAACTATAAAAAATTATAGTTGAACAAACTAAAGACAAAAAACAACTACATAATTTCTTTGAGGTTTTTCAATTGGCTTAGTTAAACATGGTGGCGTGGATTAGGTGTTTGGTCTATTCGTCGGTTACCAACACTTTACTTTGGAACTATTAAAGTGTGAATGGGTAGTTAGCTGGCGCCGTTCATAGTCGTTAAAAGTTTGTCATGATCCTTATTTGTTTTAATTTGCTTTTCAGCGGTTAGCATTCTTTCAGCTAAAAAAATATTAACTGAGGCAACTACCCAGTTTTAATTCATTGAAATTGTTGGCCTTGCTAAAAACTTTTTCAAAATCTGTTAGGTTTTCGTTTTTTTTTTGTGAAAATCTTCTTTATTCGGGAATTTCTGACGATTTGTCATTGATGTATTTTGTAGGTAACTTTTTGTGATTCAACCCGGACCTGAAGGAAGTCTCTTATTTTTATTACTCTACTCAATTTAGTATTATAAGAATTAACATACCCTTTCCGGTACAGAGTGATAGATCAGCTCAGTTTGAGGGTGGTCTTTCATGTTTTCAGGAGTGGGGAATCTAGGTGCGATATTAATTTAAGTGACCTCTTATGACCTCAAGGGGGTAAGTGTTGGTGGAAAAATAAGAAGTGTCCCATTGAGGCACGCCAGATAAATTTGACGGAAGAGAGATGGATTCAATAGTATATATCATCACTAATTACAATTGGGTTGAACCGTTGAACTACTTGGTGGGCTACGTATTTAGAGCTTATACAAGACTTATAAGGAATGATTAATCTGGGCTCTCATCATTAGAGGCTAACAATCTGTCGTAGGAGGAATATTTATTGTTATGAACCAATTTCATGTCTCAGCTTTTTATGATCCAAATGTTGTCGAAACTAGCAAACGAAACTGTAACTATGACTATGACACTCGGTGTTGTGCAGAAGAATCCATTCAACTTGTACTATGATGGTAAAAAGTTAGAATAGCTAACTTAAGTCGCATATCAAGCTGTTGGTGCATCAGATGGCCTGCCGATCAAACTGTTTAAAACAATAATTTTTTCAGAGGACAGTTTATGCCCAATGAATGAAATCCGGCATATAGTGTGGACCACACTGTGTGGTCTAGAAGTACCCCTTGGCCGTTTGGCGTAATGGTTAGTGCGATGGACTACCACGCAGGAGGTCTGGGTTCAATCCCCAGCCTATGTCAACTTAAATTTCTCAGGGATACCTACTGCCTCGAGGAATTGATAAAACCTCCGAGAATATTATATAGTTGTTATTACAAATGCATCTCAGCTAGCCCTTCAGAACTGGTAGAATATTGAAGACCCCATTCATTCCTGCTAAACTGCACCCACAGCGGAATTGGTTGAGGGTGTCAGTCACTAAGCCTTGGCCTTAGAGCAAGTCATGTCACAAAATGCATTGATTTATTTTATGTACATAGTGTGCCCTTTTCACAAGAAATGAGACTCAATTTTTACATTGAGCGCACTGAAAGACTATCAATTTATACTGATTTTTTTTTACTGTGTTCATTTCCTTTAAGCAATACTAGCTGTAAATGCTCCAAAATATTACCTTCTTAGTCGCATAAGTGTGAAAGTCATGTGAGGCAAATATCAAAAGAATTTCTTCAGTCGAATAGAAATTGAAATTCACAGAAATCATTTTTAATAGGATGGTGCCCCTTTTACTATCTGCAAAAAGTCTATTAAGGATGTTTCTACAATAGCCTGCATTTAGCGAAATAGGACAGGTAGGATCTTAACCACATAACCTCAACCAAAACTTAAGTACGCAATAGAAACGACGAGACGACGCACGCGGCCTAAGAAGACGATGCGTCAAAAACTACCACTACTATTTATAACTCCGTGGTTATGATTATTATTATTATGATGATGCTGGAGTAAAGGTACTCCAGCTACCGGCTGACATTCTAGCCTCTCAATCAATTCCCTAGAGGCAAATAGCAATGTTAACCACACACAAATTTCATATACGGCAGGTACACAATAGTGTTGGTTTGGCTGGTTGGTAGCTGTCCGCGTGCCATATAGTGTATAGTGTTACCAATTGGTTGGGGCCTTTCAAACCAATTTTACGGTTCAAGTTGTTAAACAATTTTTTTTTCTATCAAAATAGTAAGCAAATTATTGAATTTAATTTAGATTTGAAGTTGGATTTTGACAAGGGTCCATTGAACATTGATGGAGGCTTAGGTAAAAATAGATAATTGGGATTGGTGAAGAGGTCAACGAGTTGTATAAATAGTTTTATTTTATAAATGAAACCGGAAGATGTTAGGTATACAAAAGGTGATGTTTGAAAGAATAGAACATCTTGGTCTATTCACCTAAATGTTCAATGAGGCTAGATGAGTCAAGTAAATATGTTTGTTCTCAAACCAGGTTAACGGGTATGTGTATAATTTCAATAGGAAATATTGGGTAGTTTCAGGCGGGTTGGTTATGTTTTCCCGCCTAATAATACCTTTCGTTAGCGCTGTATTTATGATACAGGTCACTCGATTTAATGAGAATCAATTGAAACGAAGTTTCATACTATTTTTTTTGGAGACAGTGCTAAATTGGAACTCTGATTTCAATGACTAGAATCAATAAGAATCACTTGGAACGATGCAACAAAATTAGTCATTCAAATAAGCTTTTATTTTTTTGAAATTTCTTCAGTATCGATTAGGATTTCTTTCAAGAAAGTCGAATTTTAAACTTTTTTTGTAGGAACAGAATTCGTCTTTGAAGCATTAAAATTTTTGAAATTATCTTTAGTGTCGTTTAGGATTTTGTCGAAGGTCAGCTTTTTAAATTTTCTGTTCTTCTTAGATCTTTATTTTGTTTTTGGAGAGATTTGACTGGAATTCATAGAAAAATGATTATCAAGGGACATTGACTCGCTGTCTCTATATAACGCTGTTGCGTTTTCTTGTTTATGAAATATGTTAGTGATGATTTATGATAAAATTCGTGTAGTTAGTATTTTTGATAGTGAATATGCACATTTACTCTTATAAATGACTCGCGGATTCTGTAACACGATGGCGCTTTCTTGGTTTCATAGCAATGTTGGTGTTGATTTATGATTATATTCGTATTGTTAGTGTTTATGATAATAAAGTTTCATATTTTCTCTTATAAATGACTCACGGATTCTGTAACGCAATGACGTTTTCTGGGTTATTAGAAGTGTTAGTGTTGATTTTTGATTATATTGGTTTTGCTGGTGTTTTTAATAGTAAATATTCCTGTTTATTCTTATCAATGACTCACGAATTCTGTAACACAATGGCGTTTTCTTTGTTAATAGGTATGTTAGTATTTATTTATGATTATATTCGTGTTGGGGGTGTTTCAAATAGTAAAAAATGTACAAATTGTTCATCTATTTTATCATGCGCTGATGATTTTTAAAGAAAGCCTCACATTGCCTAGCTAATAACAGAATAGTTGAAAAAAATCGTGCGATTTTTAACTATTCTGTTATTTTTTTGCAAAAATTTTCAAAAATCGTTCAAATCGTCCTCCGTAAGGGATTTACGTACTGCTTCTATTCATCCATACGAAACGCTATTCCAAGAAATGGAGGTTCCATGTTCCATGTTTATCTTATCCATTTTGTTGCAGACAGAGGAGTAGAGGATGTGTCGTATGGTGGATTATAGATACATATAGGCAAAAGTATGAGGTAGGAAACTGGAAAAGGAAGTGGCTTAGGTAAGTTGGAATGTTTAGTTCCTGAGAACGCAATGTGCTTGCGATGTGAGGCAGTTAGCTCGCCAGAATGGAGAAGATCTTGCCTCATGAACAAAAATTAATAAAATGCACGACTGGGTCGCACGTACTTGCTCTTGTAGATAAAGTTACTATTTATGCTAAGCCTTTTTAATTAAAAAATTGTAAATTCAGTTTTAGAAAAAAAATTATTAAAAAAGCATAAAATTCAATTTTCAAATGACTAAAACAGCTTCTTAAATGAATTTAACCTCAAAACAAATATGCAATTTGATTTCTTCTATAATGATACATTTTTAGAAAAAAAACTATTTTTTCCATATAAAATTTTGCAAGGACTTTTATAAAAAAAATTGGTACGCCATTTTTAAGATATAATTTATCAACATCTAAAAACTAAAATTAAAAAAAAAAATGTTAAATAGTTTTCGAAAAAATGATTTTTCAAAAAAAAAAAAAATTCAAACTTTTTTAAAAAATCCAAAAAAATAATTTTCGAAATTTTTTTTACTAAATATTATTACGGCAACTTAAAAGCATTCATGTAAAAAAAATGGTTGAAATTGATTGAGTCATATGTCGTTCAAATCCATATCATGCTATTGGCTCAAGAGACATTGGATATTTTCAATTAGGAGGGCTCTCTGCTTTCAGATTGATGACAATGCTGTCGCTGTCATGCGTACGCGCCGAAGAAGGACGACCAATTATGCCATCTGATCACTGATCCACAGTTAATACCAAACAGTGACTTTCATGGTATGCATTTCAACTTCGTTGACCATGAAATCAGGGCCCGCTTGAAACTGCTTCAGAACTTATCAGCCAGTAAACAAAAGGCAAAGTTGGGGGCGTTCGATTCCTTCATTCCTGGTTCAAAACCCGTTATGGGTAACATCATCATTTAGACTTTTACTATTTTAAAATCTTAAAACACAAAACATCTCAACTTTTCAAATAAACAACATATCATCAAAATTTATTGGGTCATGAAGGAATGTACAAAAAATAATTCACCTGGCAATACTTCTTCGAACTGCACCAGCTTCATAATACAGTAGCTCGTAAAAATAGTGCCGAATTAAATGCATCCGCAATAAAACTCCGGTATAAAGACCTTTCACAACTATATTTTTTTTTTTTTTATGATCCAAGAAGCTCTTTTGTGCATTAAGTTTTGACTTTACAATGTTTTCGACAGACGCACGACGACATCACTTCAAAATGACGTTAAGATACAAACAAGCTGTGCAGCGTGGTATAGTTGCGTTTTGCGTTTCAGAAGAAGAGTGCAACTTACCTTGATGAGAACCGCGACAAAGACCTCAAAATCAAATCAAAAGCCTTCCATCTCCCCTTCTAGCGTGATGTGGCTCTTCATAATTCGTGTTCCTTGGCTAAGAAGCGACGTCTGCATGCATCTTTTGTATGCCATAGAAATGATGACGACGACGACGATGACTATAAAAGCCCTGGAAGAAACACGGCAAGGAACCCTTGACTTCTCCACTTTGTTTGCGAACAGATGCATCATATCTCTTGGATTTAGATTGTTGTCTGCTTCTGTTTGGATTTCGTTTTTATTCTTCATTTTAGGAAAATTATGACAGACAGATGAGTCTTTTGGAATTATTGTTTGTGGTGGTTTTCTTTGCCCTAAAACGAGGCAAGCACACTTGTCCCGCGTCATCTGATGCAAAACACTGATAGGCGCTTTGGGTCCACCAAGCAATAATCAAGGAATGCACAAGCACATGGTGCGCACACGAGTAACACAGGTAGTTTTTGGGATCTTAACTGAGTTGGAGTTGGAGTTGGAGAACAAAAATGATGATGATGAAGAAGAAGATCTTCATCTGGTGGTAGTGTGGTTTCCATGGAATTCTTTAATCAAATTAAAGGAAGGGAACCGCAAGCGATATGAAATCAAATATCTCGAGACGTTTTTATTTTCTTCCTTGGCTTGGACACAAAAGATATGCAAATTGTTGTCTTGATATTTTGATCAAGATAGGCATTCATCCATTTCTATTTGAATTCCAAGTTTTTTTTATTGTTGTTGTTTTGTTTGTTGTTGTTTTTGTTGTATGGCAGATCAAGCACTATTTCTTCATTGGAATACCTCATGATGTGTAATGTTGTTCCGTGATTGCTGGCGGGAGATAGAAGCTTAATGTCTTTTTAAAAGAAATTTCAAAACGGGAAGTCGAAATGTAGTGGATCTGTATCGGAGTTAGATATAATGTAACATGCGATTGACTAAACAAAGGATTAAAACAGTTCAATTGATATCGAACCTTTTTTATACTCAAAGGTCAGAACAGCCAGAGGTCTATAAAATAATATATGAAATCCTTATTAATCAAGTGAATTTTAAAAATTGTTAAGAATTACACTTGCAGTCATTGCAACTTCTAAGTAACCCTACCGTTTTTGTGTCTGAAACAATCTTACATACAGCCCAAATGATATTTTTTCACATCCAAATAAAAGTAGTATGTACACTTATGAATTTGTAAACGCAATTAGTAAAATAAAGATCAGTCGAACTTCGAATAACAACAAGTTTCGAACAAGCCCCATAGGAAGTTCGAGCCGAACCAACTTCTTATTCTCTATCGAATTAACTTTCATCCGAACTGAATGTTCATCTGTACTACAAACACATTTTCTGCTGAATAAGTGTTACAAAAATTTTTGAAAAATAATCGTAATTTATTGTTAGAATCTATATCAAATTAGAATTTCTTTAAAAATTTCAATTTGCTAACAAGTTGCTAACAAATAATAATTGGGCTATCGATATAGTGTAACTCTCATGAGCATTAGTAAAAATAAAATAAAACAATATTCAAATTTCATGTCTATTGCTGTCGTACAAAAGTGGATGACCAAAAAGTCTAGGAATCGAAAACCCCCTGGTAAATACCAGACTCTTAGAGGCATCCACTTCGACACTTTTCTGGCAAACCTCGAGGTCACTAGGTAGAAAAGCCTTGATCAATATATTGATAATTTCTTCTCAGACCATCGCATCGTGTCGATCGGCGTGAAAAGCACAAAAACCAAGTCTTAACTTCAAAGACCCGCAACAAAACGGTACACCATAAGAATCACGACCCCATCACAATTATCAACCTCCGAATTACGACTTCTTGGTGTACCCAAGATAAAATAATAAAAAAAGAAACTAAAAAAAGAAACTAACCTAAAAATAAAATATATGCATAATTTATATAAAAAACAAGGAATATTAGTACATACTTACAAAATAATAAAACAAAAAAAAACAAAGTAACGTAAAATCAAAAAGTCTAAAAATTTATTTAGTTGCAAACAGATCGATTAAGCTGATGTCACACACCATGAAGATCGTAGAGCGGATTTTGGACGGCCGACTGCGAAAAATAATACGGCTGTCTGATGACCAGTGCGGGTTTGTCTCGGGTAAATCAACCACAGATGCCATACAGAGTTTAAGAATCCGAATGGAAAAACACCGTGATTCCTCAAGGGATTTGCATATTGTGCTAGTTGATTTCGAAAAGGCATTCGATAGACAACCACGAGATCTGATATGGGTGTCCTTGAGACAGCGAGGGGTTCCGGAAACCTACATGCGGACGATCATGGACATGTACGAGGAAGTAAGAACGAAGGTAAAATGCCCAGCAGGAGTCACCGAAGAGTTCCCAATCAAAGTCGGTGTGCACCAGGGAAGCGTCCTGAGTCCTTTGCTCTTTATTACAGTCCTTGACTTTCTGCTTGAAGGAAAAGTGACGGATCCGAAAGTGAATCAGTTATTCTTTGCTGATGATGGAGCCATCATAAGTGAAGATCCAACATCCTTGCAACGAGCACTTGATGTGTGGGTGGATGATCTGGAGGGAAGTGGGTACCGGATAAGCGCGAAAAAGACAGAATATCTCTGCTGTCCATTTTCTGACCCAGACGGCCCTATTCCGGACATTTACCTGAATGGAACAACACTCCCCAAGTGCGAAAAGTTCAAATATCTTGGATCTATGATCAACAACCAAGCTTCTTGTGATGACGACATCAACCACCGAATAAGTGTAGGGTGGATGAAGTGGCGCGAAAACTCTGCCATCTTCTGTGACCGAAAAATGCCCCCTAAACTGAAAGTAAAGCTCTATACTGCAGTTGTTCGCCCAGCACTTACATACGGTTCACAATGTTGGACAATGTACAGAACGTATGAGAGTAAGCTGACAGCAGCTGAGATGAAGATGCTTCGTATGACAGCAGGAGTAACAAAGCTTGATCGAATCAGAAGCAAGAAAATCCGAGGAAGCCTTCACGTCAAAAACACCAAGCACGACCGCTTAAGCTGGTACTGTCATGTACAAAGACAAAACCCTGAGAACCCAGTTCAAAAGGCGATCGCTTACGACGTTCCAATGCAATCGCGAAGAAGAGGCAGGCCCAAGAACTCATGGAGAAGACAAATGCAATGACAACTGCATTCAGTTGGCCTTAGACATGGAAAAATTCAAAATTGAGAAGCCTGCCGACGTTTTCTGAGGTCAACCCGGCGAACCCCACATGCGGAGCCTTAATGTGAAGCAGTTGAGTGGGAGAGTTGTGACCCCATCCGAGATCATGACTATCGTCGATAATGGAGAAGAAGAAGAAGAAAGTTAAAAGATATTTTGTTTACGTGAAAAGGATATTTTGATTTTTTTAACAGATTTGTGAGAGATCGATTTTATACTATTTTTGATATTATTTCATGATATTGCAAATGAGTGTCTTATTGAAACAAATTGTGTATCAAAATAATTTTTGACATTTTATAAAAAAATTTAAATTATTTAAGCAGACATTCAGATGTTTTGAATGGTATAATTGGTCAAACGAGCATAAAAAGTGCATTTTGTTCGATGTTTTTTCTGTAATATATCATTTACAGTCTTTGTTTTTAATTTAATTAATAAACTTTAGGCGTTACCTTGCTTAAGAGAACAGACACATCTTTAAATTGAGCTAAAACTTATTCGAAATTATCAAATTTTTCATTAAATTTTGTTAAATTATTGATTTAATATAGTTTTTTTAACGGCCTTTAGTTTTTACAAAAATTTGGCGTTTCGTCCAGGTGGGTCTCACTATTGAACATCAGTTTCAATATTAAAAACTTCAATTGAAGTGGATTTGTCTCAGATGACTTGGAATTTTCAAATTGTTCACCCCTCCAAAAATCACAGAAGGCTGAAAAATAAACCTGCCAGAATTTCGAATATGAAATCAGGAGGGGTGTATCTATAAAACTGCATAGTCAGATTTTGGTTATACTTCCACTCCTAAAATTTGGTGTCTGCTCTTAGACTATACCATCAAATGATTTTTTCCACCTATTTTTTTATAAATAAGTGAGAAACAAAACAAACAGACGAATTGATTACCTCATCCTTTTTTTAAGTTGGTTAAAAATGAACAAAACCAACAAAAATTAATGAGATGAATGTGTTGATGTAGCTGAGAAGAGAAAGATCTGATTTTGGGCTCCTCCCACGAAAAGGATTGAAGGGGTCGTCATGGAGAAAACGACATTTACTTGCTTACTACCGGGAGGGTTCATTTAGAGATCTTGAAAACTACGATCTTATGTCGCGAAATAGGTAATAGTATTATCCTACAAATGGTGCATGCAACTATTTATTTCTTTTAATTTTTTTTTCTACTCTAAGCTTTCTTTTGTTTTGAGTCAAAGGAGGGAATAGTTATTTAGGCATCCTGAAAGGCAATTCTTGTTTCTGAAGAAATATCGTCTACTTTTACGATATATCCTTTTCTGAAATATTTTCTCTAGTATTTCTATTTGGAACCCTCCAATGGACACTCCAAAATTTTAACTCATTGCATTTAGTTAGATAGAAACCTATTTTTAACCACTTTAGTTGAGTTTAAGGTTTTTTAACCTGCTGTAACTTCATTATAATGGGATTGTCTCTTCCGAATATGGCAATCCAACATTTTAAAAAATATGTAAAATCCACAACAATTCATACTGTTATGAAATAAGTGAATTGTTTCCACTTCGCCTCGATAAAAAAAAACCCACAGACCGTAGAAATACCTCCAAGAGGTAGTCGAAACAGGCTATAAGAAGCTGTTAAGTTGATTTTGAACACAATATATACTTACATAAATATGGATTATATAGAATGAAGGAGGTAATTCTGTGATTTATGGATATTTTCATCGAGGTGGAATGAAACCAATTCACTGATTTCATTACAATATGGATTGTTGTGGTTATTTAAACCCTAGGATGACTAAATAACTACTATTCCCTCCTATAATTTTGAAGCCTTTATTGAGTATAAGATGGTGTGTAGCAGCTATCGAGAAGCATGTTTTTTATAACAAAATATTTAAGAAAAACCATTTCAGAACATTTATTATATTACTAAGCATCCGAAAACACTTCTGCATCAAAAAATCAGCAGTGCAAGAACCTTCGGGTTTGGCCACGTTCAAACGACACGTGAACTGTAAAGCCCATAGAGTTTCATTTTGATTTTTTCCTCTTCTTTCCTTTCTTCAGTTCTTCACTGATTTTTACTGCTGTCATTTCAATTTTTGCAAATTCAACATTAAAAGCTCGCATTAAAGGGGCCAACCCATAGAGTCCATTGCGTGCGTTGCGTTGACGTTTTCAACTGACAGCTCGATGAAATACACACGTTCTTATGAGAAGCGACCCATAAGAGACGGATCGGACAGACACGACGGAAAAAGTTACCGAACTTTCAACTTTTTCGTCCGGCAAATGCTTTTGACAAGAGATGTCATTTCAGATGTCAATAAAAGGTCTGTTCGATGTTCGTTATCTAAGTTCACTCCGGGAAATATGAGAACTAAGAACTGTGCTTTTTTTGTCTCCGATTTTATAAATTGTCAACTTTTATTGTTCTTCATAAAAAAAAAACAAACCGATATTTAAGTCTTTATGATTCTGAATTCTATTGTACTCTTAAATTTTGCAACACCACAGTTACACAACTGATAAACTGTTATAAGTTATATTCATGCAACCGTGATAAACCTGTTAAATATGGCAAACATGTCAAAATTTGTATGAAAATGGCAGTTAGTTTACCAGATATTGTACTTTACCACGTTTACCAAGAGTTTTTCAGGTTGCGTGATCACCCCTATTAAAAAATGTCAAAATGAAAAAACGATTTACCGACACAAAAATGAGGTACACATAAAGGGTTTTCCAATAAGAGGTGTTATTTTGATATTCAAAGACATCTTTGGAGATAAATGATCGGATGTTTATTTCATTATAAAGAGGAAGGTATGCCGTTAATAATGGAACACAACATCAGCCAAATGACCGCCAAGACCACTCTTACAGGACCATATCCTTTTCATGAAATTTTCCATAACCAAATCGCAAAGTGGCTGCCCTATGTCCTCGATAGCCTCACGAATTTCATCTTTGAGGTCTTGAATCGACGCTGGACAATTGGCGTAGACCTTATCTTTTACGTGGCTCCAAAGGAAGAAGTCGCAAGGTGTTAAATCACAAGATTTCGGTGGCCAATTGTGATCACCTCTTCGAGAGATAACACGGTCCGGAAACTTTACCCGTAAAAGATCGATGGTTTCATTGCTTGTGTGGCACGTAGCGCCGTCTTGTTGAAAGTAAACGTTGTCCAGATCAATACCATCCAATTCAGGTAATAAAAAATCATTAATCATCTCTCGATAGCGCAATCCATTGACCGTAACTGTTGCTCCAGCCTCATTTTCGAAAAAGTAAGGTCCAATGACCCCGTGGGACCATAAACCGCACCAAACAGTCATGCGTTGAGGATGGAGAGGCTTTTCAACAATAACTCTTGGGTTTTCCGAGCCCCAGATGCGACAGTTTTGCTTGTTGACGTAGCCTCCGAGGTGGAAATGGGCCTCATCAGTCAAGATGATTTTTCGATGAAATTCCGGTTCATTTTCATGCATTTCAAGGACCCAATCAGCAAAGACACGACGTTGTTGATGATCAGCCGGCTTGAGTTCTTGTGTTAACTGAACTTTATAAGAATTAAGACCCAAGTCTTTATGCAAAATACGGTGTAATGACGTTTGTGGAATGCCTAATTCCAAAGAACGACGAGGAATGGACAAACCTGGGTTTTCTTCAACACTTTGGGCTACAACAGCAATATTCTCAGTTGTTCTTGAGCGACGTGCACGGGTTTTATTCTTCACATCACTAACTTGTCCCAACAGCTCGAATTTTCTGTATTGCGGTCCGACAAGGTGCTTCACGACGACCCAAAAATGTTTTAGTTTTACGAACCGTCTCTGCCAAATTTTCACCATTTTTATAGTGAATTTTAATAATTTCAATGCGTTGTTAAAGCGTGTATCGTTCCATTTTTATTAATAGCGTAGTTTCTACTTGTCAAATGTCAAAAAATGACAGCTTCAAAAGTGACAGCTACCGAAATAGCGGGCTATTCAAAATAACACCTCTTATTGGAAAACCCTTTATAATTTAAATGTAGTTTTCAAACTAACACATATAAAATAGGGTCCCCGAATTTGTTTTTATTTTGAGACTCGAACGTCAATGAAAACTCGGAATACTACCTAATTATGTGCACTGTGAATTTAATGAAATTATTCTCTAAAATTGTATCCGAGATAATTAAAACACAACTGTTTCGGTGAAAGAACAAAAGAAGAGTAAACGTTTTATTTGGAAAAAGTAACGATCATTCTGATCAGCGGAACAGAGATGTTAAATACTTGGTTATGCCAAGGTTATGCTTAAAGGTAGGTTTGTACCACACAAAGTTATGGTTCTCTTCAATCAAGTAACAATTTCAATAGAATTCTTCTGAAAATTCAACTCGACCACTCGACTTTGCATGTAAACAGTGGTAATTAAGTAACAAAACATCGAACAAACCCAACAAAATTGAAGCTGTCAAAAGCAATCAGTCAAGCAACGTATTGTATGAGTCACCCCTTTCCATCCCATCCGGCATCGTCTACGGATTCACTGACGGAACGGACGCAACGGATTCTATGGGTTGGCCCCTTTATTCTTCTGATAATGTCAACAGCCGTCCTTTCGTGAAAATTCCTTAATATAAATCAAAACAGTTTACGAAAACCATCCTAAATTGATCTGATTACCGTTGGAATACTGTTTTTGTAGGTATGATCTTTAGTTTCAAATTGTTCAAAATATTCATCCCACTTGGAAAAAAAAAACTTCTTGGCACAAAAAACTTAGTTTACAAGTCGGTATTATACTCTATGTAGGTATATAATCTAAAAATACTTCTTTCAATGCAGATTTATTAAATATTCAAATCTAGTTCCGCACCTGCATTCGACCCCTTAATCAGGATCCAATAAACCATTTACTATAAAATGTTATTCTTGCAGAAATATGCCCCTCAAGGCATTAAAAAAAAAAATTATAAAGAAACATTAATAATAATTACGTGGCAATCTAGCACAAATGTCATTTTCGTATTTCAAAGCCCTACAACCACTCATTGATTATTTTGTTTCCACCTGTGTGCTAACAAAAATAACAAAAAAATACAAACATCTTTTTGTTTACCATCGGATTCGGGTAGAAGAATATTAAAATCAGCTTCAGCTTCTTGTTGCGCACTTCCTTGCAGATATTTTTCTTATAACTACTGCCTTTTCCACCTACCGCAGGAATCTGATAAAATCGAAATAAAAAAAAAATTATCTTTGATTTGCTCCTGTTTTTGTTGGGTTTCTTGGAATGGACTTCACCGGCTCGCAACAAATAATAACGAAACTCACGTTCGACTAAGAAAACGATTAATTCCTCAACAATTCGCCTTGCGATTCAAAATAGATTTATTCAAAATGATAAACTTTGAACAGCGAATTTTGCAAACCACATGGGATACGGTTCAGCTCATTGAATATGGGTTCAGGCATGGCGCTATTATAATCATTTCTTTAATTTTATTTTATTCAATATTCATATCTAGATATAATGTATCTTGTATTCAGATGCTCAGCACACTGCACGTCTTTTGATTTAGGTCATTTTTATAAAATCTTACCATTGCATTATGAAAGTTTTGATTATGAGACTGGGATAAAACGCAAGGAATAAGTGTCATGTGTATATATTTGCATGTTAGTATATACCGTAAAGTTTAAAGCTGACCAAATTAAATATCGTTACATAATGCTGTCAAAAACATAAAAAAAAATTGCTAAAAATAAAACAATCAAAAATGAAAACATAACCGTAATATTTTAGATAAATAGACACTAAGTCAACACTATTATTAACATATTAACCAAGCCATGCTAACGCGTTTCTTTTATTCCAATTCGAAAAATAGTGTTTTCCTGTGGACAGTTTTTTGTTCAAACGAATTATTCTTGTATAATTTTCACTTGTTAAAATTTGTTTTGTATTAACCTAAAATATGTAGGAAAATACTTTAAAGCATGTGTTTCTTATTTTTAAGACAGTTTCTTTATTATTTGAAATCATTTAGGGTGAAATTCAAAAGTGTTTTTTTTATGCGAGCTGAGGACAATTATTTTTGACCATGTAGTGTATCTCAAAATCTAGTGTCAGTTAAGTGAAGAAAAAGGACAACTGGTTTCTAGATTTGGTCATCGATAGACATTTTTTTATTATTTTTTTTTTTGAAGTTAAACTTAACTGGTCACTGTGGCGGTTGTGTAACATTTTTTTAGTTTTGCAAATTTTAAAAAATTAAAACACTTTTTTCTTCTCCTTGCCAATTAAATTTAGCCTTTTCACAATTTTCTTACCTCTTTAATGTTACAAATAAAAATACAACAGTGCCTTAAACAATTGAATGCGCAAACAAATTAAAATTATATTCCCTACATCTGTCGTCCAACAATTTCTTAGGTAAAACCAATATTATTTGGAGATATATGTACATAATTTCGAAATTTCCAAAATGGCTATTGGTGGAGTTCTGAAAACCATTCTTTGCATACCTTGGCAGTTTTTTGCAGTCTTTGCATTCTCTTGAAGTCCTCTATTCCTTGGCAGTCTTTGCATTCTTTTGCATTCTTTTCAAATCTTTGCATTCTTTCTGGTAAAAACCTATTTCCGTGGCGCAAGGCAGTAAGGACCTAGGCTTTTTATGAATTTGTGCCTTATTTTGTAAAATCCTTAAGTAAGGTGGAGCTACGGGTTTAACAAGAGCAAAAAATGCAGAGACTACAAAAGAATGCAAATTAATGCAAGGACTGCAAAAGACTGCAAAAAGAATGCAAATAAATGCAAAGACTTCAAAAAGGATACAAATATTTGAAAATGAAAAGTCTTCAAAAGAATAATGCAAAGACTTGAAAAAAATGCAAAAAAATGCAAAAAATTTTAAAAGAATGCAACCACTGCAAAAGAATGCCAAGACTGCAAAGGAATTCAAAGACTGCCAAGAATGCAAGAGACTACAAGGGTCTGCAATAATTTTGGTGAATAATGAATTGTAATTGCATAATTTAAAGTCTTAGTCTCAAAGTTAAGTCAATGAATGCAATCTTGCTATTGAAGTCATTAAATATTACATTAAAAAAAAGATTGCATTCTTTTAAAAGATTGGTGCTACAGCTTCTTGTATAAAAATTTAAAAATAAATAATATTGAAGTAATTTTCAAAAAAACATTAAATTTATAACTAAAATGACTTAAACAACTTCTTAAATTATTTTTAGCTGCAAACAAAGAACGCCATTTGTTTTTGTTGGGAAGAATGTGTGAAGGCCAATATTTAAACGTTGGTAGTGTACCACTGAGAGATATAAGTAATTTGTCGTGATTACTTCTCATCGAAATTGGAATTTGATTGGTATTGAAGTCTTACAACTGAGACAGGTAGGTAAAACCGCTAGTGATAGCAAATTAGAAGAAGGCTTTAAGAAGTTAACCCAGAAAGTTCTGCCAAGCGATCAAAATGAACTGTAAACCACTGAAAGGATCACTTGCATTACCGCTGGAAAGTTGCGCAATGAAGGTGACTACGTTCTTGGATAATTCAGAATGTGTCCACACATAGAAGCGATCATAGAGATAGAGGCTAAGTACATAGCGAATAATTTTCACATGAATTTCTATTTAGGCGAAACAGTGTCTTACGGAAAAAAAATTTAAATAATATGGGCAGGCACTTTAATTGAATATTTTTGAGCTGATTTTTGTGACTTCTTACGAAAAAAAAATTTAAATAATATGGGCAGGCACTTTAATTGAATATTTTTGAGCTGATTTTTGTGACTGGTGGCAGTCGAAGAGGAGATTTAACTGCAGTACATCTTCAGCTCAGACAGATCGCATGCTTAACTTCTGCACTGCTTGGTGGGCCGGTGTCAATGCCCCTTTAAGATCTATGCATCTGGATCATCAATAGCATTTTGATCATCGTTGAGCAGTGGGCAGAAGTGTTCCATCCGCCTTTTAAGCTGATCTTCCACTGTCACCGAGAGATTACATTTTACGTCCAAAACAGGACGGGATGTGATATTACGTTGTTCAACTATATTTTTTTTCCTTGGTGATTCTGTACAGCTTTTTTAAATCCCTTCTTCCTGCAGCATGTTCAGCATTTTCCGCAAGTTTGTTCAACATTGCCCTTTTATCGCGTGTCTTGGCATATCCAGGGATCTCTATATCGTATCTGCCTCGAAACAGTTGCGGAGCCGGTTTCCTAGAAAATATTCTTTACTTGATCCCATTTGTCGTCAAAAGACAAATCATCGTTCGCAACCATTTTCGACGCTGCTTCCATGAGTTTAACAGTGTAGTTGTAACAAGTATTAGGATCAGTTAAACCGCTTGTTTGGAATCTTGGTCTCCTTGCTGTCTGAGCGTCTCTGGACAGCCGTTGTTCGAAGCTGCAGCGTTGCTAATACTGGGTAATGGTCGCTGCCAGCATCAGCTCAACAAACATTCCAAACATAAATGATTTCCTCCAACGTTGTTGAATTATGAAGTGGTCAATTTGGTTTCTTGTTAACCATCGGGAGAAATCCATGTAACTTTGTGACAATTCTTGTGCCGAACAAGTCAACGAGCGTGTCAGAAGTCGACGAGCACTTACGTTGCTCATAAGTGTATTTTACTTGATAAATATGTACTGTGGCATCTCACCCTCTTTTAAGTATACCTTAAATATGCGACCTTAATTAAAAGATGTGGGGTGTAGGAAAATATTTTCTGGTGGTAGGTTGCCTGCTGTTCTTATGATTGTGGGGCTACCGCACAATTTAACTACTTTCCGTATTGTTTTGGGGAGTGAACAAGTTTTAATTGTAGAACTATTAGTAGATTCACATATCTATAAAGAGAGACAGTTAAGAATTTTTATCTTTCTTCAAACGCGATATGAAAAATTTAAGGTGAATTTTATCGAGTTAATCAGAATTGCTAATTTGTTATTGTTAATGGGTTTGGTTATTATTTAATGGGTTTTCGTTACTAGCAACTTGTGCAAATATTCAATTTTATGAATAAAAAAATAACACGTTTGTAAGGTTGAAATTGTTGTTAGAAATATCTTTTCGGGAAATTTTTGACACAAATAACACTAATTACGATGCTGAAATTACTCTTTTTTTTGTTAAATTTTAGATATTCACAATTTTTGGGAGAACTAGGTATTACGAAATAAAAATTCAAATATTAAACTAAAATTTCGGCGTCCTTTAGCATCCCGTTATAATCTACAGCTTTTATAATGGATAACTTGTGAAATTCTCATTCATGCTTAAGTGAAATTTTTGACTCTTGAATAGTAAACTATAACCAAATCCAAAATGAAATCGAAATCGAAATCGTGTCGAATGCCTTAAAGTGCGGTGCGGTAGCACATTTCGTTTGTGTCTTTTCGTATGAACTTGTTCAAAATAAACCCTGATTGAGCGCAAAGATAAACGCGTGCTGTACGCGCGTATAGCAAAAAGCATAAATTGATTGAAAGGAAATACACTCTGGAATTAGGATAATTTGTTTGTTTGTCCGGATATAAAGCTATATAGACTTACCACCACACTTACCTGGGTATTAAGTTGCCTCCAGGAAACCGATGAGAGGTGTGGTTAATTCAATTTGTTATAATCTCATACCAAACTCTTATATATGTAGTAGCTAGATATTTACATATTCTCTAAGATTTGAGTTTGAGGATAAATGTTGGATGTTTGGTTTCGCTAAAATTTAATGAGGCTGTTCTACATACTGTTTACATTTTAGCATAGGAGGAGGGTAAATTGAGAGGTTGTACATATACACATTAGAGATTCGTATATTTATTGGACGAGATCGATAGAGGTTGCAATTTGCTGAATGTAGTAAGATGGCATAAAGATAGTGTTTGTTGGTTGAATGGTGATTTGTAGACGTAATGAGTTTGATTGCTGTCGCAGCGGTGTGTATAAATAGTTGAGTTGTAATATTGTTGTTATGTCTTCAGCAGCGCTTTTGTATTCGTATAGTTGGTATTGGTATTAGTATTGGTATTAAAACTGAACAGTATGTATCCAATAAATGTTCGTCATTAAGATTATAAATATGTACAAATATTATTCTGAGCAATAACATCTGGTTTTGTCGGCTTTGAAAGCAAAAGTTTGCCTGTTTCAGATTTTTTTTTATATGTGTCGCCACCATTCCAAAACTACTGATCCTATATCTCTGAGTTAACCGTAGTAGTGAACAAAATTTAAAATTTCAATCCAAAACGTATTTATGATTCATGAACATGAGTTTTTTTTTTTACGAAATACTTTTATACTTATAGGATAGTGATTGGATCCCAAAGGACAACCGATATCTCAAGCCAAGTATTCGAATCAACAATGTTATAATATCCTGGGGCTACGTTTTGTAAAAGTCCTAGTGAAAAGTATTCGAGAAATTTTTTGAATTGGCAAAAATATCATTTGTTTTTTGTGAATTTTACTTCTATTCAACATGTTCTTCAAAAATGTATTCCGACAGAATGTAGGCACCGATAGCCAACAGCACTACAATTCTTCTAAAGGCGCATAGCGATGTCCTATGGTTCTCCAATAGAAGGCATTATTTAATAAACTAAAAAGCTACACACTCACTCCACACCACATTCGTTGTTATTAAAACAAACCATCAAAGTAAGCCATTGATCAAGAGTATTAAAATTACTCTCTGCACTTTCAGATTTACTCAAAACTTTAAGATAGAAGTACAACCTACAGTCAATAAAAACTGTTGGTTTTAAAACCAAGAAGTCTAAGAGCCTTTTGCTGAAACGAAATTTAAGCATTTATGTTCAACAAGTTTGCCAGATTTGTCTAAATAACCAAACAGGCCTGAGATTAACCATATATTGGCCTTAAATTTACTTGTTCTTGCTAAGATTGAAAGTGCTGAAAGTGAGCTGAAATATTAGTTAGCGGCCAGTCAGGTAGACGGCTGTGTTTGTTCACTATATAAGCATCACTAATTTATCAATGCAGGTATAGGTAATAGCTTTTAAATAAAAAATAGGCAAGTGAAGCTCACGGTAATCTTTTTGAGCACGAGAATTGCACATTGGGTTCTCTGTTGGACGAACTCAGTCAAAGACTGTAAATAGCTGAAATTACGACCCCACTGTTCATTGTTTCAATCTTCCTTGGTTGACCAACACATATTCCACAAGCTCTTTGTAGGTCATAATGGTTGTGGTATCAAAATAGAGCCAACTGGCGGTAATTGTGGTTTCTGAGCATGTGTTATATGTAGAAGTCTATTGGAATAACCATTACGCAGTGGGGTACTACAAAGCAATATTAGTAAAACACGGTAATGTTCAAGCAATTCTACTCGAAAAACCCATCTCCAGGCCTTATTGTGTTATTCTTTCAGGAGTTCAAAAATTGGTAGGTACATAGGCATAGGTATCCATTCAATCCATTATGTTAATGTTTTTATACATGAATTTCAATTCTTTCAAGTATAAATCTTAAGAAATTACCATTTAATTTTGATATTTGCATAGAAACCGGTCACTAATTTGATTACATCAGTGAAATTATCTTCCACGATTATTATGATTTCCAAAAGTACTCAATAACAATTTGTTTGCGCTAGCTTAAAAACAAAAATAAAAAATAAAAAAAAACATTCCACAGCATCTCTTAGAAAAATTAACTTCCAATTATGCCAGGTGTCACAATCAAGTTCCTCAATATGGAACTGGACCGGCCGGCCGACCGGCCAGCCCAGCCTGGCCCGGACTAGAGAGATGGTGATAAAAATAATAACACATTGGATGATGACACTGGAATCATTAATTAATCCTGTTCTTATGGTGATGGTGTTGCGATCCTTCTGTGCTTTGTGATGTCATCCATGCTATATGCATGTTAAACTTTTTGCTTCCATTTTCTTGTTTTGCATACAAGTATTTAAATTTTTTTTTAAGTGATGCTCGTTCTTCAACCTGAGTGTGTTTTGTTTTCCTGAAGACATTCTGCTATGTCCATGTATCCGTGGTAGATCTCTTGTTGCTTCACACCTCTGCCATGGTGGATCTGTTTTGTTTTTTTTATTTTTATTTTATTGGTACGTGTTTCGCAATAGAGTGCTCTACTGGCTGATGATGTTGACAGAGAAACACAATGACATTACATATAGAAATTCAGCGTTACCGTAGGTTGGTAAACAAAAATGTTGAGGTTATGTTAATTTTTTTTAGCAGTACCTACCAACGTGGCTTCATGATAGTTAAACGTCCCTATTGGGATTCTGATCAGTGTTTTGTGTATATTTTGCAGGCCTGATGCCGAACTTTTAAGGTCCAATGACTTACTCCTTGCTTACGTCTAAATACCCGATTTTTCTTACGTCTAAATACCCGAGTTGACTATAATAGCAGTCCGTTTATTCGGCGCTATTTTATTTCAAATCACAATATGATTTGCTTAGACTTTTGAGGCCTACTAAACTTATTCTTCAGACCGATAGCCTATCTTTTGTACCTCAAATTTCTTTTCAAACCCTGCTTTATGATTTACAAACATTTGTAACGGTAACACTGCTGCCAGCAACATTTTTCTCAAGAGAGTATCCTAGACGTTGTTGTTATTTGCATAAAACATCAAAAATGGTTTTCTTCACTGGTCGTGTCAGTTTCATATTTTTTTTTTGTCTGACTGTGCTACGATACCTGAAGTATGTATATAGGTACAAGAGAAATTTGTGTTTGAAATGAAAACTTTAACCAATAAAATTGTCTTGGCAGTTCGATGTTGGTTTCGATGTTAAAATGATATAAGTTATAGTTAAGGAAGAAATGCTTCTGGTCAAGACGGAAATAAAAATGCACTTATAGCCTTTACAATCGAAGTAAACAAAAAACGTAAACTGGACGATATTAAACAATAAACGCAAAATGGTTTATGGTCACGTAAATGATAGTTAATTACTAAACAAAATATAACTGATTTCTGATGAAATTATTGTAATATTTTCTGGGTTGCAAAAAACTTGTTTCCACTTGTTACTATGTTACTTTTGTTTACTTTCATATTAACAAAAATACTTTTAGCTATAACAAACTGTTTCACTATTACTCTTTACAATTTAACATCCAAATTACAATTTCACAACCACTTATAGGTATTAATCACTGTCAAAAATAAACTGTCCCAATCTCCTTCTTCGACTCATACTCATTTCATTCCTTCTCGAAGCATCTAGACATCTCTATTGTTTCGTTAAGATAGAGACAGATATACGCAGACAGATAGAAACTGATACACTTCATTCCGTTTCGTTCCGCTTGCTAAATGAAAGGGTTTCGACATCTTTTCCACGAGCTTTCCAACAATGTCTAGCATACATAGAGGCTTCAACGTAGATGGTGAGATCCGGATTCACCATCGAAAAAAAACGGAGAGTGAGAAGCAAAGAACCCGTGAAATATCTGGGATTAGCCATAAACACGAAACACACTTTTTGCCAACAGATAAAGAATGCTGCGGAACGAGCTTTCAAAGTAACGACGTCACTAAGCAGTTGAATGGCTAACGTTGGCGGTCCAAGGTTAAGCAAAAGAAGGCTGCTGATGTCAACAATACCCTCCATTCTTCTTTATGGATGAAATATTTTGGCAGCCGTACTTCGATTAGAAAATATTGCAAACAGATGGCTGCAGTGCAGAGGCATGGATCTCTACGCATACCAAACGGTGTCGGAACCAGTGTTCCTTTATCGCCGGAGGTGTTGAATGCAGTTTTAGTCGGTATGCTAAAAATAAAGAATATCGACCAGGAAAAACAAAAAAAAATTATTATGCTCATAAGCATAAGTTAAAGATTAACGCTACTCTTTTCTCTCTTCTTCTCAGAATAAAGGTAATGCTCTAAGCCTAACCAACTATAGAAGTATAAAACTTAGATCACACGACTTAGTAATACATACAAAATTGTGTATTTTTGTCATACAAAATATACAAACCAATGTGAACCACAATTCGGAAGACACGAAATGATACAGAAATGGTGTTTGTATGCCATTCGCTGTCCTCTAATTTGTCTTTCAAGAGGTTTTGTGCATTTATATGACCAAAATACACAAATTTGTATACAAATATTTGTGTGTACACAAATTGTGTGATACTTGCTTAAATCTGTTAAAATCTTTTGTCAGATTTGTGGTGTGACGGGACCGGTATCAGACTTTTCACTAACTACCTTATTGACCCCTCTGGGCCATCGTACAGTGGGGTTACTTTTTAATCCACTCTAAAGAAGGTTTAACGCTTCGTTTTACCCTGTTCAATTACCACAGTGTGCGATGGCCCTACATTGAAAGAACAAATCCACTGCGACAAAGGAAAAAAATGCCCAAACGACTTTTTCGTTCACTGGACAATTTTTCGGCTTTTTTGGTTTGCAGGAAATTGGGTTGAACACTTTCTCCGAATGATTAAATTAAAAAAAGTTTAGTGTAACACATGTGATTGAACCTGTGACCTCTCGCTTTCGAAGCGAGTATCTTGTCGATACGGACTTGTCAACTTTGTTTGCAGCAAACTCTTAAATTCGTTTCAGTGAAAAATTTTATGCAAACTATTCATTCGTTTTCTGCAAACAATACAATTTTTTAGTAAACGAGAAGATGTTTAGATTTGAAAAGCATTTTCGTTTGCCGCAATCAACTCATAAAAATGAGCTCCAAACGAATGGGTTGTTCTGCATTATGTTTGCTGTAATAGAATTACAATTTGGGTCAAATGTACAGTTTGTACGAATGAAAAGCGGGCATTCCATTGAAATTCTAGCAAATGATTTATTTAATTCAAAGGATACTCAATAGCCGCAAACAAAAGCAAAATAATTATATCTCTGAGACCATTATAGTATAGGAGCGCTAAATTGAATTCGATATTAGGACGCTATAATCCTAGGGTCACTTTGGTTATTACTCTACTCTACTCCCAATCTAGATCAATATTTTGCGAAACCTTAAAAAAAGTATTCGTTTGCCGAAAGAATTCCTTTGCCAATGAAATCGAAAAATTGAATACCACAGTATAAATTATAATCTGCGGATCACCGACAGCTAGAAATCATCTCGATGCAAGTCGCATATTAATTTTAATAAATAGTTTTATTCGTAATTAGCTCACTGAATGCATTTAGCCGTCACATAAAATTCCTCGACCATTTCAAAGTGCCAGCCCGCTTAGCCCAACACTATCTCTACATCGCTGCAAGTATCACAAATAATATTTAACACCATCTTGCAATGGAGTCTCTGACAGTTTGACTTCCCTTCAATACGGGTAGCTGGATTCTCTGTGCCACTAACTCATCTGCTTGGAAAAATAAAATTCTGACACATGAGCATCAGCTTCACCATTTATATTGAAAAAAACGTATATAAAATCTAAGTTCTATTGACAGTGCAGCCACTTTGATGCAATGGCTCAGATAGGCCAATCCATTAATTGCCTTCACTGATCCTAAGGTTCCAATACGTTTGGTACTTTATTTGCCAGTTGGCACATAAGGTAATTGGGTGCAATCCTGCACACACACTTAGCTTGCGACAAAAAGTCAACAAATCAATACCGTTAATTAGATTCGCTAATCGGTAGGTATTGGTGGTTAAAACTTGTTGTGGTCAACTCAACGACCGACACGAACACTACGCTATGGACAGTTCTCTGCATTCATGATATCGTATATTTTTAAAAGAGAATATCAGAGCACCAGTATCTTGGTATTAAATGTATTCTAGATTTTCTTCTTGGTTAAACTGGAGTAATTAAGATGGCCCTCTGGCGTTATAAATCGAAACTAGTTCATTATTATTTGTTGTGCTAAAATAGAACTTCTGCATAGTGTTTTGTTGGAGCTGCATTCTGCATATAAAAACAAGGTGGAATTTATTTGAAATCCTCCATCGAGTGAAGTTTATTTAATTGAAGCGGGTGGTAGTTAAAGGCTAAAAGTTGTGCAATAGGATATGCAATCGGGTGGATTAAATTTCTTTGATAGTTTATTTTTCGTTTGGTGACTTTTTTTTATTTTTTTTCTGATTTACCAAGAACTCGGATGATACTCGTTTGTGTTCCGATGGAAGGACAAGGAATTTGACAAGACGACGCATTATGTATAATATAAGTTATTCCAAATTGTTGAGCAAATTTAAGGGATAAAAAGGAAGTTTTGCTCAAGATGACATCATTTTTTTCAAGAGTATTGGTTTAGTTTAGTTTACTTTTTTGCCAGTAATAATTAAACAAAACTTATTAAAATGAAATTTGAAAATGAAATATGAAAATGGATTTATACAATTAGATAACATTTTTGTAAATTCAAATTAAATCTCGACTGAAGTTAGGGTTAGGTTAGGTTGACGTGGCTACCGGCAGGAGTGCCGACACACTTAGACCAAAGTTTGGTCCATTGTGATACCACATTGAATCTAATAATAACTTTCCTCTTAATCGTTGAACCACTTTGAGCTTCTTATGAAGCGAGCGAGATTACCTATATCTGTATTTGAAAGATCACTGGGGTCGTTATAGTAGAAGTCTCCTAAAAAGAGTCTTCGTCTTTGCGATAGAGCAGGGCATGTACAGAGAAAGTGGGGAATCGATTCCTCTTCCTCTTCATCCATGCAGCTTCTGCAGAAATCATTTGAGAGAACTCCAAGACGTGTCGCGTGCCTGCGAAGTTAGGGTTATTATTATTATTATTATTATTACGAAGTAAAATGTATGAACTATTGATAAAATTTAAATTGCCATAATATTCGACTTCAAAAATTTATGAAAAAAATATGTAAAAAAAAGTAAAAACAAAGTTAAAACACAACCTTTGTATTACAGCCATATGCAATACAGTGAATATTACTTTTTTTTATATTCTGTAAATATTAGAAGTTTTTTAAACTATTTTGTATTACATTCTAATAGTTTTGCATTAAAATTTATATTCTCAATACGAAGAAGATAAGAATGTTATCCAAAGGATTAAAATGTAATCCAAAGGATTAAAATTTAATACTTAAATATTACATTTTAATGTAAAGAAATTATATTTCAATCAAACTGTATTAAAAAAGAAAGCCATTTTTAAATTTTTAAAAATGTCTTATGTATGGTTTTTGGTATCCTTCACCTTATAAAATTTTAAAAACAAATGATCTTAACTTGCACTATTTTAAAGGCGCTTTTGGTTTTTTCGAAGTACAATGTATGAATTACTGATAAAATTTAAATTGCCATAAGATTTGACTTCACATAATTTGCGATAAAAATAATAAAAATAATAATATCACCATTTTAATATTACAAAATAATGGGGAACATTTTAAAGAATTTAGAGAGAAGATAGAATAATAAAGAGAGAAAAGGAAAGAATAATATTATAAAAATCTTTTAATAAAACTTGTATTGAAAAGTAATACAATTGAATTATAAAATATTCTTCCATATATTAAATTTTAATTTATTTTGTATTAACTGAAAATTTTTAATATTTGTCGTGTATTAAATTTTAATAAATTTCTGGTGCGAAACATTTTTAATCGTGTATGACTTTTTAATTAAAGTTTTGTAATTGAATGAAAAATATCATCAAATTTATTTTTTAAATAATTAAAATAGATTCTTAGATAAATTTGACCTAAAATGAAGTATGCAGTGTGATTTCTTTAATAAAATACATTTTTGGAAAACAAAAAAATTTAATCGTTAGAGTAGATTTTTAAATAAACTATTTCTTATAGACACATATGTATGTAAAAATTTCAAAGGAATTTTCAAAAAAAAAAATTAATTGCATGACTGGATCGCACGTACTTCCTCTTGTCGATAAAGTTACTAGATATGTTAACTTTTTATTTAAAAAATTGTAAATTCAGTTTATATAAAAAAAAAAAAAATTAAAAATCATAAGATTCGTTGTTAAAAAGACTAAAATACCTTCTTAAATAAATTTAACCTCAAAACAAAGTATGCAATTTGAATTTAAAAAAAAAAATAAAAATATTGATTAGTTTTCGGAAAAGTGATTTTTCAAAATTAAATTTTTTTTTCTAAACTCAAAAATCAATTTTCGAATGTTTTATAATTAACATTATTACGGCAACTTAAAAGCTTTCATGTAAAAAAAATGGTTGAAATTGATTGAGTCATGATGGAAAAAATCAGAACTTAAAAATAAAACCGTTCTATGGCAGGTACCGGTAATACCGGTTTTTGAAAAAAAAAATGGCTTGGATGGACCTTATCCAAAAAAATTACCATGTTTTTTTTAGTCAAAATCATAGGAACTTATTGACAGGTACCGTTATTTTTGGTTGAAAATATAACTTTTCGCTTTCCAACAGTCAAATGCGATACCATAGACTGGGTATTTAGGTGATTGCGCTACTTGGGTCCCCAGTATAGAAAATATTATGTTTAAAAGGTCTCTTTTTAATTGAGTAGATTTTACACACATACGTCTGTAAGAAATATTTCTTGTCTTAGACCCGTACTTTACTCAGTAATTTGAGGATTTTGCATTGGAAAACAGGATCTAAAAAGCATAAACCCAACTATCTTATTTTTAAAATGCTCAGGACCGAACCATATCATCTTCCGCCACGGAATGCCTAATAGACGTTTTCTTGAAGTAGCTTAGCAAACTGATTGTTTTGTATAAATAAAACAAAATAATGTACTTCTTCTTGAGCTATAGCGTTAGATGACATACTGATATTTTAGAGGTCGATCGTCTTGTTACCGTGAATGTAAGATCAATATTAGTTTGAAAGTTGTTGGCACAAATACTTTACGATTGTCCACAAATATCACAAAAAAAATTATTTAAAAAATAAATCTTAACCTACTGTCCCCATAACCTAAGGCAAACAAAATGCATTACTCACCTTATCGGACATTAAAATGCAACATCTCCTCCTTCGGTCCTCATATTTTTAAATACTATAACTTACTCAAGGCATTATATCCACTTTTTTTTAATAACATAGCGTTCAATTCGAGCATTATACCTCAATGTCTACTCGTGAATGATCAGGATCAAAAACAAACATATTTTTCGTTTGAGTAAATCCCACTTCTGATATTATAAAACTTCTGATATTATATGTATGAATTTGTGTCAGTATGTTTGGCTCACTACGTTCAAATTTATAATGTAAGCTCTTCAAGTGAGTGAGATCAGTTCGTTTCTCTATACGTTAACCCATTTACGATACTGAGTTCTAGTTCCCAGCAAATTCCATACAAAATCGTCTTAAATTAACATTCTACACTTTTACATTCCGCAATTTGTAAGTAATTCCGTCAATTGTTGATAAAATCCAATAAAAATGTTGATATGTCTGTCCTCAGAACACTTTGCCATAATTCTTTTGAGATATCATCATCATAAGAGTAAACTCTTCTACACCAAATGGGGATGAGTTGCCGAAATAAATTTCACTTGCAAAGTATCCACTTGCAACTGTCAATACTTACAAGCTCTATCTCTGGTCTCCTACCACGAAGCTCGATGAACATTGACTTCTGAGTTCTGAGAGTCTGGCAGGAAAACCTGCTTTTTTGCATCCGGAAAAAAGTTCACATTCTCATTCTCATCATCCTCAATCCTCATCCCAGCATCCAGTAGTCGTCTGGCCTCCCTTTCGGTTGAGTGTCTGATAATTTCAATAAATAATAATTTTCAATTTCAGTTCTCAGTTTTATACCTGTGCTGCACTAGCATCTAGCACTGAATGCCCCAACTAAGAAAATATAGTCCACCAGCGTTTGTAAACAAATTAAATTGCCAGCTTATTAAATGTGATATTTTGTGTTAACGGGCTTGAGCGAAATCGCAGAGATCCCAAACTATCATCGGCCAAAAGTTATTGGAAGAAGCCAATTGCGAAACTAACATCCCGTTTCATCTGCTATGTCTAGGTGCTCCTGCGAGCTGCCATCGGTCGGCATTGGCCATAAATAATTATTTTATAATGAAAATTCTTTTGCCCATTGCGAGGATCGTTTGTTCAAGATCATGAAACTAGTATTATAGCCCCCAGTCGCCACTTCTAATGGCCATAACAAATGGAGTGCGCCAGGGAATTTTCTGACTGCATATACAGAAGTCTCTCATGTGGTGCTGGTCGTCATCGTCACTTTTTTAAGCCCGACTTATGTCGACGAACAAAAGGCTACGCAACGCGCATCGAGGATTGCGCGTCGCGTCGTCGAAGGCGAAAGTCAGCCATTCTAATCAAAAAGATCCATCATGAGATGTGAGGCAGCGATGACGCCGCGTCACGCTCAAAGTGTTGTACCACTAGTAGTGGCCCGTAGTGGCCGTCGTATATGCATCTAAGTTTAGATGAAGCTATTCCGGTTTCATTTGTGCTGCGGATAAAAGTGTACGCGGTCCATTTAGACCCATTAGTGCGTTAGTATGGTGGAAGTTCCGCCAGCCAGCAAATTCTATCGCCCAACAATATTTCATCTGAGTCAGTTGCTCTAGCTGAGTATAAGTTCAAAAAGCGCCCTCTTTCTTGAACTAATAATAAACAAAAAAAAAAACTAGACCGATCAGACTTATATTCCAAAAAAAAAACTTATAATAAACGAAAATGATATTAAGGACTGTGCTGATTAATTTGCCAACGATATTGAACTGGCGGACATTTATTAATGTCATCGTTCATTCGTCGCCGTGCGTCGTCGTCGTCGTCGTAACAGCGCAGCGCAACACAGTTGTGGCTGTCTTGAGTTGGAGGCTACCTTCTGTCATCTCATTTGTTTGTTTTTGACATTGCAGTTCATTTGTATTGTTGAGGTTTGCTAGAGGTTCTTTTCGACCAGTTTTTTTTTTTTTTTTTTTTAAGACAAAAACAACAACAAAATACAAAGTTCTATGTGAGTTATGTCGTTCATTAGTTTGGCTAGCTGGCTGTGTGCTTATTTTAACCCATTTTATCTATGGTATGTGGCGGTTTGGGTTTTCTGGAGCAAATGCAAACATTCCTTTAAGCATTGAGAAAACCTACAATATAGTGGCGGAGTATTTCTTTACTTTGGGGATACCTCTGGTGGCATTGTCGGAGACACACAAGGAGTTCATTGCACGTGGTTATTCCAGTTTTGCACCCAAAACAAATGGAGCACGTCATACAATTGAATCGGTAATCCATGGCTGTATAGAATTGTCCAAGGCTTAAGTAGAAAGATCGCGTTTCAAGTGGAATATCTTCATCTGTCCTCGGGGACCTGGCACAGTGAAATAAAGGAAAAGAAAAATAAATGCATTGACATGTGACACTTGTAGTCATTTTGTGTCGATCGAAATGGCCAAAAGAGTAACAGCAATGGCCAGAATAATAAGATTATTTTGAAAATGTTGGCTAACAAAATTTGTTTCGTGGCAGGTATTTTAATTTTTGATTGTTTAGAATGGGTCCTTTCTATGCAACAATTTTACAATTCTCTCGAAAACCACTTTAACACAGTATAGTAGTGCGCGAATACAAAAAGAGTAACAGAGTATGTACTTAAAAGTATTAATAAGTACTTAAGGAATTTAAAAGCAACTAAATAATAAAATAAGTACAGATTTGAAGTACTACAGTAATTAATTTCGCATCTATAAGTTCTTTTTTGGAAGTTTCAAGTACAAGTAGTTATGCTTTGCAGGAAAATCAAGGGACCCAGGTGACTCCCTTGTCTGACACCTGATGTTGAGGAGATGTCAATAAAATCACAAGACCTTAATAAAACCGTAAACTTCCGATCACTTAAAAAAATTGTAGCCAAGTTTTTAGTTTAAAAAAAATAATATTGTGAGAAACCCTATCAAATGCCTTGCAAAAATCAGTAGCAACTGCATCAACTTCCTGACCAGATTCCATGGAACAAATGGTATTGGATATAAAAGCTGTTAAGTTGGATGTTGTTGATCTACTTCTAAGAAACCCATATTGTTTATCGGAGAAGAGTGCTTTACAATAAGACAAATGGACTATACTTTCAACTATTTTAGGTATGCTTGAAAGTTTTCGCAATCGGCCTGTAATTTTCGATACTGGTTTTACAACCAGTGATGAAAGATTTCTTCCAGAATTTCGGAAACAAATCACAGGATATTGAAATCTGAAACAGAGCAGAGAGTCGGAGGAATACCATCAAGGCCTGAAGAGAAATCTGCCTTAAGATGGCTAATTTTTTCAGCCACTGATGATAAACATAATGTCAATAAATGCTAAGGAGGTATATGCACAATTATGCAAGTAATTGGAGTGCCTATTTCAATTTTGAAGAATAGCCATTGGATTTTCTCTTTGAATTAATAAATTTAAAAAAATTGTTTTTTGTTTGAAATGAGTTCAGAATGAATTTTGATACGATACTGAACCGTTTCGATCAGTTTAGAAAAGTCATCATAAGCCTGAATGTAGTTTCATAGATCTAAGAAATTTTGTCTACAACTTATTTCTTTTGTTACGGAGAGATCGAAGTTCCAGGGTCATGAACCCTTCTTTCCCTTAAGAACTGAGATTTTGTGTAAGAAATTATTATACAATTTTAGACTTGGTGAACAAAATTCACTTTTCGAAGTCTAAATCAAAAAAATCAAAAAAACTTCTTGCTGTACTACTTTCCAAAACAAACATGTAAAAATTTCTGTATGAATTGAAAATAATACCAAATGCAGAAACAGGCAATTATTTACTTTAAAATCATGAGGTAGGTAAAAGGTATATCAAAATAGCGCCACCACAATGGAAAGTCAAGAATCTGAATAAGGAGCCGTTTATAGCGATCAGGGAAAAAAATCTAATATATTTTTTATGTTGTTGTCACTAATTTTTAAACACAAGTACAACATAAATCGATGACAAATGATTCGAAGAAGATTTTGTGAAATGAAAATTTTAGTAATCGCTATAACCGCCTCCAAGGCTACATAAAAGATACTTTTTCGAAATATTTCCACTTTATACAATGAAATACAGGTATGCTGATTTGTTAAAATCTGAAAGAAATTGTAAAAGCTTGAGTTGTGGTTTTCGGGACGCCTTGCCACAACCCTGGTGAAATACGCAATCTATTTATATCACCAAAACTTTAAGTTTTTGTTAAAAGGTTCTTAGACCAAAGTGTGTACATAATATATTTACCTTTAAGACTCCTATTACATTTTAACTACGCGGCAAGAGTTATTTCATTGGGCGACGAAAGGATTTCGCGACTTGAACTCAAACAAGCTATTAAATCCAGAGGAACGTATATAAAAGAGTGGAACAAACTGGCAACCGAATGTTCATCTAAGTTGTCATTATCAGCCGACGAAAATACCGAGCTGCTAAAGGTGAAATTCGATGACTTGCTGAAAAAAGCTGGCAATATTATGTATGATAAGTATATGAGTGAAGCTAAAGCCTACATTTACAGAGCACACTAAAGTAAAGTTAACCACTTCTTGAACCACAAAACCTACTTCTTAACTAAAAGCAAGGTTACAAAAATTAGCTTATTGTTTATGGTGAGAGGTAAAAGGGTTGTGTTTTTGCAATTCTGACCTGGTAAGTGTTAGAAATTCAATGTAAAATTTAATGGTCTATAACGAAATTTAATGCCTCATGTTATGAGATTCAAATGCACTTTGAAAGTTGCAGAAACAAAAGCAAACAAATGCCCAGAAACGATTTGCATTAAAAACAGTGAACAGGAATAGAATTTGATACTATGTGAATTATTATGTACAAAATTTTTAATAGTGGGTTAACGATGGATTTTGAGTGCTAGGTTTTCCTTGTCTTGGATTCCAATATTTAGACAATCAGTCCTTATTAAAACATTTAAGCTAAAAATCAAAATTTGGTACCCTTCACCTCCATGCAACAGTGTCATTCTTTTTTTATATGAAGAGTACAAGAAGGTCTCATTGGAAATGGTTTGAACGTTAACTTATATAACCCAAGTTTTTCTAATTCTACACTTCTTGCTTTTAAGGATCCAATTATCTTGAGCCTAACAAAACTGATCGTGTTACAAATTTCTCAAAATCGTGTTTTCTCTTCGTGTCATGACTTATTGTAGTAACTTTAACCTGTGTGTAAAGAAAAGTACCTACCTAATATGTATTTGCTTTTTGGGCCACTCAACACGATACTGGTGATCTAAACTTTTTTCGGTATAACCGCCACAAGAAGCAAAGCTGCATATGCCCCTGGTTTTGCACGCAGTTATTTGAAAGAAAAGACCAAAAACGCTTCACCCAAGCGTACATACAAAACATAGGTACATACTGTTGAATTAAACATAACACAGAAAAAAAAGACTAACGTAAAATTAACATGAAAAATGTTGTTTTCAGATTATTCTGTTGTTTTACTTCAAATGTTTATTTATCTTTTTTTTTCATTCTAAAACGACATTTTTAGCGACCTTTCAACACAAAAACATGTTAAATCAAAGTGAAACGGTATGAAAACAAAATAATAGCTAAAGAATGTTTAATTATAATTATTTTTGACGATCTTACAATATTTATTATAACGTTGTCATAGATGGAAAATTTTACTTATGAATGTAGGTTCTCTTCAAAGAGTCCAAAGAAATACTCTTCTGTACATCCTTTAATTCTAATAATTTAAATTACTTACTTAGTAACTTTATTATAATTTGTGTTCATTTTTTTAAGCTCGTACTATTAAATCATCTACAACATATTCATACGTAATGCCATGACTAACAAAATAAACTCATCAATGTATATAAGTTCCTAGCAATAATGGTATTAACACAAAGTATAACAAAATGGCATGCATATGGTTATCCTGAAAAACACTTCCTCTTTCAGATGAATCGCTAACTCGTTTCTTTTGTATTTACAAAAAGAAAAAAAAAAAACACTAAGATTTGAAGTTCTTGTTGCACATCATCACAGAGAGCATTACCTTTTAAATCAGTGTGAAAAGTGAGCCTGTTCTTAATAGTATTTCAGAGTCTGGTGCTGTTGTAGTATAACGATTTAGCACAATGGCTTCAATTTAGTTGGTAATCTAAGATGAAGAAACATGCAATACTAAGAAAGTTGCATGTGTACTTACATATGAATGTTTATTATGCATTTACATTGTTCAACACATGTTTTGGATGGCATCGAACATCTAAGTAAGGAATACCTATTGCTGTTCGATCATTTATTGATGTCAAATTAGAAATTATAGGAGTTCTAAAAACTAATCATGGAATCACAAAAACTTAATAAGCACTCTGGCATGCGCTGTCAGTATGGTTTGGTCCATGAAGCAGGGTCCGGAGGTTTGGTCTTCATTGTTCTCTTGCAATTTTGGGTTGAAAGCAAAGATCTGGGGCCTATAACACAAAACTACAGGTACTTGTATTACAAGTGAAATCTTACAATTTTCCATACAAAAGTGAACAATTTCTACTGTAATACAAGTACTTTTAGTTTTGTGTTATAGGCCCCTGATTCATTCGATGTGCCTAACCCCCTTTTTGTTTAAACTTTGCATTACAGAAAGTTCACTGTTAATGTCAGCATTTTCGAGTTCTTAAGGAAAATACCTACGAGCAGAATACCTAAGAGTAAAGGTACTTAAAGTAGAATTACCAACTAATTATGCATATTTTATCCTCTGTATATGTTTGTACAAGGACTTTGTACAAAAGGTAATCTCCGTTCTCTATACACCTCACAAATAATAAAATTTCAATACTAACCCTTTTATATTAATGCATAAACCCTAATTTCTAAAGTCATACCATTTTTTTTAATGTATTAGGTCCAAAAAAAAAAATAAATAACTGTTTGGACTATCCCTTTCAGAGGACAAGAATGCACTTTTCAGTGATTTAAAAGTATTATCCCAAGATAACGGATCATTTTTAAATGTAATACAACACGAAAAACCAATAAAAATTGCATTGTTCTCGGGATGAGCCCTTGTAAATCGATTATTAAAGGTAAATGTTTTGCTTGTCCGACAAAAAGAAAGGATCTTCAGATTTCTTTTTTTTTCAAAATGATCACCCATAAGGAAAATATTTACTTTTACCAGCATTCTACCTGACGTGATGGTCATTTAAAACGGTAGCTAAGCATGAAATAAGGTGTTCTTTGGGAAACCAAAGTATTGTGTTTTGCGGTTGCAAGGTTGCAACACCAATGTTTGTCTTTGCACTTGATATTTCTACCTGAAGATAATAATAAGAATTGAACATTTCTTAGAACGTCAACCATGCTAAATTTGATTTTTGGATTAAGGACACTGGAACGAAATTTTTTTTCAATTGTTATGATTATTATCAAATCATTACACTAGGTAGGATATAAAGGTACCTACTTTTTGGCAGGTCTCATAAAATAACACGATTATTTAGTTTGTTGTAGAACCGAATTAGAACTATTTAAATTATAAATTTGTTATTATTTTGTTAGATTTTGAATTTTTTCTATCTAACAAGAAAATATTTCTTGATAAAAACAAAATTATAAAACAAGAATAATTAAATGTGACAGGGAATTCAGTTAAAGTTGATGTAAAATATTTTTTTTTTGACTTGCTTTGTGTGAGTTTCATAAACGTAAATCATTTCTATTCCGAATTCTTGGCGAAAACTGATTAAATTTGATACGGAATACTTAAAGATTTCATTATGGGACTTAATATACCTTAGCGGAGCAACGAAGTTTCATGAGCGGCACTGGTCCCCAAATATGGAGAAACGAAGTTACGGTGGTGAGACTAGCCTTGAAAAAGGGAGTTTAAATTCAGAGAACCAGCGAAGAGGACCACAAATCGTCCCGTTTCTGCGTGAACCACGGATCTACAAAGCAAATTTTGTTTAGTTTTTTTAAGAAAATTTAGTTTTTCTCGAAATTGAATAATTTAATTGAATAAAAAGAAATTGAATTAACTGTTAGACATATCAATTGAGGTTATTTCACCATTTATACTTTTTCATATTCCTTACTCATAGTTTTCTAGCGATGTCTAATGTTAAGCAAAATCTTTTTAAAAAATGTAGTTACGAGGTTCACACAGAAACGGGACTAAATAGCACATTTTTCATTTCATCAAACTCCAAAAACCACTTTCGCGATTTAGTCGCTTTAAGAATGACTGAAGCATAAAGTGACAACATAAGTGAATACATCGGAAAAGTTGCGAATTTAAAAAATAATCGAAATCGGTTCATAATATCTTCCGGTCGCGCATGAGCCCTGAAGTTTAAATTTTTTTTGAAAACATCATATTTTTAATAAAAAAAATTAACCATCTAACGTCTAATTTCTTGAATATAATAGCTTCAGGCGACTCTTACAAGAGAAAAATATTAAGTAGAAATAAAAGAGTGGTTCAAATCGGTTGAGGGCATCCATTTTATGTTTTTATGTGCTTATGCACACAACTTTAACAAATTTGATCATCAATTTTATACCATAAAACCAAAATTCCATTCTTTTTAAAAGAAGACAATTTTGAATCAATTTTAATGAATTTTTTGTATTCGAAAAATGTTACCGATAACGGTATTCAAACTTAATGTGAAAATAATAGCGGACATTTCATGTAAGATTCACAGGAAGCTATTATATTCAAAAATTTAGACGCAAGGGTGGTTAATTTTCTTAATTAAAAATATGATATTTTCAAAATAAAATCAAACTTCAGGGCTCTTGTGCGAACGGAAGATATGAACCCATTTCTATTATTTTTCAAACCATACTTAGTCTTCCCAATTCAACAACTTTTGCTCGGTATTACGATTTGAAGTTCGAGAAAAAGTGTTTTTCGAAGCACTCTATTGCTGATAAGAAAAATTTACTTCATGAGCTAAGCCCTATTAATTAAAGTTTTGTAAATGAAGTCATAAAATTTTAATTTTTTTTTTAAATTCAAAAAAACAATTTTAATTTTTTATTTAAATTCAAAAAAACAATTTTCGAAAATTTTGTTGCTGAACTTTATTGCAACAACTACAAAGCTTTTATATCAAAAATATCGTTGAAATCGAGCCCATCAGTCATAAAGGAGAAAATCAGAATTTAACATAAACCATTAAAAACGGTTGAAAAAAAAGATAGTTTTCATAAAAAAGATATACCATACTTTACAAAATGATTATGATTTTTTAAGTCGAAATCGTAGGAGCCATTTTAGAGAAAAATAAGTTTTTCTTACATCAGCCGTGTTTTATTCAACACTGAGTAGCTACTCAGTGTTTCATTTTATTCGCAAAACAAAAACAAATTAGACTACACAACATTTTCTTGTTTTTGTGTTGCGTATAAAATAATACTCAGTGTTGAATGTAAGTTACGTTAGTAGCTACATAATAACTCAAGTGACGACACTACAATAAGAAATTATTATTAAAATAAAATTTGTATCACAAGGAACTTGAGATACCTTTGATGCTACAAACATAAATTATCCTCAGCATCAACGTTATCTTTATTGAGCCCATCGAAATCAGGTAGCCTTATCGGATTGTTCATTAGATTTGATTTTTCCTTTTTTTAGATGATGGACGCCTTGATTTTGGCTATTTATTTCGTATCTGTGATTTTGATACTAACTTTGCGTAGAACTATTACGTTTTATGTGTTTTCACTGATTTTAAATTTAAATTATCTATTTTAGGGAGTTTCATCAAGTTCTATTGATCACCTAACGCAAACATTTATATCCATTTGAGATTTTTCGTGATTTAGTAAAACTTTTCTTGTGATTATTATCTTGATGTTTATGTACATTCTTCGACTACATGTAGAGTGTAGAATATCATATTACTTAACCAGTCGAAGAAGAAGATGTTTGTTAGACAGTGTGGCAGGAGATGATGATCGGCGTGGCGCTTTTACGATCCTTTTGTTTTTATGCTTTTACACAACGCAATAAGAAATTTGTGTGTAGTAATAGTAATCGATACGGGTTTTGTTTTCACTGAACGAAGGATGGAACCAACTGAAGAAATTTAAATTTCAGCTTCATGAGCTCGAAGGTGATCTGAAAAATGCTAGACACTCTGGCCAGTGTAATAAGGAATTAAATAAAGTGTTAACTGGGGATAAGTATGCAGAGAATTAGATGGTGCGATTTATATGATCCTGATTTTTTTTTTGTTATTTAAAAGTTTAATCAGATTACTTTTTCCAAAAACTTTTTTTTTTGTATCAATTAAATAAATGAAAAAGGTTTATTACATACCATAATTATGTATTCAATTTAATAATAAAAAAAGGAGTACGGGGGAAAGATTGAGACTAGACACTTTTGTTGATCCAAACAGATGAGGTAGTTCGTGACAGGGGATGTTAAATAATTCTTCATAAAAAAAATGTAAAATAATAATTTTGTTTAGCCTCTTGGTACTATTTGTTCTACATTTTTTGAACCATACACAACCTTAAAAAATAAATATGACTCAAATTTAAACAAAACTGAGTTCTAACAGTAAAATTTCATTCAATTTGCAAGAAATTCATCAATGAAAAACCATACCGCCAAAAACTTATCCCCGAACGAACTCAACCAGCGGTTTCATTAAATTCACGCCTATCAATAAATTCCCAACCTCTAGCCCGTAGAATACAAAAGATCTTCTCCAAATTATAGGTTGTCCCTAAAGAGTAGCAAATTAAGTTTCATTACTGGACGAGCTTCTTGTTTTCTGGCAGATGTCGGCACCCAATTAACCTATCAACGAAAATTCAGGAATATTTTTTTTTTGAATTGATGAACCCTCAGGGCTTTTACCCAGTTATATAAATGTATCCATTATAGTTTAAACCATGCGGTCACTTTGAAAGGTGTGCTAATGAGCCTTAATGGGCCGCAATAATATAACTTCCCCCCAGAAAACACCCAAAACAGTAGCACCTATAATTATATTCAATTATAAAGAATTCGCGTTCTCTTTGATTGATCGGCACGCACAAGTAGGTACCATATACATGTTTTTAGCTCTCACGCATCGAGAAAATAAATTGCATCCGACCTCACAATAATCACAGTCATTTGTGATGGCAAAATGCAAGTTGAATGACAAAAATAACCGTCAATCAATTTTGAATGCGAAAAAAGGTGGGGTGGGGCTGCTGCTGCCAATACAATTTATAAATGTTGCACTCTGTGCAACAGCGGCAACCTCCAATTGCAGAGATGAACGTGCGCTGTGCGCAAACACCACACCAACGACCGGTAGCTTAATAATAACTCATTGACTTAAACTGATCATTAAGAACTTGCTGGTTTGAAATGATTGGTACAAGGTGGGGATTAAGTTGCCCCTCATTTAAATTGGGTGGGGAGGGAAAGATTACTAAAAGAAAGACGCTGATACTCGACCTCAGATAAGAAGACTTCAAGACAGGTAGGCAAAGTTACAGTTGCAAGCTCATTACATGATTACTAGGTGGTGGTTTTTGTTTAGAGCATTTATTTCTTTAGTGCTGACTATTCCATTTATTGAAGAGAAGTTCTCACAGTATGTTGGACATGGAAATCTGAATGCTTCGGTACATTATTAATTAAATAATTTAATTTTAAATGAAAAAGACAAAAAACCGACTAGATTTCGAATGTTAAAAATTAAAATGTTTTTTAAGTGTCCCGTAAGTTATTGTGTGTTATAATTGTTTGCACTTGGAAAATTGATACACGATCAAGGCCGTCATAAGCTCATGCAGGTTAAAAGATGGTGATAAAGTGGTCTTACCTATTTATTTATTGAATATACATAACACACGAAATATTTCTATGAAAATCATACAATTCGTTCAATTTAATTAGTCTCAGGGGGGTTTTAAGTGTTTTTCGAATTTGACCTGGTCAGAAATTGGTAAAAAAACTATATGGACAAACATTCTTATATTAAAGGTTAAAATTAAAAAAGTAAATTAAATGAACTATAATGTGTACCTAATGAATGTTGGTTTAATGTTTGCATGATGATGGCATTACTTGGAAGAATAAATAATAAAATCAAAATATTTGAATTTTTGCACTACCATTTCCTCATTCTTGATTAGTTTTTGACCAGTTTGCATGCCGCCGTTACTCTATCTTGTGCCTATAGGGCGTAGTGTGTAAATTTTCTTCGGCACACTTAATTTTGTTTACATATGAAACACTATTTCAATCTTTAATCTAAATTAGCTAGCAATTATATGGATTTTCAATGAATGATCAGGTTCGCTGCTCAGCTCTTTCGTTTCTTTAAAAAAAATTCGTAATCCAGTTCTTATTATAGTGAAAGAAGACTATTAGTAGGTACGAAAATTATAGGGTTTCCCGTCCGCATCCTGACACGATTGGCGTGGTAAGGTGCATTTGATACACATTTCTTTGGTGTGGTTGAAATCGGTATCAAATTAAAGGTAATAAAGTCCACTTTTAAAATTTCGAGGTCTCCCGCGTCAAAGTATAACAGTGTCACCACAATGGCTGTTTTTAAGTTGGGGTTTTCTTAAAATTCTTATTTATTGTGTGTTTTTCAACAAAATATAGACAATTTTTAATGTCAAATCAAAGCTAAGACAAAGCAATTTCAAAATATTTATGCGAGGTGATGTTATGATACTTTTCTTTTTATTCACCTCTATTACAGAATGCGACGAATGAGTCGCGGTGGGATGCGCACTTATTTTAACCATATTTTAGTGGAAATCGTAGTGATAACATAGTTCACTGGGCAAGTTCATAATTGCTTTAAATGGGAAGGCGAACCCTGCGAATCACGTTGACTCCCCGTGTGTAAAGTATTGCGAATTCCATAATAGGCATGATAATTTTTTGGTTTTTGCATTTTACTTTTTATCAAAAAAACTTACGTATAATTGTCATTATAATAAGAAGTGAAGAGTACAAAAAGTCCAACATTTTGATATATTTTTGAAGATTATGCAACATTGGAGTTAAAAGCTATAGCAATGAAAACTCGATCAAGTAATTAAGTATGATTTGAATAAGAGGTCTTCCGCTGCACAAGTAACATTAATATGATATTTTTTGAGGATTTACAATTTAAAGATAATTTTTGACCGTAACAGCATTGCAACTGGTCAGTCATTTCAAAAATATTAAAAACTAAGCAGTAAATGCATCGATATGGTTGTTTTTGAAATGTTGACGATGATGACGCCGAGATAATTTTTAATCGTTATAGTATTCTGTTTATGCAATCGTGTTAATATTAAAAAAAAAAAAGAAAAACAATTTTAGTAGTCGGTGTGTAGCACAAAAAGCATATTTTTGTTATTTTTGTTTTAATAACGGGTAAATTTTGACTTGATTGCGTAATTTATATACTATAATTTGCAAAAATTATAGGGCCGTTGTAACCGTTTCATTTAGTAACTAAATTTTGAATATTTTTGAAAATGATCCGTAACTTTTTACATGATAAACTTTTCAAAAAGTACAATATTGAAAAATATTCAAATTTTACTTAATTACTTGATCGATTTTAACTGCAATGTTGCATAATCTTCAAAAATATAAATCAAATTTGTACTCTTAATTTCTTATTATGAAGACAATTAGGTACTTACGTTTTTGGGATAAAAAGTAAAATGGAAAAACTAAAAAAAAAACAAAATTAAAGTATAACCTCAAAAATACACCTCGTGTATAAACAATAAGTGCAGGTGCAAATTAAAGACAATTATATTTTTAAATTGCTTTCAATTGGTTTACAAAAAATGTTTAGTAGGATATACTAATAAAGTTCAGTTCAGTTTTATTTTGACCCAGAAACTTTTTTTCAATCTGAAATTTTCGTGAAATGTTTAAAACAATGCTTTTTCTTGAACACTTAGATACATAGTTGTAACCAAAATCTAATCATTCATGGTCAAATTTTCCAAAAACTGCAAAAACGTTGAAAATTTCGCGTTTTTTTTTGCATTTTTGACCATTTTGCGTCACGCAATTTTGTTGGCAAACCTCATATTCGGATTCAGTAACCCCAATAAAATAATGTATGAACAAAATCAAAACTTTCTTGGATTAACTGGATTAAAACTAAATTTAAAAAATGTTTGTATTTTTCGGTAAAAAAAATTCAGTTAAATTAATTTTTTTTTTAAACATAAATAGAAAAAAAAAAATGATTCCGATATTATTTGCTAGGATAACATCACTCTTAATGTCAACCACATCAAGCATTCAGTTTGAAACAAAAAATGTCCATCTAAAATAACACAATTCAATGGTTAACCATGTTTTGAAGTTGTATAAGAAGATCCCAGCTCCCAGATTCAATTCCTAGCTGTAACATTATTTGCATCTCTCCGAGGGAATTATTTCATTGCCAAAATAATTCTGTAAATACAAAAATTCAAATTCCAAAATAAAATTATTCAAATGTGATAAAAATCCAAATATGAGAAACAGATAAGTAATCGTAATACAACTATTGCATTAAAGGATTTCTTCTTTTCAAACACACTATGATTCTTTCCCAAAAAAAAAAAAAAAAAAATATGAAAACATTCCATCTATTCTTTCAAATTATTATTATTATCAATAACAAGCTAGCAATCGAATATAGAAGATTCCACTTTTTATTGCCGGGCGTTTCAATTGGTAGCCGTTGCTGATATGTTTCAGCTGTAAATTAATATTCCTCAAGTTAGCCCGCACATGGAGGTTTGTATATCTATGCAAGCAGGATTCAGCATTAATTTGCACCACATCGAATGTCATGACCACAATCCGAACATGCTTTATCTATATGCTGTATACAAGTCTTTCTCAATGCAGAAGTTTCCATATGATGGTAGGTATTACAGAAGCTTATAGAGGCGCGTCCTTTAAAATGACCAAAAAGTCAAAACCCTTTTTGTGGTGTAACACGTTGACGGTCGGTTGGTCGGTGAAGAGTGCAATGAAGCATACGCCTCATTGGGTATAACTTCAAGACCCAACCTGCCTTGACTCAAGTTCCTCTCATAGTAATACAGGCTGGCGAAAAATTGTGCGCTTGGCACAATAAATTGAAGGCTGACTAAGAAAAATGTAGAAATTAATTAATGGCTGGTTCAATTAAAATTGCAACATGGATGGACATGGAAAACAACACACAGATTTGTGCTTCTTCTGTTCGTGTTTTGCGTTTTGTTGTCGTTGTTTCAATGTAAGCTGATGAACAACACGATGTCTGGGGGCTAAGCCAAATCGTCCAGACACTACTAGTTTAAGTCTTGTGGTCTGGGAAGAAGCTGGGTCTGGCGTGAAAATTTCCACCTGAAGACAAGATTCGCTAGCAGACACTTTACTGCGTTTTTTTTTCTATTTTTGGTATCAGGAAGATGTGTATGAACATGAATTAAATACTATGGGAATCTTATTCAATTACTTGGATGTACCTAAAAATCTCTGACCCAGATATCAATTCTTAGAACACATTTTCGAATTCTAAAAATTGACAAAAAATTATTGATGTTGTGAGGAGAAAGAATGCTGGGAAGTTAAAATTGCTATACATTCCCATTTGTAGCGTAAATTTCGTAATTAAACAATTTCCGTAAATCCGCTAGTTTTTTTGTTGCAGGCTATGACCCCCCATTGGCTCTTTAGCGTGCTTTAATGCTGTAAGGTTATTTTACTATTAAAATATGAGACTTGAACTTATGAAATCAAAATATCTTTTTTCATTGAACTTGCTATATGTAAAATGAAAAATTTATTTCTCTTAAAAAACACATAAAACAAAACAAAAAATAGAAATGCATAAGCATTAGTCACACCTTACACCTTTTGAAATACTTTTCAATAGCTTTTATGCCACACCTACGAATTTCATTCTTCTCAAAAGTAACTTCCTCGATGTGTCTAACTATTCTTGTTTTATTGAATAGTGATAACTTCTGGTTTCCATCCCGTTTGCTGATAAAAAGAATTTGTTTGAAAGAGTCGATAAGACTAGAAGACACTTAGTAGACTCTGATTTACAAACTACTGCTAGTTTTATTTATTTTTTTTTTACACAAGATAGCCTTACATTTAAATATTAATCTTTTTTCAAAGTATTTATGGCTGATTAATACAACAAACATGGCATTACTTTAAGTAGATATATGGGTGATGAAAAATAAAAACAAATCGTAGCAGCCGCTCCCTTTTCGGTTTTGAAAAAAAAATTATTAGACCATTTTCACCCCATTTAACATAATATTATCTAAACAAAACATTCTGGGTCAATGCAAAGATGGAGCATTTGAATTTTTATCTAGACACGTCTTTCATTACAAATCCATAAAATGCTGTCACCACTAAGATCTCATGTATGGAAAAGAGTTTCCAAACTGTCAAGACCTTAATCTTAATTAAAAAAAAAAAAAAAAAAATTGTCTACTGTGACAGTTCCACCAATTAAATAAAAAATAATCACTCGATAGATGGCTTGTTTTAAGTTTGTGCATCAGTTCTTTTGTTTATAAAGTTAACCACACTAAAAGGTTTTTTTTTTCTGCAATGGATGTAGATAAGACTTTGGAATGGTTTTTTTCATTCCATTAGCATTTCTAAATTCGTGATTGAAATCAGTCATTCATTGAGTTTCTGTAATAGATTTGGAATAGAGTTGATGCATCGTAAACTGTCTAAACTAGATTATCAATCTTGGGAAAAAATTAATTGGCTCAATATTTAAATCTCCGTGACCACAAAAGATCTTATTTTGTAAGAAGAAATAGACGCTATTTATTATATACATATACTAGGTCTTGGACCAATTTACATGACTGTGTAGCCAGTACGAAAATAGAATCTTTTGAAAAAAATATTCGCTCATTATGCATGAGCGAATGATTTCCGCTATCATAAGTGCATTAAATGATATTTGATGACCGGTGGTGGACCAAGGTATGGGTAATAGCAGAGGCTGTTTGTATTTTCATAAATCTAAAGGAACACATTCGAATGAATATTGTGCTCTTTTTTTGGTACCGTTTAAAAACGTTGGATATAAAACATGAATTCACCATTACACACCAGAAAGTAAAATAACGTCAAAACGGTGGAATGGGAATAAATCTTACTTAATTTAGATGGCGCTTACTATCCAGGATAAACTACGGCCTAAGCCAACAACTACGGCCCCTCCACCAGCAAAGAATTGGGCTTTCTTTATTAGCATTTTTATGGCCATGTTGCTGGCTTGGCCGAATACCTTCTAAAAGGACAAAATCCTTCACAGGAACATGGGTATTTTGAATCTTTACTCCACTTAGCTGCTGAGGTCTGTCATTGACCACATTTCATCTTTTCGACACAATGCACCCTCTCAGCGAATTGAAATGGGAAAATGCATGATAGGATCTTAATTTGCTGAAGATCTCCTGCGAGTTTTTCTGTTTTTTTCAAATTAGGAGGCTGGATTTTCCAAGTGCTATTTTACTATTCAGAGCTAGCCTGGGCCAGTCATAAAGAAAATGATATAAGTGCTCTTCCCCTTTTGCATCCTGGCCTTCTTATGTCCGATGTGACTTTGTTCATTACTTATGTAATTACTTAATTACTTATTGAGTTGTGTCCCTTTAGGATTTCAAATAAGAGGGACTGCCAGCAAAAAAAATAATCAGTTTTCAAAAATTTGCTTTTAAAATTCAGTTTTTCATACATTTCTGTTTTATTCATAAAAATAATTTAACAAACCTGCTGCAAATGATTTAATTTATAATAAATAATTTTCCAAACGAGTTTTTTTAATTATTTTCAGAGTTTTGCAAAAAAAAAAATTTATTTGAAAACATGATTAAAATTATTTATTTTACAGCATATTTTTAATTATGCATCGGAGAGGAAAGAATATGATCTTTCTGATTACAGAATCCACAAATGTTCCGCGGTGTAAGTAGAGCCCAAATTTGTTAGATGTTCTATTAATCCACCGCACCGCACAGTGGTATCATTTGTATGGGAGAGTGGAAAAAGAGCCGTAAAATCTGAACTATGTAACAGAATTAAATGAATGAAATTTGCACTCATGTTTTGACTGGCTTACCCATATTTTCACAAAATTTGGTTACAAAAAATCATTATTAACGATACCTGCCATAGTCTGTAATGACTCACTCAATTTCAACGATTTTTTTTACATAAAAATAACGTACTTTCAGAGGTCTGTTTTGTTAGCAACCTTATACTTTCTTGCATGGAGGATGTGAAAGTTTGTCGATACCATATTTTATTTATTTTTGTATGGTAGGTTTTGATAAATGTCAACAATGACATCGGTCGTGTGTAAGGAATTCAAATCCAGTATCCGGAATCTCGGATTCGATCCTTAGACAAGATAGAAAAAAACGGAAGTTTTGTCTCATTTGAAAAAAAAAATCGATTGCGGCAAACAAAAAACATTCCCAGTCGACTTTTTCAATTGCTGGACAATTTTTCGGCTTCGTTTGTAGCAAATTTGTAAGTTCGTTTATGTGAAACACGTTTTGCGAACGAATAAAACAAAAAAGTTTAGCGTAACACTTGTGATTGAACCAGCGATCTCTCGCTTACGAAGTAAGTATCTTGTCATTACGCTACGGACTTTATAATTTATAAGTGGTGAAGAATGCATATAAATAAAATGAGAGAACGAATCGTTTGCGTCAAAAAAATTTTCGTTGGTTGGATAGTAATTTTTCGACTTCAACTTCGTTTGCAGCAGACCCTTAAATTCGTTTCGTTGAAATAATTTAACCGAATGAATAAATAAAAAAAAGTTCAGTGTAACACCTGTGATTGAACCTGTGGGACCTCTCGATTTCGAACAAAGGCTGCTTCTATTTCGCCATGAACTAAATAACTTTTGTGTAGCATAGAATGCATATGTGAACACCATAAACATAGAGCCAATTCTTAAGAAAATTTGTTTCGTGCAGTCATTTGTTGTAAATGAATTGTATATTTACACCAAAAGTTAAGTTCTTTGCAGCAAATAACTTTCTGGAGCAAACAACTATTCATTCGTTTGCTGCAAACAATAGAATTTTCTAGTAAACGAAACTTTGTTTAGATGTGGGAAGCATTTTCATTTGCCGCAATCAACTCATGAAAACGAATCCCAAACGAATGCGTTGTTATGCATTATGTTGGCTGCATTAACTTTCCAGCAAATGGTTTCCGTTTAGTTCAAAGGATACTTACTAGCCAAAAACGAAAACAGAAATATTAATTCTATGAGTGATAATGCTTCGCATTTCTTAACCTTCTTCAATAGCAACCCGATTTCTTTTTAACTTGACCAAGGCTTTTATGGGTTGTGGGATTTTTCAAACATGGAAACACTTTAAACACTAAAACAAATGTCTCGACAAATGTCAATTGATTTTGTTGACCATCTTGGAGGATATTTTTTCTTGTTCCAGTTGCGTAACCATCCAGGCCCCAGTGCAATTTGGCACTGTTCAAGGGATAAACCGTTTTTGACTAGTTCATCTACTATTTCACTACAGTTATGACAGTATCCTGGGATGGAAGCCCATCAGACGCTACTTAAGTTTGTTTTACTGAACAGTTTAATAACACTGCGAGAGCAACAATTCAGGTGAGGCTGTCGCATGGCTGCCTATGAATTATGTCATTATTCTTATTTGTCAGTTCGCACGTAAAAATGTACACTTTCCCTGAAAAAAAAACACTTTCAAATAAATATATGTATTTGCAGTTGATTCTTTTCTGGATTGATGGCGCGTTTTGCATATAGGCTTGATTTTCGAACAGACATACGATATTACTTTTCCTCTTCTTTTAGTTGTGAGAACATAATTTGATAAAACTTTTTATTATTTCATTTTTATTACAAAACATCAAACAAGAATTTTAAATTAATCTTAAAAATTGACAACTTTCGACTTGTCATGTACAATCATTTTAAGTACATTTTTGTAAATAGCTCATGTCAAAATTATTGATCTCTTCTACTGATGAGATTAATTCATTTAATCTTCGATGTCCACTCTCTCCGCACTTCTTCAACTGAGTTCCGATTAATTTGATCCCTTCGGTGAAGGTGTATTCCCTAAATCATTGCCCTATACATAAAATAAACACAAGCGACAGAGAATGCTTGTTAAAATATTTGTCAAATGAGATTCCGATCAGTTGTTGGTATTTTGTTGTTGTTGTTGTTGGATATCTTTTTTTTTGTCGATGTAGCTTGTCCTCTAAGTATATTTAAATGTTTGTTTTGGTAGGATCTGTCTGTTCGGGTTGTCCTAAAATTTCGAAACAACGAAATCCACCCGAGACAGAATCAGGTCCAATTCATTTGGGATTACTTGTTTTTTTTTTTTTTTGTTTTTTTGTCTTTGTTATTATATCAATTTGGTCTTCTTCTTTTATTCTTTGAAGATTCCAATCCAGAATAAGGGAACACTCTTTTTTGTCTGGGATTCAGATTTTGAGGTGTGCATCTTTTTGTATCATTTTTTGTTTTTTTTTTTCCATGGGGTATGTATTGGATTCGTGTGAAAATTGGTGTTTCCTGATCAAAATGTTTTTTTTAAACAAAAAGTGTTAAGTCTTCTACTTGGCTGTCTTACTAATTTATTTCAGTAGTTTATAGAATTTGTATTATTAAACATTCATTCTAAGAATTTAACAGCTTAAAAGATATTTTGTGCCTACTTTAAATATTGTAGGTAATCGCTAACAATTGGATAATGGAACCTGTGTTTTTTGATTAAAGGTGCAATAGTTGGGCTAAACTTGGAAATTTAATTTAATTCCTCCATTAACCAATTTCTTTATAAAAACATTAAAAACGTACCTAAATTATTATTTTTTTTTTTTAAGAAATTGTTTTACTAAGTGAGCAAGTACGCACGACATGATTAGGTATTTAAACATTTTTCTTTCATTTTGGGGATTCTAAATGATCGAACAGGGAAGACTGAGAAAAATACTATCTGAATACATTATTGAACCATCTTTGAGCATCACTTTAACAATTTCAAAATATTTTCGACCTCTGATTGAGGTGTTCAATTTGTGTTCCTTTTAAAGCGGTGGCAAATCGTTCAAGAAGTAAAGAAAAGTGATGGTTTTTGCAGAATATAAATTAAATAAATAAAAAGTGGACATAATCGTATGTGAACGAGAACGATAAAGAAGGAGTGTTCTGTTTCTTTCTTTTTGTAGGAACATTTTTATATCTGAGATGCAATTTTGTTTTCTTTTTACCTACCTTTAAGGATGGATTTATACATATACTTACCTAACTTTGATTTTACAAAGTGGTTTGTCAATGTGTCATAAAAAAGATAACAATGATGGATAATTTTAAAATTATGGACAAATACTTTTTGGTGAAATGATTAAATAAATATTTTTTTTATATTAAAAAAATTGTGGGAACTTAGTAAATTGTTGAGGTTTATAGAAATATATGATGTGCCGTTTTTCTCTAAACCCTTAATATAATTTTTCCCTGCTTGGTAGCATCGAACATGTTTGTTATAGACTGATCCAAAGAACATGGTAAAGTAAAATAAAGCAATTTGATTACATTATTTTCTTTCTATGAAAAAGGGTCTATTGAAATTGTTAAAAGGTAATCGGTAATTACATAATATTAAAAGTGTGTGAAGTTATCCCTCCTTTCTTTGAACTTGTCTTTTTTTTTAAGTGGCTCCAAGTTTTTTTTTTTTTTTACCTACACAAATGAGGGTATATGACATAGAACCTCTATTTTTTAGGATTTCCTGACAATGTTCCAAGTTTTTGGACCTCTAACTTCAACATTACGAAAGATTTGGACCATAAACTAAAAATTGTAACCCCTTTTTTGTCGATCTTTTAACTTTTTTTAATTTTTTATCTTTTTAAGAAAAGTTCTTTAAAACACTTCAATTGACAGAGTTAGAAATTAAACTACACATCAAATTTAAGATTAGATTCTACCTTCTAGCCAAAAGTGCGGCTTTTAACTCTGTTGAATATCGTGCATTTTAACTGAAAACGAGTGTTTTTTTTGTTATTTTTTGCATTCAAATATGATGCGGTGTATTTTACCCCCATTTAAGAGATGGAACCTGACATTTTTTAGATAGAGAAGAGTTCGGGCTAAAATTAATGTTTATTTTAGCTTTAAAGTCCACAAAAATTGATACTTTTTTGTTTAAATAAGAATTATTAAGGTGTGTTTTTATGGCAGGGTTGCCATACTCACAGATTAACGCTCTATTTTATTTTGTACATATTTTTAACTTTTCTTTTTCACAGCTAACATTTCCCTTTATCAATAAACTTTTTTTCGTTCAAACAGGGTTGCCACGTTGATGCACACTTTTTAAAAGTAGAAACCCTATGTTTTCATTTTCAGTATCAACTTATCTTTCATTTGACATAACTTTTAAACTATATAAACTCTTATGAGCTAAGTAGTTCGACAGTCGCCGCTTGGACAAATAGGTAAAGAACATGTACTTTGTTCTAAAAATAAAAATTGACATTTAAAAAAAAAAAATCTTTTCGTCCACAATTTTTGTCAGATTTTAATAAATGATATCTTATTCAGAAATTGGAAAACAAAAGTAAAGTTACAAATACATTTTTTTAAAATCAGAATATTGCTTAAAACGGTCTTCAATGCTTACAAATTAAAAAAAAAATGTATTTTTGAGATTAAATCCAAAAAAATCTACACGAAGTTTTGAGTGTAACTGCAAAAGAGCATGTTATTTTCTTTTCAAAACTGTAAACAAATCTAGTATTGGTTAAAAAATTAAATTTTTGAAACACGGGAAACTTCAAAATACAACCTCTGATAGGTCTTTTCAAAAGTAAGTTTTCACTGTAGCACAGTGTAATGTATTGTAAAATTTTAACAAGTTTTTTGTAAAGTAGTCGTTCCATATGAAATCAACAAATTCGAATTAAAAAGTTAGCCGCATGGTTTTTGATTTTAATAAAAAAAAAATAAGGACATTTTTTATGGTACCAGACATACTATACAACCATGATTTTTTTTTACTGAATAGTTCCTGGCCTATGCCCATAGGTATTAAAATGATTAATAGCTTGTTTGTTAGGGTAATTCATGCGTGTTTCATATTATAAAATAAAAATTAACTGGAACGATTAAGAACAAAATGGGGGTCATCTGAAATTTACTCATTTTTTCTTCATTTTTGCGATTTTACACGACTGGTTCCTGGTTGTGTCGAAACGGTTGCATTTTGAGGATTGGTTTTTATTTTTTTTAGAAATAAAGGTTGCAACTTGCTGATGCCATAAAATAATTACCATTGCTCTAGAATGATATCTTCTACAAAAAAAATATAAATGAAAATTCATAATTTTGAAAAATGCTCAAGTTTTTGGTACAAAAAATACAAATTTGGTATGTTCAGTATAAACAGTCTGAATCTTTGTTAATCATGTCCACTAAGTTTGATTCTGTTATTTGATTTTTTTAAAAAGTAGTACTTTAACAGAAAAATTAAAATAATATACGAGTTTAAACTATTAGAATTATGCCAATATATGATAAAATAAAATTCAAGATTTTAAAATTTAGTTGTTTACTTGATAAACATAGGATATATATTTTGTTTTTCGTTTGATACTTTTACTGTCTCAACATTTTCTGAACTTGAACATCATCGCACATTTAATTCAGTTTTTGATATGGGGAAAAAAACAATGAAAACCGGATTGTCTTACGTATCGCAGAAAGATTCAGTCAATAATAGCACACCTTCTTCACCAAAACGATACAACCGACGAAATTCTTCACCAATTAAACACCTTCTACCTTTATCAACTGTTTGTCATACATATTTTACAATCAACTCGGCCATCCTCACGATTTTATGTGAACTGAGTAAGAGAAATACCATGCTTGACAATTTATGAGATCTATCTCATGTAATCAAGTGTTTTCTCATCTTTTTGCATAAGTATTAAAACGAGCTCTATCTTATGCAGAGCTTTGTGAGATCGATCTCATTCCTCTGAGATTGAACTCACACCGTGAGATCTAACTCGACCGAAAATAGTGAGTAAAGAGTTTGATCTCATCTTATTGCATATGATCCATTGTCAGGTAGTTTTAGAATTTACTATGTACATACATTTTCAAGGTCCCCCAACATAATAAACTGAGAGCCCGCAGCAGATTTTGGGTATGAGTGTCCGTAACTGGGGGGTGTGGAGGCTAAAGTGCAATAATATTGCATTTTATAAAATAATGATGATAAAAAAAGAAATAAGGTGCCTTAGTAAATATAGAGATCTCAAATAGTCGACTACGGTTCATAGTTGAAGTTGCGATATGTTTGGGGGATCATGCTTACCCCCTACGACCGTTGAGTTGAGGTTGAGTGTATGCAAAGTTTTATCTGTCATAATCATAATTCTTAATTTACGCTCTCCTGAGTCGAGTTATCGTGAGTGGGTTATCTTGACCCGCCGAAGTTTTAATCTTGATTCGTTCTCGAGATATGGTGAACGAAAAAAGGGTCACGAACTTACGAACGTACATACACACACACACAGACATCTTTCTAAAAATGACGGATTCAGACTCCATTGACCACAAAACGTCTAGAAATGTCAAAAATTTCACTTCGACAAATAGCATCAATCACAATAATTTCCAATGGGATATTACTTGTATTGTCTGTGTGAAAAAAAACAGTAATAATGGACTGAAAAAGTCTATGTAGTTATTACTGGTTGAATATTTTTATAAACGCCGGTAAAGAAGTATAACTTCAAAAAACTTTATTCAGAACAGAAACTACTTCTAAATAGAGTTTTTTTTGGAATGTACAATCTGCCGTTTTTTCCAATTGAACAAACTAAGCTGATAAAATACCAAACTCATTTTCCATTTGCTCAAAAGTTATATTAAAAACTTTTTTTCGAACTAATGGTGGGCTTACAAAGAAAAATAAACTATGCTGCGCTGGGTTTTCGTGCGTTGCTCAATATAACCACATATTATTAAAAAAAATCATATTAAGAGATACCAACTTCACCTAATTAGCCTCATTTCTGCGTCAAACATTATTTCGTAAGAAAGTGAAGTTATCTATGGTTCTTGCATTAGTTGCTTCAATTAACTTTAAATGGAACTAATAGGAGTGAAAATTGCAGAGTTTCGCATAAACTCGGTAGTAAAAATCACTTAAAAATGAAAACGCTCCCAATGAAATCTTTTTGAAGGATGACTTTTATTGGCATCGTGCATTAATTTATTACTGTCTATGAGTAAAAACAAAAAAATATTCTAACTTCTCCATCATACAACCACTTGCCGTAGTGCGTCTTCGTCATCGTTGCAAGAAAAAGATCTTAAATAAACATCACATATTTTTCAAGCAATGAAATATCAATCACTATAAAGTTCAATCGTGTTTACAAAAGCCGCCTTATATTTGCTGTCCAATTGTCATAAATTATTTAAGGTCCCGTCTTGAACACAGACATTTGCATATTTTGACATAGAAAAGTACCAATTAACCACATTTCCAAGACTTGGTGCACTAGTCTCACGTGATATAACCATGGTCAAGTAGTCCTTTTGAATAGGTAGGTACTGGAACCCAAACCCAACAGCTACTTCAGAGTTTTCCTATGCCAACTTCCGACATGAAATGCTCTCCAAACCTTCATATTTCATTTATCGTCTGCCGCCTCGAATGCCAACGAAGACGCCAGTCAAAACTACTAAACAACAACAAGAACAACGGCAGCAACTTCTACAACAACTACTACTGGCTTGGCTATCGATGGTCATAAAAGTAGGTTGGAATAGGCCAGTAAATAATTTGTAACGAACTACAGTTCTCGTTATGGTCTATGCAAATTCAGCACCGCACGCGCCGTTGTAGCAGCTTGATTTTTTTCATCTTTATTATTTTTTTTTTGTTTTGAGACTTTCGAGAGCACTTTCGAACCGAAATCCGGAACGCTACCGCCATAGATGAAAAATAGAGAAAAAAAACGTCTATAGGTATCCACATCTGTAATAATAATAATAATAAATGGAAAATTATGGAACAAGAATTTCAGGAAATTTTCCGCATCAGTAAAAATGGTGGTAGTGGTGCAATCCAGATGAAGGAGCTGTGAGGAGGACTGACTGCTTTTGCTGGAGTCATAACCGTTTGCTGCTGGCGCTGCCGGCTGCTTGCAAATGTTATGACAAGCGAAAACGAAGTGATTTTTTCACCCTGGATAACGCGTTTTTTCGTGTTACAAACTGACTTCGGATGAATCAGGACCTTGCTGCTGCAAGAAAGAAAAACACTCAAACATATAGGCAGAAAAAGTTCGAAGACAAAAAAAAAACAAAACAAAAATAGTTAGGAAATACACAAAACATCGAAATAACCAAAGAAGATCTTACGGATTATTTTGAAGATTGTGGGTATTAGCTGGATTACTAATGTCATAATGATGGCTAAATGGGCTGAGGATGGGACACTTTAGCAATGAACCCTATCACAAATTGGTTTCCATTAAATCTTATTTTATCGATTTTGATTTGCCATAGAGACAAGCACTTAATGCATAGCATAGTGCATGTGTGTCCGTCTGTGCGAGCCCAAATAGGTAGGTAAGTATAGAGTTGCCAACTACACTAGCCCAAACAATTAAAGGAACAAGATGTTTTTCTGATTTTCAATAGACTCTATCGAAAGCGAAAAGTAATCGCATTGGAATGAATTATTGCATTTTAAATCACATCACAAATTAACATCATAATTTATCATATCATTAATTATATGCCAAGAGACCGGCTATGTGAAGTTGAATTTTTTTGACAAAAAAGTTTATGGTTCGATTGCCCAGCATTTATTTACGATAGCCCAATCTTAGTTCAAATGTTAGCCGAAGCCAAACTGTTTCACTTCAGAAAATATTAAAATCATGTTGTTCTTTTTCAGTGTAAGATTCGTAACCTTAAGACAGTGGTTCGTTTGCCCACCATAAGTCCAGAATAGCTCAATATTATTTTTCGTTAGTTGACTCTTATTTCCAAAGTTACAACGGAACCAATTTTAATTCTCCTCAAAAAAAAAATTAAAGCACGATTTTTCTTGCAGTGTACCAATATATTAGTTTGATGATGTGGTTCGATTGCTCAAGGATATCCCAGGATAGCCCATTGTTATTATTTGTTAGTCCACCTTTATTTATAAAGGAACGAAATATTTTTTCCACCTCAAAGATAACAAAAATACAATTTTTTTCAAGTGAAAGAATCGTAATTCAAAATTTATGGCTCGTTTTCCAAAGAAAATTCTAGCATAGCCCAATATTGGTTTTTATTAACCAACACACTGCTTAAAAACAAAACCAAAAAAACTTTATCCAGAACAGCAACCACTTAAAAATCGATTTTTTGTTCAGTGTTAATTTTGTCATTTTTTCACTTTCATCATATTAAACAAACTAAAATGAAGAAATCCCAACCTCGTTTTTCGGTAGTCCAAGCTAGGTTCAAAAGCTATAATAAAAAAACATTTTTCAGAACACCAACTACTTAACAATTCAAATTCCAATTTCAATTCCAAATCCAATTACAATTACAATTATAACAATACAATTACAATTACAATTACAATTATAACAATACAATTATAATTACAATTACAATTACAATTACAATTACAATTACAATTACAATTACAATTACAATTACAATTACAATTACAATTACAATTACAATTACAATTACAATTACAATTACAATTAAAATTACAATTACAATTACAATTACAGTTACAATTACAATTACAATTACAATTACAATTACAATTACAATTACAATTACAATTACAATTACAATTACAATTACAATTACAATTACAACTATACAATTACAATTACGATTACAATTACAACTATACAATTACAATTACGATTACAATTACAACTATACAATTACAATTGCAATTACAATTACAATTGCAATTGCAATTACAATTACAATTGCAATTGCAATTACAATTACAATTACAATTACAATTGCAATTACAATTAGGTACACTAACAATTCTAATTATAATTGCAATTACAATAACAATCAAAATTACAATTGCAATTACAATTACAATTACAATTACAATTGCAATTATAATTAGGTACACTAACAATTCTAATTACAATTGTATTAGGTATATATGTATATTTTTAATTGAATAATTAGAAAGTAATTTTAATTTTATCAAGAAGAGTGCTATAAATGGCAATGCCTGTTTTCTTATTATGTCAGTTGTCAAAAGCATAGGTACTAGTATTGTAGTATGGTAAAAAAAAACACTGCAGTAAAAATTGTGTTTTTTTAGCAAAAACACCCTAAATTAACTTAGTTGATCTTACATTAATCACAATTGTTCCGAAACTATCTGCGTATTTAAAAGAATTGTTACACTTCCGTGGCCAATTTCTTAATAACACACTATTAAATATACTATGACCAATAAAAACTTATTAAAAGTATAGAGACTGCCAGCACCTTTTTAAATAAAACGTACGTTTCCGTTGAGTGAATAAAAATAGGAGCAATAGAATTCGTTTAGTAAAAATTACTAATTTCTAAAATACATATAAACTGTAAGACTGGCAATCCTTGTCATTGCGGCACTCGTGCTTTGTTCGGTTTAATGGTCAATTTTCAGAAGAGAGAGAGTGTATCTCCAATGTTTTCATTACAACTCGATAAGGCCGACACTAAAAAAAAAATTTTTGCATTTTTCATCTCGACTCATCTTCGACTATAAAATTGCGACATATCAACCGACGACGACGACGCGATGTAGACCCACCCTCATCTTTCTATTTTCCATCAGATTAACAACATAGCTTTTCCCGGAAAGACTAAACTAATTTCCACCAACACTTATCGGCCATTGCCAGAACCATTATGATACCAACATATCCAACACCGAAAGTGGTTCTTCTTCCAGGATGAACCTGTCCTTTTTGCATAAAATAACAAAGAAAAGAAAAAAAAAGAAAAAGAACTGCCACACATCATCATCAGCATCTATGTGGTGCATGCTTTCGATTTTTCATCATCCCGCAGTTGTGTTTTGCTTTTGAAAGACTGAGACTTGGACCGGAGGAGTCTTGAACTCCAGCTGGGAGAATCTGCATGGATGCGTATTTCAGAAAATCGAGAACATAAATCAAAATTAACGAGCACACGCGGACCTGTTGCACAGTGGAACAGGCAACAGCAAAAAAATAAGAATCAACAAAGAACCATGCACGCGTACAACAAGTTTATAGCCTCGCGAAAAACAACCCAAGGATCGTACGTGATTGATATGGGAAATGAGAGCAGTTCACTGATTTTGTTGGTTGAACTTGAAGGAGTTTGGGTAATTCTGTTGGTCGGATATTTTTTTCTTTGGTTATAAGCACACAATTTTGAGAGTGTAATGTACGTTTAAAAGGTAGCATAAGCTTAAGATTGCAACAGCACATCATCATAATATGAATGTTTGTTTTATTAATCACACTAGAAATTCCCAAATATTAAATACACTATTAGGTTGTATAAACCTACTTGTTTTTTTATGAGTGAACTCTTTAAATTTGTTGTATTAAACTCATGTTGTGTCAAATCTCATTTTTATCTGTGTTTAGTTTAGTAGAATAACTATCTACTCACTGTATTTACGGAAATTTTAACACAAATTACTGAACATACGCAAGTTTTGCTTCCTTTATTTGCCCTTGCTAGTTTATTAAAAATAACTTCACAATCTGAACACGTCTAATCTTTTACACATTTTTGATTGTTATTACACAACAATAAAAAACATAAGCAATTAAATAAAAATTTCGTTCATGCAAACTTTTGTGGAAACTTAATTTCTTACACAAAAGATTAACTTATTCCGTTGCATGAATACCCTTATTACAAAATACCATCCTATATAGTTTTCTCTGATAGCCATTACTATTTTCAACCACCATAATATTGCATCTGTCGTTTAAATGGGTTAAAAGTCTAAGAGTTTTTTTACGAGTATCTTACGCGTACCTTTAAACTATTTTTTGGTCCTTCCTGTATTGTCTGGGTTTTAGTAATTGAGTATTGATAGCAAAGGATTTGCCGACTTCACACGCTCGTATGATAGTGTGATGAATATGTTCCATTTTTTTTTTTGCTGAAATTTGCGGTTCCTTTACGAAACGTGATTTATTTCATTTAAAATTATTAAAAATCTTGAATAAAACAAAAAGGATTAAAGAACTCAAAAACAAAGAAAATTTTTTGTAAGGCCTTTAAGTTTAAAAGTTTCAAGATAATTGTATACAAATATGTACAATATGTTATGTTGTGCCGAATAAAATTAGAATTATTTATTTATGAAGAAGTATTTTTTTAATTAAAACATTTTGAAACAAAAAAAGTTTGCAAAGTTTAATTAAATTTTTCGAAACAATATTTTCGGAAAATTTTTTTTTTTTTTACTTTTCTGTCCATAAATTGTTTTGTGTCATATGTATACCGACGTAACCTTTGAAGCAATTGCCAGATATCGTTATTAAAAAAGTCAAACCCTTTTGAAGAATTTGTGAACTGTATTAACTTTTACAATTCTCAAGAGAAAAAAGTTGCACATACGTTTCCTTTATTCCAGGATAATTAAAAGAAACTTTAAATATAAAAAAAAAGTCAAACTTATATACCAAAATAATGTTTAAACTAAAATTTTCATTTTTTGTAATATTCCGAGGATTAATGGTATTGATTTTCAAAATAAATGGAGTAATAATCCTATAATAAATGGGCTTTACCAATAATGAAACTAAGTGTTAGGATAATAAACATTTTAAATATTTGACTCTTAATAAATACTATTTATGGTTTGAAATCGAAAATATAACAAAACAACATTAAGAGTTTATTATTTTCCATCCATACAATGCATTGCTTAAGTCTTAGTATGAGAAGATATACTTTTTTATGGAATGAAATACTGAATTTTTCATAACTGAAAGAAGGGTATAAGAAAAGCTTAAGTCCTTATTTTCGGGACACCACCCCATTTTGGGAAAAGCAAGTCGATTTATGTCTCCGAAACTATTGGTATTTGTGAATGTTGTTAGGCAAAAGTTGTAGAAAATATAATTGTCTTTTATATTCACCTGCATTTGTTGAAGTTATACTTCTTTACCGACGTTTACAAAAATATTCAACACCTATCTTTTGGTGTATGTAAGTTTTTTGTTCTATCACATATAGTGTAGACAACGAATCAGTCAGATTTATTTATACCTAGTGTAAGATTCCAATAAAAAGGGATATTTTTGAAATTCCATCGGAAAGTAAGGGTAAAGTGGGGTAACTTCGAAAAAAGTTTTTGTACATCTCGAAAAGTATGAGGGTAAGAATTATCAAATTAATTTTGATCGATAGAAGTTGCTTCGAAGTTTTTTGAGCTATTTAAACGGGTTTTTTAATTTTAACTCTTTAATTTTTGATTACTCTTTTGATTTTAGAAGTTGAAATTTACGAAGCCATTAGGATATATATATAGGATATATATAAATACATTTATGTACACAATTTCTGAATTTTTTGTAGTCTGTGAGTGGAGATAACGGTAAAAAGAGTTTTAAGTCAAAATTTAGCTGAAGAATCAGGCTACAAAATGGTGTATAATTTTTTTATACATTTTCATGTACGAAAAATAATAAAAGTTGAAAAAATAAAAAAAATGTTCTGCTTCTTTTTACAAAAGGGTATTAAATTTGTTTGAATTTCAAAAACAATGTACTACAATATTTGCTTGTACAAGTTTTCTTGATAGGCTGTAAAAGAAACTTTTATAAAGTTTCACAAAAAGTTGGTTCCATTGCATATGTAATTAAATGATTTTGAATTTCTAAAAAACTATACCCAAAATGTAAACAATTATTTTGGTAGGCAATTTATTGCAATATGATACTAAAAAGTATTGACATATCATTTAATAGTGTCAGAAATATCATAAATTGAATTTCACTGAAAATTTCTAAATTTCAAAATTTACTATAAAATTATGCTTTTTTGAAAAAATTTCCTTTCTAGAACTTGTGACTACATTTCATAACTAATTTAATATAACCAAAACAACTGTTTGAAGTTACACTTTTAGCGCCCAGGATTCCAATTCTCTTGATTCTAATACAAGTGATCGTGCTTGCAAATTTCCAAAAACAGTGCACGGTCCAAAAAATATTGTTGCGTTTTATGACTTTTTATGGTAAAATCGTCCAGCGGGAATATAAGTCGGGAGAGCAAGTTTTGGGGTTTTCCAAAAAAAAAAAACTCTGACTCGAAAGTGATTAAATTCTAAATTCGGCTCTGTTTTTATAGTTACAAAATTAATGAAAAATTGAAAAACAAATAGACTTTGAAATTTAGAAAATAATATTTTAGAAATAAAAATAATAATATAAAGCAAAGAAGATGTGATAGTTTTTAAAGGATAGTCAATGGCGATATTGTGTTCAAACTTTTCATACCGTTGGTTAAGAAAATAGTAAGTATAGTCAAAAGCCGTTTTGTACTATAAAATGATTAATAATAAAATAATAGGTAACAGTAATAACCAGGGATAGGATGTTGTGGAATTTGCCTTTTTTTCTTGTTCAATCCTACGACATTATAGATTGAAAACAAACACGTTTCACGTCCCCCTCGTTCCAAATATATGTATTTTATTTTGCCTTTTTTTTGCCTTTTCTTTCGTTATTGCCTTTTTTTGCCTTTTCTCTTGTTATTGCCTTTTTTTTGCCTTTTCCTATATTTTTTATCTTTTTAGTGTCTTTAAAGTAAAGCCTACACACAAAACACTCAAATATACAAACAAAAAGCCAACTTACTCAATATATTACTTACTCCATATAAATTCACACAAACAAAATTCGAGTGAAAAGATCTACCTATGCAACTTGTTTGTCTTCTATTGCTACCATTTATTGCCTTCTACGTTCTATTGCGCGACCGGCAACCCACTCGTATGAGGGTTCAAAAGCTTACTTACTCATGCACACACACCCATACCGGCACGTGTCAGAGTTCAAAATTGAGAAAGAAAAAAAAAACAAAACAAAACAAAAAAATATTAGGTACCTTCTTACTATGTATCCACTTACACTTACATGTTGAACAAAAAATTAAGTTGTCCTGATGTATGCATGTGTGCATCAACAAAAGAAAGAAACAAAACAAAAGAAGAAAAATCTTCCTATTTATCTACTTCTAGGTACATACATGCAATTTCGCATGTTCCTCTGCGGGCAGTCATATACCGTTAGGCACATTTTAGGAGAAATTTGTTTGCAGAAATACGTATATGTGTGCATCTTATTGTTTTATTTTGCATCATTAGCTCTTTAATTGTGTAGACGTAGAGTGTGGTTTTTCGTTTAATTTCGTCAGTTAAAAAAAAAGAGTTAAAATGCCTAAGATCCCGTGTAGAGAATCGGTAAAGTTACAAAGTTTTGTTTCAATGTTTGGGGGAGATTACTTTTCTACAGATGGCAAAGTCCTTTTTTGTAAATTGTGTGGTATAAAAGTAAGTCACGAGAAAAAATATTATATCGAGCAACACATAAAACGAGAAAAACACAAGCAAGCAGTGGCATTGAAAACTAAACAAAAAAATCAAACCATAACATCTCATGTGACTGGGATTAAAAAAGATGAATTCAGTGCCGATCTAACTAAAATGTTTTTGGCGTGTGACATTCCTTTATATAAACTCAACCGTCCAGAGTTCAGTGCATTTATAGAAAAATATGTTCAAAAAAAAGTTCCAGACGAGTCAACGCTGCGAAAAAATTATGTGGATGACTGCTATTTAGATGTACTAGGCAAGATCCGGGCTGAAATTGGCGAAGAAAACATATTTGTATCCATAGACGAAACAACTGATAAAGCCGGGCGATGCGTAACAAATGTGGTAGTCGGGCCCTTGCAAAAAGATGGTCGTGTTTATCTACTAACATCTGAGGTCTTAGAAAGAGTTAACGCGACTACAATTGCTACTTTATTTGACAATTCAATGCGATTGTTATGGCCCGACGACATAAAGAGAGAAAGGGTGTTGCTGTTTGTGACTGACGCAGCACCCTACATGAAAAAATGTGGAAAATCTTTGGAAGTTTTGTACCCCAAAATGATACATGTCACTTGCGTAGCGCACGGCTTACACAGAGTATGTGAAACCATCAGAAGCAGCTTCCCGAAAGTCGATTCCTTTATATCAAATATGAAGAAAGTTTTTTTAAAATGCCCTTCTCGGATTGCAGTTTTCAAAGAGAAAGAACCAGGGTTGCCTCTGCCTCCACAACCGGTAATTATGTTTAAAATAAACAAATAAAGCTTCAATAAAAATTTTATTTTGAACAGGTATTGACTCGTTGGGGTACTTGGTTGGCAGCAGCGTCGTATTACGCGCAGTATTTTGAAAAAATTAAAAAAATCATCGATGAAATGGTAGACGATGCAAGTTGTGTTAAATTTGCGAAGGAGTTAATCTCAGACAGAGAAGTACGAACGCAGTTAGCTTACATTAAAACCAATTTTGGGTTTTTAGTTGACCCAAAACAACACATTTTTGAAACCTTGCAAAAAAGAGGTAATTTGAAACTAATATTTTTTCTAAATTCCAACAGTACCTAGTTTTCTTTTTAATCAAGGAAATACGATTGGAGAAGTTCTCCAGATTTTGGATAAAATCAAGAAAGAGTTGGAAGCCGCAAGAGGGCCAGTCGCAAAAGATGTTGTTGCGAAGTTCCAATCAGTTTTTTCGGCAAATAAGGGACTCGAGAGAGTTGAACAGATAAATTGTGTAGTAAATGGGGACACAAACCAAGAGCTCCCGGAAAATGTTGAAGTGGGTGATGTCGAGAGCTTTAATTGGGCTCCACTCGTCTCTACAGATGTAGAGAGATCTTTTAGCTCCTTTAAAGCACTCTTAAGGGACAATCGCAGGCGCTTGTTACCTGAAAATTTTAAAAAACTCATGATTGTTCAAAATTACTACAATTAATTTTTATATTTCATTCTTTCGCTGAATAAATGCCTTTTTATGCCTTTTTGGGAGTTTTATTTTGCCTTTTTTTAAGTTTTTAGGTCCACAAGATCCTATCCCTGGTAATAACAATACAATATGTTGTTACCATTATTACCTTATATCATGTGTATACGGTTTTCTTTTTGGGCCAAGACTGACATTCGCATCATAAACGCTGGTGTACCCCAGGGCTCAGTTTTATCACCGACTCTCTTCCTTATCTTCATAAATTACCTCTTGTATATAACTTCTAATCATCCTAATTGTTTTGCTGACGACTCAACTCTCAGCTTCTCATATTCGTTTTGGAAAATAATAACCAAGTAGAATTCAATCCTTCGAAAACTCAAAGCTGTGTAATGTCGTTAAAGCTCAACTTTCCTCCTATGGTGCTTTTCAAACATCTATGTGTCTTCTTATTTAAACCGTTTAACTCGAATGTGGAATGCTTAACCCAATTCTGTATTTCGTCCACATTATAATTTACTCCTTAATCCAACTTAATATCCTCCTATTCTCCTAAAAGCTTGCACCGTGTTATAACATTATATAAGTGTTCACAACCCCTTGATTTAAGCGCAAATGAAAAAAAAAATTTCAACAATTATTTTTGTAATTTTAAAGACTTAGGGCTATTAGTTTTTAATTTTCAAGATTTAAAGCTTATATTTTTGGAAATAAATTTATACTGACATCACTTTACTTAATACACCAGCGTTCTTATATGAGATCTTACTAAACTTTCTTTTGATGGTACTTCACTTTATTTCCAAACTTTTGGTCACCGATGACCTTTAATCAAGCCGTATACAATATTGTACCTACACGACACCAACATAAAAACAAATCACATAAAAATATTATAAACTGTAAACAGAGAGCAAAGGAATATTAAACAGACCACTTTGATTGACAACCCCAGAATGTCAAAACATTATTCTTTCCATTTTACACTTAAAACTAAAATTTAAAAAAAAAAAAAAAATAAAACATGCCGCTCCAATCAAATATTCATTGTTTCATATTCTAGAATATTGTTCCGCTTCTGTTGCAACGTTAATGGTAGTAGATGGTAGTAGGTAAATGTACTAGTGTGTCAGAAGCCAATTAATTCAAAACTTAACATTTTGTTAATTTCCAGAGCCTTTGATGATTAGAAAATTATACAAAACAACCAATACTGTTGGTAACCGAATTTCTTTCGGTATTTTTTCTCTCTGTCATAAAATTTAAATTGACAGCAAAGCAATTTGATAGAAAATTCTCTCTGCTAATCAACTGTCATTAAGATTTTCCTTTCAAAACTCCGGTAGCCAAAGATACAACAAAAAAACACTCCAAATAAGACTTAGCAACCCAAAGAATTCACATCGATTCGTCTTAAAAAAATAATAACAATAAAAAAAAAAAAAAAACAATTAACAATTGTAGCTTGTTTGACATCTTTTATAGCGCAACATCTCTTGGCCTCTGAACGTGTAGGTACATTATAGTAAAACCCCTTTAGCGTTTCAGACTTTGTTATGTTAATTTTGAATAGTTGCCTTAGAACAGGTGGATAAGCTTTTCAAATGTGAAAAAATTAATTTCGGTTTTCGTTGTTCTTTTTTCTTCCAAAAGACCGAAACAAAACACTAATTTTGATTTGGAAAAGGGTTTTGTTATAAAAAAAAACCGATTAATGACAGTTGGTCGGGGTGTCAGGACTTTTAAATGACCATTCTCTTAGACTTTTTAAATAAAACAAAATTTAACCATAATTTAGACTGTCATCGAGATGATTAGTAGGAGATTTTTTTTTTTTTATTTGAATTGAATAAAACTACTAAACGGTTAACTCCTATCGGAACGAAGCCGTGTCGCCGCACAGCCGCCGACTTGCAAAATTAGTTAATTTTTGTTTCTAAAGAAGCCGCACCCGATGATGATGCCTTGATTAAGATTTATAAAATAGAAGCGGAAAATAATTTGAAGGCGTTACTGTCCGTTTTGAATGGAACTTGTTGAGTTTTCCAAAAGATTGATTAAGTATTGTTTTTAGATTAAAGTATATTGTAAGAGATTAATGCGATTAATATGGTGATTAGTGGATTAAGACCAGTTGCATTGTTTGTTTAAAAATAAGACTTTAATTCCTCTAATGATCTTGATGTGTTTAAGATGTTTCGGGAGGAGGGATTTTATGCGTTTAGGCAGGTTTTTTTTTAATCAAGATATTTGTCGAAAATGGATAATTGTTTTTGACAGCAACTGTGAATGTTGAGTTATGGTTTTTGTTGAAAGCAACTGGCATTGATTATTATTTTTTTTTGTTAATTTTGTATTCAAAGTCTTGATTTATGAAGTCAAAAATCAAGTATAGTATAATACAATGCAAAACTCAAATTGGAACTGATCAAGGAACTACAGTACAGTCACTGGCATTATTATTAGATGCACTATAGTAGTTTTAATGATAAACCTCAATTAACACCTATTTTAGTATTGGATTAGAACATTTGGAATTTATTTAATCATTAAAAAAACATTCTTGTACTTTTCATATTAAAAACCAATTTTGGATTTTTGTATAAACATTCCAACTATAATTGATATTGATTTCCAGAAGAATCCAATATTCAAAGAACAGAATATGTTTAGTTTTGGTAATAATTAAAATTCTATATTTTGTACACAAGAACCCGAAGAAAGGCATCAAATTTGATTTCTTTTCATTGTTTTTAATGGAAAACTTTTTTGAGAAAGTTCGCTTTTGTTCCTGTAACAAAAATATCGAGTCATACATTACTAAGGTTTGGTGCTTGAATTAAATTCAAGATCGCATCGAATTCCTACTATTTACTTTTTTTATTTTGAGTGGTAATCTGCTAATTTGTTGAACACTATTTTGATGGAAGTTCTCCAACAAATTATACTAAATTTTTGGGATAATAACAAGACAAAATTTAAATGAGAAGTCTCTTAGAGCATAAACTTTCGAGTACTATCAAACGTTTTTAGATTTGGCACTTTGAAAATTTGGTTTGGGAAAGCCTTTACTTTAGTACTCCCAAACTTTTTCGTACCGTTTACAGGAATTACAAGAATTTGTTATGTTTTTGAAATTTTGATAAAAATATTAATTTTTATCATCCTTTACAGATTCCAATAATCTTGACTCTAACGGGGTTTTCGTTTGTTAAATTTGCACTTCCGTTTCCTACCAGCCATCTGGTCACTTCTGAGTCATGATCGTGTTGTAATAAACTGCTTTCAGGGCTATTGGACCCCAAATGTGGATTCACATGGTTTCTGAAATATCCCAACACAAAATGAGCAATCATACGGGTGATTGCTTGAATAACTGAAGCAACTAGTTGACGGGTGAGTGAAGAATTTAAAAAATCCTTAATATGTACCAATTTGATTCAGTCAATATTTGGGATTGCGTGCTCCACAATTTTATCGATCCTCACTCATGGTTAACTGTTGCAGAAGGTTGTACCTTTGTCCCGCGAAGTTTTTCACATATCAAATGAAGCCTAGTAATAAATTTGCACTTTTAAATCTTGATGGATTCAAATTGGTATTAAGGTTTTTTGTAATTCTTTACTCACCCGTCAACAAGTTGCTTCAGTTATTCAAGTAAGCACCCGGATGATTGCTCATTTTGTGTAGGGATATTTCAGAAACCATAGCTTAGTTTTTTGCTCGCTACTGTATGTATATGGAAAGCACATTTTTTATGTCAGCTTTAGTCATAAGCAAAGAAATTGGTAGAGGATATCGTTGTTATTGTTTTTACATGCTAATTCTGTTTTAGACTTTAGAGCGTATAACTGCGTGTAACACATAAAATTCGTATTTTTCGCTTACGTCAATTGAAGTTAGGTTGTTTAAATTTTAGCAAGGACAATCTTTCATCTCGTATTTACTTGCACAACAATTAGTTTTAGTGTTCAATCAAAAACATGAAGTATTTTTAGTTTTTCGACAGTTTTTATTAAAGACAAAAAAATTTTTAAATTTTGTTTATAACCATTTCATTAAAATATTTCATTCAATAAACACTATCTTATGTACTACATTACATAAAAACATTTTAATTAATTTATGCATATCTAAAAAAGTATTTTTTTTTAATATTAATATAATTTACTATAAATAATAAAATACAATCATGAATGTCAGATAATTATATGTTTTTAATTTAAAATAAGAAAAACAAATCTTAAAATATTTCATGACAACGTATTAAATTTAAAAACAACAAAATAGTTGTTTTTTTCTTTATTATAATAGACAGTCAAACAATTATTACATAAATGTATAAGAAACAGTAGCCTACTTCACAATTTTATAAAAAAATTGCAATCTATAGAATGCAAAACTCTTATTTTGTATTTTGCCATGTCTAGTCTATAGGAAATTACAATTAATAAAATCAAACAAAACTTGTCAGATGCAACGCATTGTTTTTTGATAATTTTTTAAGTTTTTTGTTTTTAATAATTTTATTTAATGACAGCATAATTTGGTTTTTATTTTAGTATCAATTATTTTTACATAATTTTCAAAATCAAGTCTTTTTATCATAAAATTTAATCTGATTGGGTTTTTGGATTTGAGGTTAAAAAAATACTTTTTTTTACTCCATTAAAACCAATAGTTTTATTTTAAAAAATTGTAAGTCAAATGAAAGTTATTGAATAAATATAAAATAAATATTTTCTTCTACTGTTTTCCTCAGAAAAATAACAACAATTTAAAATTTTGTATTTTTATTGTATAATTCTAAGAGGAAATCTTTAAAAAAAATTAAGATTTTTAACGCTAAACATTTATGTATTTTACCTATCTAAAGTATTCAGCAGGTTATGTTTTCAAAATTTCTATTTACACATTTGTATGTTTTTTTTTTTTTTTATTTAAATGCGATTTTGTTTTAACATTATTTTTTGTCACTAATTTTGTGTTTTTCTCACTCTGATTCTTGATTTTTTGAGAGTATAATATAGAAAAAGTTTTTTTTAAGATAAAATATGACAGGTTTTGTAAAAAAAAAAATAAATGAGGTCTTTTAAAGTATTTGAAAACATTTCTTGCTCAAAATATAAAATTTCAAAAGGCAAATGTTTATTACGAAAAAATATGAATATTCAAGAAAATGTACCCATGTTTCAAAATCCATCTTCTAAAAAATGTAAGTATGCAATAGTTTTCGAAGAACATAACATACTGTGACACCTATTCAACAATTATTTATTTTCAACATTTATAATATAAATATCTATAAATATCCAAGGCCGTTTAAAAACCTGCTTGTGTATTTCGAAAAGTAAAAATTACAATACCTACCAATTTGAACAAAAAAAGTACATTTGAAAATTATTTATTTATTTTTTTTTATTGTTTTTTTTTTTTATTTTATAAAGATCGATCATAAGATACGAACATTCAATATTTTCACAATACATATCTAAATTTTTGAATTTATTACTAATTTGTGATTTTATGTGCGGCTATTAAATATAGTTTTATTTTTGTTCATTTTAGTTTATGTCAAAAGACATAAACTAATATTTTAAAAATTGTACTATATTTATAGTTTTGTTTTTTGTATTATTTATTAAGATATCTTACTTTTATTAAAAAAAAAAAAGATATTCGACAAAAATACACAGTTATTATTATATCAAGTTTTTTTATTTGATTTTTTTGTTTATAGTAGATACCTAGTGTTAAATTTTATCAATGATTTAATAATTGTAAAATTTTTAACCTCATTTTACTGTAAATCTACTTTCATTCATTCTTATTTCGTTGAATTTTATTCGAAGATCACTTTCGTTACTATAAAGGTTTCAATTTTTGTTTGTATTTTTTTTTTAATTCATCAAGATTATAATAATTTTTCTTACATGAAAAATTCAAATTTATTTTATAAGTTTATGTTTTTTTTTTCTAATATGAATTTGTAAGGCCCTCTCTTTTATTCAAGTCACCGTGTTGATGAATGTCATTAAAAACGTTTTTTTCTTCTAAGCCACAAAAACGTACATAAATTTAGTTTTTTTTGTTTCAATTTAAAATTGAAATATCTAAATAGTGTTTGTTTTTGTATTTATTGAAACGCTTTGTTAGAATATTTAATTTTAATTTAAATAAATTCTTTCTCAAAAAGAATTCGTAGCTACAGACGTACATACATTATATCCAAATTTAAGAGCTTTGTTATTAAAAAAATGGTTTAATTTTTAAAATGCCAATTTTATATTTAAATAAAGAATTGTTTTGATATGTTAATTATATATAATGAACAGTGTAAGGAAATCATTGATATGATAATATTTTTATCTAAATAATTGTTCCATTGTTTTTCCAACATTTTTTTATGATTTGAAATTAAAAATAAATTAAATATAAATTATATTCTAAGACTCAGATGAATGTTTTCCGTTGATAAAAAATTAGTTTAGATGTTCCATTATATGGTAGAATAGAATAGAATGGTGTCAAACAAAAAGATAAATATTTTTCATATTTATTCACAAAATAAAGAGAAAATAGCAGTTATGAATAGATTTACTGAAAATAATGGCGGGTTGCAATGGTACAGAGGATCGTAGGTTTGGTAACCTCTGAAAATTTTCAAAAAGTCTCCAATAAAGTGTTCTACAGGTACAAAAATTTTACCATACAAATTTTAATTGAAATACTGCGACAATTTTATTTTTATATTATTATTATATATCGTTACCTTCCCTTAAGAATGTATTAAGCGACAATGCTCTGGAAAATAAATTATATTTTGAACTGAGTGTGGGTGCACTAGCACCTAGCGTGTACACAAACTAAACTAGAAGAAAAAAAACTTAATCGGACGGCAAATAAAATAATGAACAAGAAGTTTTCCTCTGGTCCTTTTCGATTTTTGAAATGTCGCTTAATACATTCTTACGGGAAGGTATCGATATATATTTTTTTTTTAATAATTTTATATATATATTTTTTTTTATTTTATAATTTTCTTTAAAACAAGGGTCATTTAGCTTTTTTCGAACAAATTGTCTGTTTATTTTTAAAAGTGTCCGAAATGTGTCCAAAAACATATAATATTTATAAGGAGGTGTCTTAGTGTCCGAGTGACTGAAAAGTGTCAAAAAAGATTTAGGAAATTGTTCGCTTTGTTCGTGGTAGTGAAATTTGCTAACATTAAAAAGATATGTACCTACATATTAGCTGTGTTTTAATTTCTTTTACATCTGATATGGATTGGATTTTCATTTTTCAAAATAACATGTACCTTAAGGTGGCCCATAATTTCATTTTTTTAAGATTCTCTGGGCTCAAGAATATTGCTAGATTTTTTTCAGATTATTATAAATATTTAGATGTCACGAGCGAAAATCGATTTATGCAAAATAGGTCCATTTTTAATTTTTAAATTTTTAAAAATATAAATAAAGTGTTTTCAAAAATATTGTTTATATCAAATTAATGTATAGAGAAACCGCTACAAAAAAACATTTTTTTTTATCAGTACAAATTTAGATTGATAGATAGTTTTTTTATTTTTTTGAAAATTGGGTTAGGTACTTGTAAAATCGATTAACTCTCAAAACTACCCTTAAATATTTTGTTCTAATAGTTGAAAATATATGTTTGGCTATTTGCCTCATTAGCTAAGAAGAGGTATGTTAATTTTAATTTTAAATTAAATTTTATTTTTTTTTAAATTATATTTAAATTATATTTCAAAAAAAAAAATAAGAAAAAAAATTATACAGTGATTTTCTTGAAAATTGTTAAGTAATTTCACTGCGTTCTTAAAAAAAACTGACAGACATACTCATTTCTACTTAAGGTAATTTGGGTATGCTGAACACGATGGTTTTCTTTATTTTTCTAGGTCATATAAGAAAGATTTTCGCATTTGAAGGTTTTTGTTTAAATCCAGAATTTAACGATAATCGCCACCATAGTTTAGTGTTGATTGATATTATATTTACGTTAATTTATCAATTATATGGGTTTTCAGTAGAATTAAAAGGAGATACATCAACAAAATTATCATTTTGATACTATGAAAACATTTTTTTGGTGCAAAAAAAACTTAAATTTTGTTCAGTTTCACTTTAAATTTATATTACTAAGATTCATTGGGGATAAAGTCCAGTAACTTTGTCGTTTGGAGTCCTTGTGTCAAACACGGTAGTTCTGATTTTTTGCTGAGTTGTTTATGATGTTAAATCAAATTTATCGACCTCGAGCGTCGAACGCAACATTGGTAAAATTAAAAAAAAAAAATCTGGAAATTTTTGCGTTTTTCAGTAATTTGCATTTTTAGCTATAAAGGGCTAGTTTTTGACCAAAAACTAAGTTCTAGAATTTCACCCTCTTAAATTTTTTTTTATTTGTGTCCTATTTTATTTCTGTAGAGCCAGCAGTTATCAAGATACAGCCTTTCCAAATACAGCAAAAAAAAAATGTTGTTACACATTAGAGTAGTAGAAATAAAAGTATATTTAAGATATTCTGAATGTTCCCCATAACATGAATCAAACTGTAAAACATGATTTTTTTTATTTAAAATATTTTACATAGTACGGGTTTTTCAGATTTTAAATGCTGAAAACTAAATGCGTAAATATATTTAAGTTTTTGAAAAATCTGTAAATTTCATTTCAATGTATGACCTTACTAAAAAAAGTAGTCACACAAATTTTAAGCAAAATCTTTGAAGCCGTTTTTAAAAAAAGTTAACATTTCTTAAATGGTAGTTTTGTAATAGGTATGGCAGGTACCGTTAGTTTTGGTCCTAAAAAAAATTTCAGACTCCCATCTAGGAAACCACCAAAGATCCTTAACGCTCCAAAATTTGAAGAAAATCGGTTGAGCGGCTCAGGCTGTAGCTCGAGGAATACACAGACTACCAGACAAGACAAGACAGCCATCACAAGTAAAAACTACTGTGAAGGAAAGAGACTGTCTTGTGATAATAAATTACCATTTATCTTCTTCCATCTCCTAACAAAGCTTTTTTGATAACTCAAAAATGAAAATGAAGACATTAATATATAGAATTTTATTTTTTAAATGTTTAAATGTATTTGAATAAAAAATATTTTAATAAAAATTCAAATGAAATTTTTTTTGGAAAACGTAAAATTTTTATGTAAAATAAGAGTTTTGTAAACAATTTTTAAAGAGTTACATATATTATTTTTTTAAACGATTTTTTGTTGTCTATTTGTAGTAATTTTTTGACCATGGCCCATGGCCCCCTCCCCCTTCTCATCTAAAAAGGGGAAATTATACCTCCCTCCTTTTAACACAAGCCAGACAGTTTAGCCTCTTGTCACTTCTTATGCATATTGCATATCATTCGTAAATTAGCGTCAAGTTTGCAGTGCCATTTTTTATGTTTTTTTTGTTTTGCCTTATTATTTTTTTTTTATTCTTGACTCAGTCAGCAGAAATGTATACTTAAAAAAAAAAAAACCCACAAAAAGAGTATATTATGATAATTTTAAATGATGCTGTTATTTAAAATATTTCTGGTCCTATTTGAAGTTATTGTTTTTTTTTAAATTTTTTTTTTTGTCTTTTAAATTAGTCTTATAGAAAATCGACCCTCGCGTCTGAGGCCTAGTACTCAAAAATGAAAATGTCATACAATTATGATGGCCAGTTCACAGACATGGAATCCCAGAGGTGAGTGTCCAGGCTGAACTAATAAAACTTAAGGAACTGGATGTGTGATTTGGAATTGTTTTATAACTTGAACATTTTATGTATTTTTCCATTCAAAGAGAGTACTAAACATTTGAGATATGAGTATCAAAAATTCGCGTGGATAAATATTGAATATCTCTTTTATATTTGCTATAATTTTTCACGTGTTATTTGGAATGTAGGTATTTATATTTCATTTCACAAAAACTAAGTACTAGGTTAAAATGGAGTATTGCGTTCCATCTTAAGAGTTTTGTTTGCATATAGCTAAAAATTCCATACAAAAATGTAGATAATACAAATATAGAACTTTACAAATCGATTTAAAGAAAAAATCTAAAAATAACGGTAACTAACATAATAGCTTCCTCAAAAACAGCTCTTTCGATTCCTATACAAAAATGTATGAGCAAATTTGAAAAGTCTTTTCCTCCTAAGGAATTTCTGACATTTTTCGAATTATATTAGTACATAGTATGTACATAGGTTAGGTACACATGATTCGATACCGAAATTTAATAATAACTTTTGTTCTTTGAAAACGCAGTTTTTTTTCAATAGAGAAATAATTTCTTCTTTAAAGTTAATTTTCAGTGACAAACCAACAAATTTTCTGAAAATGTTTGCACAGTATGGTCTTTTCAAAGCCGTTTTAAATAAATATTTTTTATAGCAAACATATAAAAATTCAAAAGACCTATAACTTCATTGAGAAATAAAACACATATGTACATTAGGGTGATTCAAAAAACATATTTTCTTCCGGCATGCCACAACCAAGCTCAAAAGCTAGTCCATACAAATTGGACTGGTTTTTTTTAAAATTTACTCTGAGTTCTATAACTCACGAACGATAAGTCGTACAGCAAAATTTTAAATAATTTAAAAGCTCTTTTGGTAGATTAAAGAGTAACTTTAAAAACCGCTTTTTGACGGGTATTATATCAGGTTTGTGTTATAATATAATAAAATCGATCAAAACTTAATTTATCCAATTTTTCAATTAAACTAAAATCATTTGCAGTTAAAATCTTTGTTCACTCTAAAAGAAAGGCCAATCGTGCTGTGCATCAAATTTTGGGCATTATATTTCCCCTAAGTTGGAGTGTTATTTGATTGATATGAATAAATTTTTAAAGGGTTCACCTACAAAATAATGATCATTTTTTAAGCTTTAAAAATCGAAAAAAATGTACCAAAAATTTTACTGTACGACTTACCGTTCGTGAGTTATAGAACTTAGAGTTAAAAAAAAAGTGCATTGTGCTCGAAGTAAACACTAATTTTATGAGCTCATTTTTTGCAAGACTCATTTTTTCGCCTAAACAAAACTTTTGAACTTTTTGCCGGGGTACATTTTTATTTGAATCACCCTAATGTACTTACTTAAAATATTAAAATCATAATTACATAATAGCCGTTTTGAGAAAATAAAGCCACCATAATTAAATTTTCGTTAATTTTATTCATACAAAAAATAATATTTTTGCCATTCTAGAGTATCCTTAACCTTCAAGTTTAAAGAAAATCGCTTCGGCGGTTATGCTATTACAAGGTTCAAGTTACAGCAGACAAACGGACAGGCTGACAACCGCATCGAAAGAATTTCGGGACCGACTTTATTTGCATTCTCTTTGCCCCATATCGCTAGTAAAAAATATGTCTAACCGCCTATTTCTCTTGTTTTAAAAATGCTGGATACACCCCAGGCTATTACACTCATGTTATAAATACCTATTATGATATAGTATCCATGCAACTTATTGTCAGTGAAAGTGTTGTTTTTGAATAAAAATTAAAACAAATACATGTTTGTTATTCTAAAAACACTGCATGTGTTTCCTTTGTGTATCATGGTGTTTTGTATTTTAAAATTTGTCTAAAAATTAAAACAAAAATTCAAACAAACCCAAGAAAAAGAAGAAACTTAGGAAAAACCATGGAACCAAATATGAAAATAAAACAAAATTATTTTAGAGTTATTATTAAAAATAAATATTTATTTTCATTGATTTTTTTCAATCTTTTTGTGTTTTTTTTTTAATTTTTTATTTTGTTTCTGTGTCTTGTCTTTCTATTCAAATTTTATTTTTTTTTTTTTTGAAGTGTAGTTTCAATAGCTGTATTTAAATTTACTTTTACAATTTATAAATTGTATTTAGTGTTGTTTTTTTTTTTTTTTTTTTTGTTTAATAAATTACTGAGTGAAACAAAATGTATCATTTTTTTATTATTAAGTTTATTTTTACTACTAATTTCAATGATTTTAAAAATCAAATAAGGAAGTTTTGCTAGCAATTTATTGTTTTCTTTTTTATTTTCTATATGTTTTTGTTTGTTTTAGTTTATCTTGTCATTAAAAAAAATTACTTGTCTAGTGTTAAATTTTTTAATATTTTGTATTTTATTTTTAAGTTAATAAATATGATTAAATCATATTAAAAAAAAAAATAACCTATTTCTAGTATTATAATAAGATAATTAAATAACATTGTAATTAAAAGCTTAATTTATTGTAAACGTTTTTTTGTTTTGTTTTAATTTAACAGAAAATTAGTAAAAAAAATAGCTGATTCAAGAATATTACATTAAAAAAAAACAAAAACATTAAATGTACATAATTTATTTTAAATTATTAATTTATTAATGATTATAAAAATTTAAGGTTATTTTATTTACAAAATAATTACACATGAGATCACAGTATTAGAGATATAAGTTTCTTTTATTTATTTTTTTTAATTTTATTAATTTGTGAATGAAAGAAAATTAAAAAAAAACGTAATAAAACAATTTTTATTTCTTTAAGAAATAAATTTATAGTGGGTTAATAATTTACAAATCTTATAGTTTTTTTTTTTATTTTATTAGTTCGTTTACTTAGTTAATTTCGTTTTTATTCTTTTTGTTTTAAGTTTTATAGTCAACATGTATGTTTGTAAGCACAATTTTTTATTTTGAAATTTAATTTTCCATTTCAGTTTTGTTTTTTTTTTTTTCTTATTTTATTTTACTCTTATTTAGTACATAAGTTTAAAGATTAAAATTTTTAATTGTTTTTTGATATCTAGGTAAAAATGTCTTAAATATTTTTGTATTCTTTTTATTAACTTATTTCAAGAATTTGTTTTAACAACCATGTTTATTTGTTTTTTTCTTTTTAATCGATTGATTTCATATTTGTTATTAATTAATATATTTTTTTATTTCATTTTGTATATTTCTTGCGATTGCAGCAGAGCAAAGCTTAAGATGCATTTGTTTATATTTTTTTTTGCAAATTTACTGGGTATTTATTTATTGTTTTTAAATATTAATTTTTTTTAACATAAAAGGGCTTCTTAAAGATTTGTTTATATTTGATTGACTAATAATGATTGTTGTGTATTTTTTTTTTTTTGTTAATATTATTTGATCTATGAACCTGATGAAATACATTACATTTTATTTTATGGCAACTGTTTGGTTTTTTTTTCTTTTAATTTTTCTAAAAAAAAATTCTGTTTGGCAATATTTAAAATACACATTATAAATTCTGTTTGCAAAGTGCAATGTATGAAGGATTTAATATTTTTTAGTTCCAAAATACTTTTTGACAACACGAAATCATTGTAACTTTTGACCAATCTTATAACAGCTTTGTATGTGCTTTAAATGAAACTCAAAATAAAACAACATATGTTTTTTTATTTTCTTGTTATAAAAAAAGTCTAAATGAAAAAAAAAAAAAACAAGATTATGTATCCAAACGCTCGACCATTTATAAGCTTCAGGCAAAAAGTTGTTCTTACAACTTCTTAAACAAAGGCCCACGCTGGAGCTGTTTTTTTTTTTTTTTTAATTTTTATTAGTACCTGGTGACACTTTTAAAAAACTAATCAACGTCTGCGATCAAGAAAAAAAAAAACAAAAAAATTAGAAAAATAAATAAAAGTTAAATTACTTCATGCGTAATGGGTTTTCCAGAGTTCACTGAAGGTCTACTGCTTAAAGTGATCATTAAATAGTAGTTGTATCAATAACTACAGCAAAGAAAAAAATCTTTTAGAGGAAGTTATGTTATGAATTTTCTGTATGGTTTTCTTGTTTTTTGTATTTTATCAAGTACTATTTTTTATTTGATTGTTTATGATCATTATTACTTTTATTGCATTACGCAAACATTTTTATTGGTTTGATGATTGTTAAAGGCGATTTTAAGAGTAAAGGTATACCTTATTAGGTGTTAAGGCAACTAAACACGTCTTGTGGGTATAGCTTTCTCAAATCATCATAAAATAAATAAACCATAAATGGATTCTGAGGAGAGTGTGAGAAATCACAAATTTTCACAATGATTTCAAGAATCACGTGTAATATGAGGAAATGATATTGTTTGTTTCACGCGTTTGAGTTGGCTGCCATTTAAGTTCGATTAGAACGGAGACTTTTTTTGAATTTCAGCCAAGAGGTGGAATGGTATGGCAAGAAAAGGCTAAGATCTTCAACAGGAGTGGCACAATGTTGGGGAACAATAATTTATTCAAATTGAGATATCGAAATATTGATTAACTATTATCGATGTTCACAGTCGATTATGTTATTAATCTCGATACATTCGATATTTTTTCATCGAGTTAGAAAGACACAAGACACAAGTCAGAAATAAAATCAATTAATTAAGAAAACTTTTGATTTTGGGCTTATATGTATATCGCTAATCGACATCGATAAAACTATTCATAAAACGAGTGATGTAAAATCGAAATTGTAATCGTCTTTCTGTTTTCACTCCTTCGGATCTTATGACCATGTATGATTTGAAAGCACTTGGAAATCGATAAAATCGAATTGAAATCGATAATAGTGAGAAATTGAAGACACATTTTTGATCGGTTTTAAAAAAAATAAGGAACTTTTATATCGAATTGGAATTTTCAGCACTGATTTACAAAATCTTTCTGAATTTGTTTGCTAAAGTATTTTGCATAGAAATGATATATGCGCATACATTGCACCTTTGGTTGACACTTACAACAGAAATTCCCAACTTACTGTGTTAAAACTAATATAAGCCAATCCCGATTATTGTTGTTATTATTATTATTATTATTGTTTCGAGCTAATATTGTAAATGGTATGCTAGTTGTACCAGACACACTTTCAACATCCGAAGTAGAAGTTCCAACAGAAACTGTTGCCACAGGTGCTTTTGGTGCAGTTCCTGTTGATGCATCTGTGCAGCTTACATCGTCTGCTATAGCTTGAGACTTATTGGCCTTAGTCACTGTTGCTGCTGTCGTTGTTGCTGCCACCGCTGCTGCTACATTATTATTATCATTGTCGTCGTCGTCAATATCTGCATCATCGAAATCTTTCCACGTAGCTTCGATGGGGAAATTTACAAAGGAATCAATCGACGATAGACTTTCCTCGACCTACAAACTTGTTGCGCTTGTCGTCACAATAGAAAGGTCACCGGAATGCAACATATGGTGAGAGTGCTGCTGTTGGTGGTGGTGTTGGGCGGCCGCTGCTGCTGCTGCGGCAGCAGCTTGTTGATGCTGTTGTTGCTGTTGACTGAGTTTGCTCTCTTTCTTGATGCGTTGTTTTAAATGGACTTTGGCGTGACGTTTCTTCTCATCGGAACGAGCAAATTTACGTCCACAGATGTCGCAGGAGAAGGGTTTTTCACCAGTATGAGTTCGAATATGTGTCGTTAGGTGGTCTGATCGGCTGAAGGAGCGCATGCAGATGCGACACTGGAACGGTTTTTGTCCTGTATGAATGCGAATGTGGCGGGTGAGTTCGTCAGAGCGTGAGAATCGACGGTCGCAGTTTTCTACGGGACATGCATAGGGTCGTTCGTGAACTGGAGTTTTGCTCGGCCGGTTTGGATATTTGCGCGGCTTTACTGGGACAAGCTTGAGTGGCAATGTGCTCTGCTGATAGACCTGGGAGAGAATTTCATGGCCTTTGCTGGTAGATGGACTGTATTCTGCCAATTGAACGACCGAATAGCCAGATTGAGAGCCCGTTGGAGTTTGCATATGATGGTCGCTATAAGCCTCTTGTTTTGGTATCAGTCCTGAGGCGGAAGATGCGGACGATGAAGGCCCAGGAACAACCAGTGATTGCTGTGGACTACCATATTCGGCTGGAGAGTCCAACCATTGGTATTTGGAAGCTGTCATTTGCTGGCGAGCATACTGGTTGAGATCCTGACTTGACTGGCTGGGCTGGAGATCTATGCTGGACACACATCCGCTACTGTAGCTGGGAGGAGGCTGCTTCAGAATAATACTCGAGCAGTCCATATTCAAACCAAGCAGTTCAACATGTTGAGGATTTCGCTCGTCGCTGTAGGCGGAGTGCATGTGATGCGCCGATGGTGAAGGGCTACTGGCAGACGTGTTTTGTGGAGCGTAGTGAGCTTGTGCGTTGGCATTTTGTGGACCTGGTCCCAGCAGGCCGAACATTGGAGGCTGAAACAGCGTTTTATCAGGACTGGGAAGACCCCAGCTGCTGCCAAGACCAGCCGATGGTGGTGACATCTGGCTAGGTAGTACACTCAACTGGGGTGAGTTTAGCTGCGATGCCGATGCTGCTGCAGCGGCTGACAGTCCACCCATGGATGGGTTACCTGTAGTGGTGAAAATGCCACGATATGATATTTTACCACTACTTTGGTGTTGTTGTTGTTGTTGTTGTTGTTGTTGCTGTTGGTGGTGAGAATGTTGTTGTTGAATGTGTGAATGGTGTTGTTGCTGTTGTTGGTGATGGTGTTGATGTTGTTGTTGTTGTTGCTGTTGTTGTTGGTGGTGTTGTGTGTTGTGATGTTGTTGTAAATGTTGTTGGTGTAACTGACTCTGGTGGTGTATTTGGTTTTGTTGTTGGTGTTGATTCATATTATGTTGACTGTTATTGTTGTGTTGCTGTTGTATACTATGACGATGGTGTGGTGAACTGTTGCCATGTTGGCCATGCCGATGGTGAGAATGGTGATTTGTGTTATTATTGCTATTACTGGCACTTATTGAGTTGTTGTTGTTGTGTGTATTGCTATTATTGCCTAATGTTGTTGTTGATGTTGTGGTTTGACTATTTGTAAGATGTGTTGGATACATTGTACAACTATTATTACTTGTTTCTTCCTTAACTATCAGTGTGGGTGGGGTGCTGCGTTCTTCCTTCAATGGGCTACACAACACCGGACTCGATACAGTCTGGGGCTCAAGAGAGAGATCCTCAGATGCAATTGAACCTAAAATTAAAAGAAAAAACAAAAACAAAAATTAAAAATATGAATTACAAAAAAAAAAAATGCTTAATAGTTAACAAAAGTGAAGCTTTAAAAAAAAAATGAAGTAAGAAAATGATCAAATACTTATAATAATGCTCCAATTCAAATACCAAAACAATGTGACTAATGACAAATGGCATCGCCCGTCATATTAAAATGTCAAGGATAAACAAATGCAAATTCCTTATCAATATGACACTCTATGCCATATCGAATTATTGTCACAACAACCATCAGGCACTCGAAACCATATAAAACAGCCATCAGAAATCAAAAACAAAAACACAAAACCACAAAAGTCTACCCTGATGGTTCTGGCATGACTTTTTTCCAAAGAATCACCACAGAAGTCATCATGATGCTACTATATACCTACCGGATAGCCAGTGCCAAGTTATTCAGAAAACCCCTGGGGAGTCCACCATCACATCTTAGCCTGTGGATTTAAGTCCCTCAGCTGTAGCGCGCGAGAAAAAAATGTGCAAGCGAAGACTAATTACCCAGCATTACCCAGGCACTGCATGATGTGATATTGTGATGGTGGTTGCTTATTCTTTTCCAGTCTCGCGCGCCTTGAGAGATTCTTCCAAAAATGAAACGATACGAGTCGAAAATATATACAAAATACAGTCGTTCGTCGCGTAGTCGTCGTGCAAAGATATAATATTGGCGTTAAATCAAAAGTTGCAATCTTTGAAGGGTATCGCGCGAGCGAGCGTACCGTCACTGAGAGACAGCACACAAAAACAGTGGCACAGAAATTAATTCTTGAATGCTTCTTGACTTAACAAAAAAATAACATACATTTGTTTTAGTTGTTTTTTTTTTCTTTTTTATCTGGAATCTTTGTTATCATTTTTGAGAATTATTTTATAGCGGAATGCTTACAGAAGGTTTTTTTTCGTTCGTTCTTGTTAAGAAACGTAGATCAATGATCTTATAAAATAAATTTTGAATTAAACTAAAACATTAATAAATTAATTCAAAGAAATATATTTAAATTTCTCACTTCTCGCTTCCATATTCCTACTTCTGCAGTCTCCATCTCAGCGTTTTGTATTGTCTTAGAATAGAAAACAATAGACTGCTTTGAAAGGGTCTTCGGTTAGCAATAAATCCTTGAGATACTTTTGAAATTTTAAAAGTCCTACGCACATTTTTCTCCTAGCCAAAATTGAATAAGAAACTCAAGAACAAAATAATAATATCGGCTTCGATGATAAATATCATACATCTCCATCGAAGCCAATAAGATATCCTTTCACAATCACACAATGCATGTAATGAAGCCAAATGCAAAAGATATACAATTTATATTAAAAACTCGAAAAAGACAAAGCCAACTCAATATACATATACGCAAATCCTTACCAATTGACATGATGGACGACCATTTAATGACCATATTTGGCAATCAAAATGGTCACTATAACTCAATCTTTCTATGTATAAACTTTGTGCAATTGTAAGTCGCCAAGAGAAGAGCTAATAAAACATAAGAATAAAAGTTTCTTGCAACATAATATAATTACATCCGCAAGGACTCTTTAGACCAGACAAAAATCGTATAAATAACCAAATAGAAGACATAAGAGAGACACACTCATAGAGAATTTAGTGGTTCTGATTTTTTTTTTTGTGTTGATAGGCAAATTGTTAAATTATAAAAACAGAATATTAAAGATTTTTTTTTTTAATGAATTGTCTCAAATTTATGTCCACCAACCATAATTAAAATCAACGCCTTTTCATATTAAAAAATAAAAAAAATGGAAAAGCCCACTGGGTCACAAAATAGAGCTTCTAATTCTAAATAAAAGAATTTTTTTTTCGTCGAACAATCACAATTCTCACTTCAGGCATCGAGGTTCGAGGTGAAATGGAATTTATTGCTCCTTTTGTTAACCACTGATAGTGTGTTGCTTTGTTTAAAATGCTATAGCTTTGCTCGTATCTGTTTGACTATCTGGAATTTGATTTCATTATTGTTTCCACATCAAATTTTGTATTGCACTTTGCGCTTCAAAACAAAAAAATCTTTTTATTACTTCTTTTTTTTGAAGTTTCGATTGGAAGGCTACAATGTTTAGACATTTTATTTCAAAAGACGATGAAAAGTTCGACATTCATCGATTACGAGGTTAAGATTTATGGTCACTTTTGGATATTTTAGAACCCGCTGGTCTCTTGTTAAATGGAGGTGTCAAGTTTGTTTTCGAGAATTTACTACTACAACAACTGTGTGATGTGTTTGACTCCTGTTGTTTTGTGCAAATGACTAGCATAGTCACATGTTGTTTTTTTTTCATTCTATTCAATGTTAAAAAACTAATTTAAATACAATTTTTTTTTTCTTAAAGTGGTTATAAGTTTGTTTATTTGACAGTTTTTTTCTACATAACTAGACATATTTGTCGGAAGACAACAAAATGAAAAAAAACTTGATTTGGCCAAAAATGTAAAATAGGCTGTTTTGTTTGAGTTATTTGTGTGGAATGATTATTTCAAATAATTTTTTGTTTTTTTTGAAATTTTAAGATCTTGTAAAAGTGAATAATTTGTTGTATTTATAAATACTAATTGACCGAATTAGATTTCACATATGTGCTTCTTGTGTGCATAAATTATGGATTTCATTCATTAGATTTGGTTACATTTTAGGAAGAATAATTTCTCTTAGGCTTTTGAAAGAACTTATTGATGATTTGTGTAGCCGCCGATAACTATATGAACATTTGACATGGAAGTATATTGATTTGAGCCAAATAAGAAATACTTAAGTTTTTTATTCAATTCTAAATAGGGGGTAAATTTTTTTGGTTTTGAATTAAGTTTGCACGATTTTAACTGTATTGTTCCCTAAATTCTCATAAGTTTTCATCAGCATAAAGACCGAAACCAATTCACTTTTAAATAAAATATATACAATTGGACCTATTTGAATGTCCTGAGGGACACAAGAATTGACAACAAATCAATTGTATATAAGGCTCAAAACCATGGAGGTGGGAAATTTCACTGTCCAAATTATTAAAAAAAATCAACTTTGTTTAATAATAAAGTTTTTACGATTATATGTTAAGTTTAGTTAAAATTTAGTAGTTCCTATAAACGGACAGAGCTCAAAATTATTTAATTTTTAATTTATCGCAAAATGTCAAAATTTTAGTGTAGATGCATTTAAAAAGTGGATAGATTCCAATAACTAAGCCAAAATCAGTATTAGTTGTTGGAATAAAATAAAATAAAAAAATGATGAATATGGTACCAAAGAACCGAAACGACTGTGATGGTCTTAAGACTATGTCAATCTGAATACCTTCCTTTCAGTTTGTCTATTTCTTATTCCTTAAAAAATACGTTTTTCTGCTATTCCAAAATGCCTACGAGATACATATTTGTTCTACTTTTTCAAGTTTTTCACTAATTTTATGATAAGACATCATATTCAAGATTTATTTACATTAGATTCTGACTTAATATACCAAAAATATTCAGATTTCTTTAAAGAATACTGCATATAACTCGTTCATAGCCTTAAAGCGTTCCCGGAATTTTCTCGGATACTTTCCTTCTAACAAAATCAAATCAAATATTTTGGAGGTTTTGTTGTAGTGGACTCGAGTTTACGTCATAATATTGAAACAAAATTATAATTTTATTATTTATTCATACCAAAACAGGCGTTCCCGGAATGACGCCTTACTGGTGTATCAATTACCACTTTTTTTTAATTTATTCATACAAAAAAATTATTTATGAAACGATTAAACAATTCCATGACGTTCCGAAAAGACCATTTGTAGCCCCATCTGAACGTTAAATGAATAAAAATTGATATTTTGTCACTGTAACTACATTGAGACATATTTCTTTGGACAACTTTTATATAAATAGAAATTACGATTCTTCTCATTTTATTTAAGGAACTTGAGAATTCTTTAAGACAATTTTGCCTTAGTAATGCTAAGAATACAGGTAACAAAATTTAATTGATTTTAGTGTTTTTGTTGGCCATTGGAATTTCAAGTTTTGAGTTACGGAAGCGTTCCCGGAATGATTTTTCTGGTATATTAGATCGAATAAAACAAAAACTAACTCTGTTTCAAAAAAAAGTTAATACATTCGGAGATTCATCTCAATTATATTAAATTTCATGTAATTTTGATTGAAAAAAAAGCCTGGACATCTAATTTTTCACCCAATTTTGGGGCCAAAATGAGCCCGTACATCAATTTTTCCTCAAAAAAAAACTTGATTAGATTGTTAAAAACAACTTCTTGTGCACAACTTGTAGTTTTATTTTATAGAGAGCCCAGCTGTTTTTATAATTTTAATGACCTTGTCCTACCATGCTTATATGTATAAATAATTTAAATGAACTATCAATTTCGTTTTTGCAGTAGACAATATCTATTTCAGATTGTTCTAATAGTTTAAAATAAAATTAAAAACAAAAAAAAAAAAAAAACAAGCAATACGAAACCAAAATAAAAAAAACAACATTTTATTTGTTTACCACGATCATATCCCCAAGGCTAATAAAATGCAAATTCGACTTTCTACCACAATGTATTTTAGTTTATCCCCAGTGGGTCTATAAATTTGTCCCATGTCATGTTTGTTGTTACCATAAAAATCCCGAATAAGATCATATTGTATATTTTTACGATCACACCAAATTTATACCGAAAAAAAAATCGTAGATACAAAAAAAAAAAAAACTGTCAGAGATATAATTAACATCCTAAAAATTTTGTTCTCTAGTAAATGTGAATTCAAATAGAAAATTTCTTAAGACGGATGAGTTAAATATCTGCATTGTTAATCAGTTTCTTTTTAACATCATGTCACTAAAATGTGTAATGACAAAGTTGTTAAATAAAACAAACAAAACAAAAAAAAAAAACGAAAAAAACATCAAAACATGACAACGGCTGGCTGTTGCGATCCGATTGCAATGTTTTGACTGTATAATTGGAGTATTTTATGGCCGATTACCCTCAATAAAATAAACAAAAAACTCCCTAAAAGAAAGGTAGAGAGTTGTGCATTATGGGCTATCGGAAGGCATATTTCAGGCATTATTATTAGAATGTATATTATCTTAAAAAAGAAAGGTATTTAGATAGAATTTTAACATCTTAATCACGCACCTATGAGTTGCATATGGCGACCGCGACGGCGGGCGCGGCGAGGTTAGATTGTGAAGGAGTGTATCTTTAAAGAAATCTTAATTAACTCTTCAACCTATATCCCATTTATGGGAGTCAGAGAAAAAAAGAAATACATTTTATATAATTAAATTCTGATTCTATCTTTTCGGAAAAGTTTCAATATTTGATATATACTCTCTTGTATCTATCTATAAGATCGAATTAAACGATTTCTTATCATTTCGATAGAATCTGTGTATGAGAAAAGATACTACGCGCATGTTAAACAGATTTGTTTGAAACGATAACAATATGCGTGGATCGTGAGTGTATGCATATGCATATTATGTATCTATGTTTGCTTAGATTATGTGATTAATGACTAATTAAATGAAATATATATGTTTGAGAATTTGATCTTTTAATTGCATTTAATTATAGTGATATATTGAGGATTGAGGTATGTATCTTGTTTTCTATTTATTTTGTTCTTAAAGATAATAATGAAGATACACATGACATTTATCATTCAATTGATGTGTAGATCCTCGCTTCTGGGTATCATCGCAACAACAATAAAAAAAAAACAATGCGTATATCTACCATGACATTTCGTATAATATTGTATCAACGTTCATTTGTTCATTTTCCTTTTTCCGTTCTAAATGATAAAGATCAAATTTTGTTTATAAGACTTTATGAGTCTCTGTATTATAGTGAGAGAGCTTTAATTTAATTAACTTGTGTTCTGTATGGTCTTCTCTCAATTGGAAAATTAAAAAAAAAAAAAATCAGCCTGTAATTATAAAATCAACATTTATAGCCTTGTGAACTGAGGCCAAGAAGGGGAAGTTACTGTAGGTACTATATGATCGGGTAGTCCAGAAATGTATTTAATTAATCAGTTGTATTTATTTCAATCTGAGTTGCATCACAGATAGTGTCAGAAAAAAAACACTAAATATTATGATAAAGTGTTTGTGGCAAGTGAAAAGTAAAATTAATCATTGCATTTAGTTGTATTTTGCTTAATTTATTTATAAATAAATGGACTAAAAAAGAAAATAGAAAATTCTGTAAAAAATTGTCTTACAGAAAGATGAAATAATAAAATGTATAGTTAATAAAATAAAATAAAATAAAATAAAATTAAATAAAATAAAAGAAAATAAAATAAAATAAATTATAAAAAAATAAAATTAGTAAAATATATTAAAATTTAATTAAAGAAAATTAAAAAATAATAAAAACCTTTAAATAGATAAGTGACTTTTATTTATATTAAAATATTTCCAAGATGAAGAAGATAGCATTCTTGAAATAATCTTAAAACATATCTGTTTTATTCTACCACTTCCCATCAATTAGTTTTAATGTTCTCTGACTACAGATATAATTTTGAATTATGAATACCAAATGCTTGAAGAAAGGGAAGATTTTTTTTTCCATTCCCATGTAGTGTAAGTCACATTTACTTTTCATTAAATAATTGAAATTTCAAAACAATTTTAGAGTCCATTTTTGCAACAAGCAATAATAATAATAAACTGATAACATAGTTGTTTTCGTAAAAATTAAACGCTAGTCCTGTCAAATAAAGTGTAAATGGAAGGTCCTCATAAAAAGAAATTTGAGGCTCATTAGAAGCAAATAAATCAAACCAACTTTTTTGCATTTTTGGTTAAATATGTTTGTTATAAGACAAAATAAAAAAAAGGGAATTTGGTACATAATTTCAGATTGCGTTTTTGTATTTCATCGAAAAATTCACGAGGTCTAGTCATATAACCATTTATATGGAATTGCCGTATTACTTAAAGCCTACGAAAAGAAAGATTTTAAAGTAAGAGCATAAAGTAAAATAAAGTTAAAGTTAAATTAAATGAAACAAAATTAAATCAAAAAAAATATTTAAAAATTAAAAAACAAACTAATTAATTAAAATAAAAATGTCCACCATTTGATTTGATGAATGGAACACAGTTATTGTTATAAATAACCAAGCCTCTCATAAGTAATTTGTTTGTACCACCATCTAGATTCTAGACGGTATCTCGTCGAAATATGCGCCTGGTAGCCTAATGAATTAGGTAACACATATTTCTCATTTTATTCAAAGTCTTATACTTGTAAAAATGGTTCTAATTCAGACATGCATTTTTCTATTTGTATAAATATTTATTAATAAATGAAAGAATTAATTAGCATTTTTATAAATTAGCCTCTCAAAAGCTTGGAAAACATATTTCTACCTGTCTTAGTCCTAGAATGGAATGATAAATAAAACTATAGGCTTTTCAAATTAACCCGAAAGTAAAATTCTAACAATAAAGTCAAAAAAAAAAAAAAACTAACTCACCTGTAATTGGAGGTGGTTCAACAACAGTTGACGGTCCGAAGAACGACGGGATATCACTAGATGTCGTTACGGGCGTATTCAAATCACCAGCTTGTGCGTCGTCACACTCCTGACTGGGATGAAGCGACTGATGCGAGTGTGTTTGTTGTTGCGAGTGCGTGTTCTGATGATGTTTATTAGCCTCCCCACCAGAACTGGTGTTCAACAAACTCAGATGCGAGGCTGAACTTCTGCCCGAACCACTACTGTTTGGGCCACTAGCCGTGCTGGTGGTTGTTGTCTGTGCTGATGCACCAGTGCTGCTAATAATGCCCGACGGTGTTGAACTGTCAGTGATGCGTGTATTTTGGCTGCTAACGTTTTGCACACTACCCGATACTGATGTACTTTGTGATGACTGGTGATGTTGTTGCTGCTGATGATGGCTGTGGTGATGATGATGATGATGATGATGTTGGGAATTACTACTGCTATTAGTTTGGTTTTCTTGTTGCTGGTGTGACGATGATGATGATAAACTATAATGCAGCAATGTTTGGGCACCCAAACTGCTGCCGAAATTCGACGGATTCGATAGATACGAAGCAGCCGATGACACTGAGACAGGCGCTGTTGATGGACTAGTCTGAGCGGTAGTCTTAAACAAGCATGTGTCGAAGCTTAAAACATTAAAATGAGCTGCCGCTGCGGACTCAGTTAGCAGGAATGCGTGATGCGATGGCGCCACAAGGGTTTCAAGCCCTTCCATGATCATGGCCGCTGATGGGGTTCCAGGGGCTACGCCGCCTAAAAAAAATATAATAAAAAAAGACAAATATTAGAAATCAATATGTATAAGAAAATGTTTTTGAAAAAAAATATAATATTCAATCAAGGAGTTCAGCTAAGAAAATAAATCTAGTCATCTCTCTACATGACCTAGATTAGTTTACCAAGCTTTCGCCTTACAATTTCAATGTAGGCTGAAACGGAAATTAAATCTCACATTGCCAAATTGAAAGCATTTCCAAATATGTAAAAAACATTGCGATTAATTTTAATTTCCATTGGTTAATAAATTTTTTTTTGTTGTTGTCTTTTCTTTATTTTCAAGTTTAGCTTTCTCTCAAAACAATCAACATGATCGATTGTATCTTAAGCTTTTAGACAGCAACACACCAGCATCAGTCCAAAATTGAGAAGCTTACGTCGAAAATTCCCCCATCATAATACAAGTAGGCACAATCTATCTTTCTTATGCCTATGATGTATTTTTGATGTTGGCAAAATGACACATTTACATACACGAATATAGATACCTATTACAGTCCGCATACTCAATTGAGATAAAGTAGATATTAATGAAGTTTCAAGTGTGATGATGTATTCTTTCGACTCAATAGATCTCAAAACATCTATTTTAAAACATCTGTCAGAGGTGAGACTTCTTGGCATCACCCAAACCTATTGAATTATACCCCCCCCCCCCTTTTAGCTCCATAATACTCTACAATAAAATACATATACAGCATCACACCAAAGATATAGTATGTTTAAGTGAAATTCAATTAAGATACTTTAGGAACGGGTAGCGCGGGAGTTGTTTAGTTGTAGGAGAACAATAAAATTGATGTCAGCTCTCTGCTGAGCAATCAACTGAACGATCATTGAAATGAATAAGTAAGGTTGAGAGAATGGCATTCTGGGGTTATGTTTAAAGCTTTGATTTTATAATTAAAGATTATGAATGAATATAATTTTGCAGATTCTGTACGACTAAATGAATCAAGAATATTATACTCAACTTTGAGTGTGAGTCTGAACTTTGAAACGAAAACATAGGTTATATCCAGGAATCCAGGTGTATGACTTGTATAATAGTTAGCTAGTTGGTACCTACATTACCTACATTGGATTCGAATTAATTTCATTAAGAAAACGAAGTCTATTGGAACTTGAATAGAATCCATAAACCATTAATAATAATCAGCATTAGGTACCTTAAAAAAATATTTTTTTAGATTCCGCAACCAGCTGCATATCATAATTTTCTGTCATATATATGAATATGACTCGAAAGTCATTAATCAAATTTACTATTTTTTTTGAGAAAAATTTAAGGGATTCAAAAATTAAAAGTTGGGTGCAGTTTCTGATGTTTCTTTTTAGTTTTCTGGCTACTGCATATACTATATTGAGCTCAATAATGTAGTTAAGAATTGGTTGATTGGGGAAGGTCAAACAAAATTTAACTCAGTTTTTAGAAATTTGTGTTAGATCTGTAATAATCAATGCATTCTTTCTTAAACAGGAGATTTTCATTAATCAGTTTTTCTTAAGAAAAAAATATTTTGTAAGACGTAATAGTTGATGAAAATCTTTTTTAATAAATATTTGACAGATGTTTGAAGAATTTCTGCTAATTCCTTTGAACAAAGAAATATTATGTGCAGCTGTTGTGTGTCATAATTTTTAACCTTAAATTATACAGTCATTAATCAAACTTTTATACCAAACAGTTCACATGCTCTTTCTAAGGCATGCAAGCATACGCATGCGTGTATTTATTTGCTCAAAATTATTCCAATACATTTAACTACCGAAATGCATTTTGTTATCGAACTTAAAGCCTTTTATTAGGATTATAAATTTGTTGGAAATTAGAATTTTGTGTTTGATAAAATATTGTGAGAAAACCGTGTAACCAAAATCATAAGAACCGTTATAACTCGAAAACGAAGCGAAAACGAGAAAATTCCATCATGAGTTTTTTGATTTAAGAATGACTTCAGGAACTAATGGGGTTCGTCTGGGCGGTGACTGTGGGACACCCTGTATATAGCAGATTCGCTAGATCACCGAGAAAACTTGGAAGAAAATGGTTCAAAAATAGATCTTTCAAATCTTAAGCTCAAGTATTTTTGTCTTAAGGAGAAGAGTTGAAAGAATTGAATTTGACCCGATTGGTATCACAATTAGGAGCTGTAGGTGGTTTTTATTAACTGAAAGGATATTAGTTGCATTTTCATTACATAAAGAGCTTATACGCCCATAACTTGCAACTGAAAAATGATGGAACATTAAGGGATACTAACCAGGACTGATTGGAAACTTCTCAGTTACTTGCAGTTTTTGCAACTTGTACGAGACACTCAATAGAGGAGATACCTGTAGCTAAGTTCGTCATACTCACTGAAATGTTACAGAGTTAAAGAAGTGAATTGTATCAGGTCAGGACCATAGCTCTTTTTTTTTTAATAGTTCTGTGGCAAATAGGCACAACACCTTAGGTCCATTTTTTTCGTTTTGAATAAATTGAATTTTAATATTTAAACTTTCGCTCAGCAGTTTTGAAAAAGTTTTCGTTCTAAATTATTGTTCTTCTTTCTATTGGCATTAAAAAAAATTCCAGTAAAAAAATACATTTTTGGTGGATATTTGAGGACTTAAGATTTGTTGCTTTAATAAATTTTCGAAAAAGTGAAATTATGTTGTTATGAAATGTGTTAATTACAACAAAACTGTAATGATTTGGTTCAAGTTATGTAACTCATGTAATAGAGTACACATTTAAGATTCATAATCCGTCAAAAGCTCAGTATTGCAAAAAATGGGCTTATGTTGTTCTGTCTATCTGCCACAGAGTTACACCTAAACTTATTTCGAATCCCTAGTCTGAGGAAAACCGACCTGAACCAAAATTTTCGATACATGCAAAACATATTAATGCTCTATGCTATATAATAAAGTGTATTTCACTTTATAACTCGGTTGAAGTTCATTTTATGAAAAAAATGTTATAGTTAAGTCTTCTAAAGCATAAATTTGGACAATTTTTTTTTCTAATAACATTTTTTCTGTATCCAACAGGATTATTTGATCTTCTACAGAATGTTCAAGTTAAAATTGAATTCATAAACTGACATTACATACCCCTATTCAACCCACAGCATATTTACTAGTCTTGATTATCTTTTTATATAAGTAAATCAAATCAGCATTTTTTTTTTAAAGAAAGAAACAAAAATTAATCTATTTGTGTTCAGAACATCTCAAAGATACAAAGTGTAATCTTACGAACCTGATCTACCTCGAAATAAAATGAGTTTTAAAAATAAAACAGCGTGTGCCACACATAAAAACCACACATTTCAATAAAAAAAAAGAAAAAGGCCATAAGCACGATCTTGCTAAATTTAAATCTCCTTCCATTAAGAAAACAAAAACCTCATAAATTCACCCAATTCATTATACTTTTGTCCTTCTCTGCTTGGTTCGCATCTTCACTTGGTTCTATCTTGTATATAGCAATGTTATATTATAGTCTCTCATGTCATCATCGACACTATATACCTATACAAAACCAACCCGCAACAACTTGACATTGGTTAATTGTCATTTTTATGACAATTAATTTGATAAAAGTGATCGTACATGGTATTTTGTTCTGCAACAGCGATAGTGATGTGTGAAATATGGGTTAGTGGAGTAATTTAATTTTTTTTTTCTTTTCTTTTCCATCCAATTTGTGAATTTGTATTCTTCTTTGGATACAATTTTATTGATCATTTATTTAATTCTCTTTTACAATTAAAAAAAAAACAATTGTGGTTATGTCAATTCGATAAACTAGTTGTTTGTAAAATGCGTTTCCCTTAATTTTTAATCGATTTTATTTGCTGGAAAATCCTACTCCCCCTGTTTGAACCGAAAAAAAAATTACATGACAAATTAATTAAAAAGCGATTGTATCATTGTAAAGTTGATTGATAAATAATGAATTAAAAATGACCACTATAGCTTGACAGATGGCTTGCCATCACAAATAATGTTGAGTGAAATTGTGATCATGGAGATCAAACACATGTCATTTTGTTTGTTTAAGTGGACGACAATAAGTGACATGTGACGTAAGCCTTGGGAGGAATATAAAGGCAATCGAATATAAAGGCAATTGACTTATTATAAAAGTGAAGAGGTCAGACTGACTTCGAGGTTCAGAAATCTAATCAAATGCAATCCTATAGTGTTGTGTCAACATCATACATATTTTTAAATAACTTCCCCCACTGAAAAGTAGTTATACCTACAACAAAAAGAATATAAATGAAGCCACATACTATGTCCGTCATTAGATTAGGGTCATTCAATATTTTGCATAATGCATTCATATTTTGTTTATATGCATGAATGCATATAAACGAAATCAGACAGCCAATCGTTTGCGTCAAACGACTTTTCGTTTGTTGGAAGTAATTTTTCGACTTCAACACCGTTTGCAGCAAACTCTTAAATTGGATTCGATGAAACAATTTATGCAAACGAATAAATAAATTAATTTCGAACAAAAGCTGTTGCTATTGTGCCACGAACTTGATAACTTTCATGTAGCATAGAATGAATATTAGCACCACAAACATTGAGTCAGTTATTTAAAAAAAATGATTTCCTGCAGTCATTTGTTGAAAATGAATTGTATATATACACCAAAAATGAAGTTCTTTACTACAAACTACTTTCTGGGAGGTTTGCTGCAAGCAATAGAATTTTCTAGTAAACGAAAAGGTATTTAGATGTAGGAAGCATTTTTGTTTGCTGCAATCAACTCATGAAAATGAGCTCCAAGCTAATGGGTTGTTTTGCATTATGTTTGCTGTATAAGAATTACAATTTGTGTCAAATGCAATATAGTTGCTACGAATGAAAAACTTTTGGGGGATTGTATAAACTTTCCAATTCTAATGATATTCATTAGTCACAAACGAAAAATATAAATTATTTCTCTGAGTGTAGGTACCTACTTTTCCCACAAATACTTTTAATTTCTCTCTTTTTATTTTTCAAAAAACAAAAGTCCATACAATATTGGAGTAGGTATCAATCAAGTGACCCAGAGTGTAGGTACTTCTCCTTTACACCTTTCCATAAAGGATGATGATCTTAGTTATATCTGACGGATACTGAATTGTCTGCATGCATTTAACATGCATTCGAGAGTGAATATGTGACACTCCCACAAAACAAAACAAAATGCACTAAACAAAGTTATTTTTTTTTTTTGTATTTATTTTGTGGAATGCGACCGGTTTATCAGGAAATTCTTTATTACCGATGAGCATCATACCGTTGTTTTTTTTTTTTATAGAAAAAATGTATTTTAATAAAAAAAGAACATTTGCTTAGAAATTGTATAATGCAAAACAAAATTAGATATAGGTAATTTAATTTTTTATTCAATTCTAAAGACATAAATAAATAAAAAAGCAAATTGCATATTCTTTTGAAAATTGATCTGCAAAAACAAAAATTAATTCAATCTTATTGTTGTTTTTTTTTTAATTTATTGCAATATGAAGGGTAGACTGGTTTTCATTATCTAAATTAATGATAATTGTTAGAAATACCCAATTTTTTAAAGGTTTTAAATTAAAAGAATTTTGATTCGTTTTCAATTCTGCATCAACTAAAAAAAAACTTATTTTTTCTTTTCTAAAATATATGTAATATTATTTTTGTCATGACTTTTTAAGTCTGAGGCCAAATGTAGTTTTTGGGAAGTCAATGTCAATCTCAAGGTGGGATCTAAACCTCATCAGTCAGCTATTAAGATCATGATTGACAGATGATTGAGATATGATTGTTGTGCACATTTATGGAAGTAACGGAAACTGATGGATTGCAAACCACCACAACCACCGTGGGAGTGTGCTAAGCTTACTTTACTGTATGTTGTGTACTTCTACATACACAATCACATTTTGCCGGAGCCAGTTTTGTTTTTTGTATACCAAGAGAAGATTAGTATAAAATCATCAAATTTATCAATTATTATTTACTGCCTACTTTCTAAAAGAATTTCTTTCGATTTATCTACATATGGTTTTCACCAAAAGTTCATAATTGAAGTTATTCCCTGGAAAATGGTGACAGATAAGATATAAAAAAAACTAATCAAATTGAAAATAACCAAGATTATCTCTAAGATGAAACTAAGCTACTGTGTGCTTTGTTGAATAAATCTGTTGATTAAAATTTTAAAGCTTTGAAATAATAACAAAAATGTGATGAAAATAAAATTTTATTATTTTTTTATAAGTCAAGGCTTAAATAGGTTTTCAAACAAAGGCTTACATTTTATTTTGTATTTTTTTTTATATTCAATGGAAGGTGCGTTTTAATAGTTTTGAGATACCACAGAGCGAAAGCGAAAAAAAAAACAATCTAAATTGAATATAAAAGAGACGCACCTGCTGCAATAAAAGTACATATTTTTAGGAAAATTTTTCTAAAAAAACAAAATAAAAAAAAATTGGCAGACATCATGAAATTTAAAATTTAATTCAGCTGATCATAAAAATTTCTTCATCATTTGAATGAAAATATAAGAGACATTTCTACAAAAAAAAAATCACAAGTGCAGGAATTTTGTAGATATATGGCACAGTTTGTCACTGTCTCTCTGTACAGATGATATGTGCATAAATCATGCATTACATGTAAATTTTCTTCTTAATGTTTGGAATACAAAATGAACCCAAAGAAACATCTCAATTATGAGAGATATTGTAACTCAACTGATCAGCGCGCGGGTGGCTCATAATAGCTGGGAGAAATACAAAATGCTTTTTTCCTGGATGTATACTTTTGCAATTAACTCTTGTAAACAAGCAACACGGTTAGAAATAAAAGATTTAAATTACTAAGTAGATAATGGTTTTGATGTTGGGTGATTTTTAGGGTTTTGTGTTTTTGTGTTTACTTTTTGGATTCATCTTACTGAAGATGTGAGAAAAAAAAATAAGAAGATACCTTTGAGAAACTTTCAGCAGAAGTCAATAGATTTATTATTTACATATTTATACAGTAGTGACAGACATTTTGGGAAGTGTATATAATTATATAGGTATGCTCAAATAATTAGTAGAAATATAGAACGTTAATTGAAAAATTAAATAAATAAGGACAGTGGGTCAAAAATGCATTATGTTATGGCAATTAACTTCTTTTACTACGCTTAATATCACTTTAAATGGATAGATACCAATTTGTTTTTAAATTGATTTACAATGTCCCTATATTTAAATTTAAGTTTGGCCAATAATTTCAATATTGAGAAGATCACTAAATCAATCAAATTATGAACCTAAGAGGGACCAACATTTTTAAAATTATTTATTTATTAATATTGAATATTTTGAGTTTTTTTTTTTTTTTAATACTGATCTACCAAGCCAATAGCCGAAATATTGATAAATTAAAAGCAAAGAATTTAAAATATTTTAAGGGTCTATTATTGGTATCTATGGGCAGCATCACTTAATGATGTTTCACAACTAAAAAAACGAAAACCTTTGAATACCATATTTGTGATTGATCTTCCAAGCCAATAGCCAAAAAATATAAAAAGTAAAAGCAGTGCGTGTAGCATGGTGAAAAAGACTATTGGTATTTATTGGCAAGATAAATTTTAAGCAAATAAAAAAGAAAATATTTCATTTTTTTTTTCAGGTGCTCGGTTTTTTTGGATGCCCGATTTTGACATTTAAATAACATTCTAGGATAGTTTTTTTTTTAGTTTTAGTTTTGAAACAATCATTCTCAATGTGTGATATAAGCTTAAAATAAAATTTCGTATAGTTTGTACTAAAAAATAGCCAATATATTATTTTGGTTGATTTAAATGACTAAACAAGATCGTTTTGTGCACAAATAAGGTTTAAAAACAATTTCTTAAAAATAAATTTAAATAAAATGTATTTACCTATGAATTTTTTTTAAGACTTATTCATATTATGAAAACAATTCGACATGTCTAGCAAAATATTTGCCACACCCAATTTTTGTTGGATGTCTATTACCTATTCAAATTATGCTAATACCAGAAGTTTAAATTAAACTTGGAAGTTGGAATATACAAATTTATAAATTGATTTTAGTTGTTAAATCCTCCCACAAGCAACCTAGTTAGTTTTTATTAGGATGAAACTAGTTAGTCTTCAAATCTACTTTGGGCATAAAATCTTGAAAATATTTTACATGGACAAGATGCAAATAGATTATATTTAAGTTTTTTTTTAATCTTTTGGCAGCTTATTACTTAGTTACCTCGTCCTTTGTAGGCTAAAAAAGTTTAATTTATATGCCACTTAAAGTAACTACTATTGTTTTTTTTTTAAATATTTATAACTAATAGACCTTGCTTTTTTGTAAATAGGAAAAACAAAAATCGATTGGTCTTTTGATTGTATATAGGTACTAGGTAGATATGGAATTCTTGAAACCCTAGATGGAAACCCATCGAGGGTTTAAAGTTAAAGTTCAATATCATTGAAGTTTTGGAAAAATGTTTTCGAATTAAAAAAAAAAAATATTGCCACTAACAGAGATGTTTCTTGTAAGTTACCAAAAAAAAAGAAGGTTTACTTATATCCATCTACCCGTAATATGATCTAAAGTATGAGATTCTAAGTTGACCAAAAGACCTATCTATAGATACAATTTTATGCTCACACTCAAAATCTGGGATTTCAGAATTGTTCTTTTGTTTCGTAGTGACTTTTTTAGTTTTTCAAATATTTAAAGCAACAATGAAGAATAAGAGTTAATTGACTCAAAAGACTAAATTTCTTAAGACTTTTAACTAACAAATGTACTTTGACTGTAAAACTACAGTCAGCAGTCAGTACGGAACAGTTAACTAAAGCAGTTAATTGATTAAAAGTTAATTAACTGCAGTACTTGTTGATTAGTCTTAGTCTTCTAGTCAAAAGAAAGTTTTTGTACTGATGTGTTTTAAATTTTAGACAGGCATTCTTGTAGGAATATAAAGATCTAAGAAAAACTTTAAGTTAAAAGAATACAAAAAAAAAAAAACAACAGTACCTACAAAAAACTTTCTACTGACTAGAAGACTAAAACCAATAAGAAAGTACTGTAGTTATTTAACTTTTAGTCAATTAACTGCTATCATTAACTGTACAGTCAAAGCTAACTGCTTTTTTCCAGTAAAAGTAGGTACTAAGTAGCAGTACTAACTTGCAGTTAAAATTAATGTCAATTAACTACGGCTGAATTGACTGTACTAATTAAAACAAAAACTCAATAGATTTAGGAGTTTTTTTGTTTTACTTATGTAAAGGAAAAACTATGAACCGGTTTCAAAATATGAAGATTTTAAAAGATAAACAGTATAAATCTATCTATTCAAACCAATTTAAAAAAAGCATTTTTTTAAGTTTTGGTTTACATAAAACTTAGAAGTACCTAGGTATCTAAGACTCCTAATTTTTTTAAATTTAGAATTAGGATACCATCAAATAGTCATGGCTAAGGTATAGCAAAATAACTCGAAACTTAGCTAAAAATTGAAAAAAGTTCTATCGACCTCTAAAACTCATTATTTTCGGAAGGATAATTATTTTACATGTTTGGGAACAGTTTGAGTCAAGTGCCTCTGATAAAGCAGAGATTTTTTTTATTTTTCTGGTCACTCTAATGTAGGTACATATCATAATTCAAAAAACTCTTAGGACTTTCTTCGGCTATGTTTTTCACTACATTTAAAAACACTCGTAAAAGCTGTAATAGGTTAGGTATCAGCAGTAAATTATTTGGTTCAATAATTCAAAAAGCTTTCTAACAGCGCGTTGATTGTGTCTATTATTAAAAAAATACATCTTTGGAGCTATCATATTTTTCGTCCGAGCAACGGCAATTTGTTGTTTACGAGTTGAATTTATACAGCTAATAGGTACACAAAAGCTTAAGCTTTATTTAAAGAAGTTCAAAGGATACCTATAAGATTTCTCCCAACTAATTTGAAAGAAAAATATACGCAGGAATACGAACTGACAGCAACTCCATTAAACATTCTGATTTTTTTCACCACGCAGCTGCATAAGTAGGTACCTGATTCACAGCTGTGCCTTGTTGACTTGTTGCTATAGATAATATTACGTAGATACTTATCAAAGTTACCGAAAAAATTATCGAAATAATGCCTATTATTTCTATTCCTTTTATTTATAATAAAAATGTAACAAAAAGTCAAGAAGAAAACACTTAAATGCGTACTTTACCTATTCACTTATATCAATATACTCGTAAGGTAAGTAGGAAGTCAGACACCCAAAACACATTAAAAAAAAAAATATAATTTAAGGCATAGGTTGAATGGTACCTATACATCGAAAAGTGACAAAAAGTTTTCCCATCATCGTCATCAATAAAGACAAACACAAAAATAAATATCTACATTATCCACAAACGCGATATAAAATCACAACAACAAAAATCTTATCTAAAAATAACCCAATGAACCATCACAATTTTTTAATTTCCACCCACAAAACATATCTTATACAGAATATTAATAAAAATAAAATAATTTGTTTATACCAAATACAAAAAAAAAAAAAAAAAACAACAACCTACCTGGATATAAATGGCACGTTGAGATACGGAAGAATTCGGCAAATTAATCTATAGAAAACCACCTTGCGGCGGTTTTTCACTAATTTACTCTTCTTGCAAAATCAAAAAAATTCACTTTCAAATTTTTTTAATAAATATCTTTTTCTTGCAATTTTTTTTCTTTCAAACACTCAATATGGCACTGGAAGAATTTACGTATATCTTAAACTTTACATTAAAATATTTTTATTTTATTTTTGTTTTGTTCACAAAATTTTATTTGAACTTTAAAAATTGCGAAATGATTTTTTTGTAGATGTAGAGATATAGATATCGATTATATATTTTTTTTAGTATGTTTTGTTTTTTGTATAGGTATGTTTCACAAAATTCATATAAGAAATCCTTGAATGGACTCCTGGATGATGATGGACGTGTGTATAAGGAGGGTTACTATCTTTTGATGAATGAACCATTAAAATATTGAAAAGCCCGTGTATAGGTATAATGATGTAGAGGCCGTTTGCGTGTATGTCTTTGAATAATGTGTTGACAAGAAATTTATGTGTATCTAACACTCGCGCACTTTGCAACACAAAAACTTGCAAATTTTGAAAATATGTTATTATATTTTTGGCAATTCAAAAAAGGTACACTTGATTTTTGTTTTGTCAATTAATTTGAAATGAAAATCCTGATAGGGTTTTTCTTTGAAATCCTTTTTTTTTTTTTGTTATTTGAAACTTTTTTGTTTTTTTACTTTATATTATTTTCTTTTTGTCACACAAGTATCCGTAAGATACTATTTTTATACTCTGTCACTAAATATTTTATTTTTTTTTTACTCTCACTCTGTTTTTCTTTGACACAATTTGATATTTTATTTTATTATTTTTACTGCTGTTTTTGTTGTTGTTTTTCGTTTTAATGACATTAAAGCTCGGTTATATAGGTATATATTCTGGGAAAATTTGTATCTTTTTTTGTTTTCAATATTAGAAGAGAACCAACCGGCGCGATTATTCGAATACAACTGAAGCACGAGATGAGCATACAATTGGTTTTTATGAATGAAAAGCTAGGTGTTATTTTTATTCAGATACATTCTTATACATATATTAAATACAATGACAGCATCACAGACACAACGATGAATAGGTGCGTCAGAAAAAGATACACAAGGGAATTATTAGTGTGTCATAGAAACACACTGCTGGGTTTTTGCTGGATGAATGAATGAAAACCACTTGTGCCATCACAGCACACAAGCACATATACCTACCATACAACGGAGAAGAGAGTGAAAATCCATGGAATGGTTATAATAGCAGGTAGGAGCAACGAAGCCACACAGCAGCGGGGAATCCATGGGTAAATGATGGCTTCACCAATTAGACTGCCCGAAACCTCCTCGGCTTGCAGCCATTTTCGAGTATCTGATGGATGTAGGGGCTGGCGCAAGCGCATTTCAACCAATCAAAATGTTGTTTTCCCCTCTTTGGTGAAATGGGGAATGATTTTCGAAAATGTGAAAATGTTGTGACGTAGGATCTTCGAAAAAGCATACATAGATAGTTTTGTATCTTTTGTACCTATTGTTTGTAGTGGTGAAAGTTTTTTTGTTTGTTTGCGGCCGGTTTTTGTCGGTGTTTGTGAGTTTTTTTTTACTTCTTTATTTTTTCTTAAAGCCCGTTTAGTAGTTCCTGAGAGCAGTGTATATTTTTTCCACTAAGCCTAGGTCTCTAACGTAGATTCATTCAAGTCGATGAAAAAATGTTTGGTTTAAAGTTGTTGTCGGTCGTCGATCGTGTCGTTCGGCCTCCTCGATGTAAGCCTCTATAAGTGTGGGGAGTTTTGACCTTTTTTCCGTTGTGTATATTTCTTAGACGTTTTCTACGTAGGACGTGGTGAGATTACTGCATAGTGTGACAGACGGCACGCGCCTTGGTTTAATGTGGTTTTGCCAGCCAGCGATATCTGCCGCTTCCTACACATTTTTCTACTTCAGATACATTTTTTCACACATTTATTTTTTTTTTTCACTTTTGTTGTGTTTGTTTTGTGTGTTCGATTTCTGATGTTTTCGATCTCTTTTTTTTTATTATTTATCTCTGTGTTCTGTTTTTATAAGAAAAAAAAAAAAACACTTGTTGATCAAAATCATGAAGAGGGGGTTTTATACACTTTAAGTAGACTGACAAATAGGTAGATAGGTGCCCCATTATTTTAAGATTTAAGTTCCCTCCCATTTCAATTTTATTATAATTTTATTTGCCTTCTATACGCTATTACCTCTTTGATTAGTAGGTACCTACCTTCCTACATACATCTTTTAAATTCAAGCATTTTTAAAGTCGTTTTCATGCTTTAAGTACCTATAAAATAATTAAAATAAATAATTTTGTTGTAACGAGATTGAAATTGCTCCAATCACAAAGTCTTATGCGAATATATCTGATTTTATTTGTCAGTTTTATCAGGTGTATTTTTTTTTTGCACACCTATCGATTTTTTAAGCGATTTTTTTTTATTTTTTGTCTTTTTCACTCTTACTATGCAGGAATATTTATATGAAGCTGTTCAAAGTGAATCAGAAGCAAAAGTTATTATAAACTATGAATCGTACCAGGAATAATGGACGTTGAAGTTTTTTAATGATATAAAAAGTGACTTTTGGTTTCACTTTCATAATTATGGTATCATCATTGTTAGTGAAAGTAGTTAAAGTATGATCAATAAAACTCAGAACTAAATGGTCGGTGTTACACAAGGAAGTATCCTAGGACCTACCCTGTTTTTGCTTTATACGTAGATAATTACACTATTATTGCTAAGTTTGCAGATGATACTGTGAAACCCGACAAATGCGCTGTCAAGGCAGCAGAAAATTTGCAAAATGCAGTCGACACAATTATGGGGCTGTAGGTACTAAGAAAACAAATGCCTCCGAAATAATTTAAGAAATCCAAAGGAAAGTCCTTTTGGAATAGTAAATGCGGCAAGGTACATATTTAAGAATTAGTGAGAGAATTCGTGATCTACAAAGAGAATAGTTGTAAAAGAAAACAAAATGTATCATACAATCAGCAAATGCACAGTAAACTCAGAGAGAGTCAGTCACTATAGGTCTTGGTTCTTCGTGAGCTAGTCCGTGTCACAAAATGTATTTATAAAATAAGCCACATGAAAGTATTAAAAGTGCAAGCTTCTTCCAAAGCGATTATAACATTGAGAAAGAAAACAGCTGTCGATTTTTCATATAGATTGGTTTAGGTAAAGCGATGGTTTTATTGAGGGGTCTTAAAGAATTCTTACACACACTTAGTCTCTTACATTTCTGAAGATAATCGAGTGCATCAAATGCTATCAAATGAATAATAAAATATTGTTGTGAAATGTAAAAGATGAGTAGATACCTACCTAACCTACTTAAACTTACATCCTTTGGCGTAAAAGAATATCATGGAGCGTTCTTTTATCGAAGTTTTTAAATTTTATAATAAGCTATAACATTTTTTTTCAAGGTATTAATCCAGTGTTTATAAACTATTTTATATAATCAGACGAAAAACTGCCTATAAGGCTTAGAAGTGTTTAAAATACTGTTCTATAGCTTCTATACCGTTAAAGAGTTAAATGACATAGAATACTTTTGACGTTTGACCTTGAATAACTTTTGACGAAGACAAGATTATGTCTTTCGACTTTTCTGTGAGTACTTGTCCCAAAACAGAAAGAATTGCTTATACAAATCTTCAGTCGCAATTTGTGCTGTTTTTGTTATAATGTAGTAAAGTTTCCAAATACAAAATCATTAATATTATTCAAATAAACCTCCTCGGTCTTAAAAAAGGCGACTATCGATTCAATGCCTTTGTTTAGATAAACGCAATAAAAATCCAAGTAGTCTTTTGCATTGTACCAAAGGAAGGTTTAGAAAAATACTGCTTAAATCCTCCTCGACGTCAGTACAATGTGTTTGCTAAGTGCTAAGAGCAATAATTCATTCATAGTAGAAGGATGATTTTCATTCCCTTTCATAATCCTGAAGTTAAGTTATCAAATTTTATGAGGTAACCCTGACTGAATTTTTTTTTTCTGATTGTTAACTACCAAGAATCAGGATGATATCGCTGTTGTGTTCCCCGAACACAAGAAAAACAACTATTCGATTTGGTGATCAAAATGAGAGTGACTCAAACTCTAATCATTATTTCCTTCGTTACCTATTCCGAAACCTAGATCCTTGCCTTGACACAGTTTGTTTATTTAAACAACGAATGCACCATATGTTATTATGACATACTTGCACTCCATGGGTCAGTATTGTTTATGTTTGCAATATGACCCATGTCGTTGCTTTGCTGTATGGTTGACATAGTTCGATTGCTGTTCCTTTTAAAGTGTAACATATGACACATGAGGAACCTTTAGCAATAATCGAACTATGTCATGTGTCTTGTAAGCGATTCTTGGGAATCATGTGTGGTCTCCAGTTTAATGGCACAACACTCCTCCCCCCCTAAAATAAGAAAGGCGTACGAGGTGACGAGTGAGATCTTTCGGCTTCAGGTGCGGAAGTAAATAATTCATAGGTCTTTATCACAACATTATATTTATTAATTTGCAATCTTTTTGTTTTTTTTTTTCGTTTTATATATACCTACTTATAATACATATTTTTCAATTTTTGTTCTCTCTTTGTTTGTAATCGTTTTTTTTTTTTTGTTTGATATTTTTTTTGTGTTTAATTTTTTTTTTTTTTTTTTTAATAATGATTAGGTAGCATTTTTGTTTTGTTTTTTGGATTTTTTTACAAATTATTATACCTGCGATGTATCTTCAAGGTCAGGTGTTACATTCATTTCAGTATTGTTTAAATTTTCTTTTGGCTTTTTACTAAATGTACATTTTATTTTAACGATTTTTTTAAATATTACGTACAAAGCTAAGATTACACAAAGAATAAAAATAATGGAAACAGAAATATGGGCATGTTCATGTGTAACATGGAATAACAAATTATTTTTCTTTAACAAATCTTTAATATTTATGCTATAATTATCTAAATCCAGTTTTTCTATATGGGTCGTATGGGGTGAAATTTGGGATAAATTGGTTGGAATTATTATGTTTTCGGGTATGGTTTGTTCTTCTAAAAAGTATGAAATAGGAGTTTTATTTTGTATGGTATTTGATGCTTGGAGGTAGACTTCTTTTGTTATTGCTTTACAAAATGGGTCCACACTCAGAATTCCACTGTCGGATATTCTGATAGTTTTTGGTTCGTCTCCGCACAAAATCCTAACGTTCGTTGGCTTTGGCATGACATACAGCCATGAATTCTTACTCATGAGATTGAACCAAACCTCTTGTTCAAGCGCAAATATTTTTGTTTCACAACTAGCATAGTTTTGCATACCTGATATTAATTGAATAATGCAGTTGTTAGTATTATGGTTGTGAACTACGAAGTTTTTCTCGCATATGAAGTGTTTAGAGTCTGTTTTAATGCATTTATCTAGATCTTCGCTATTCAGAAATATATATCGCCTATAATTTTCGTTTATAGCTACAAACTCACTATATATTGAGACATAGCTATACGTGTTCTCTTTGTATTTTGAAGGTAATGGTGTAAGTTTTACTAAGTTAAATTCTTCATCTACCAATGGAATATTAACTTGTATCATGAGATTTTGATTTACGAAAATCGGACTCGTCGTAGTGATTTTGTCTATGATTGGAAGATTCATTCTAGATATTTTTATTGGGAATCTTATATTGTTTGGTAATTCTAATTGGATGTCTTTTAATGTAGAAATGAATACTTCTGAATTGAGGAATCTACTATCTAGCTTATTCACTTTCGCTCCTTGTAAGATGTCAAGTATTTGAGATTGTTTTGAAAGAATTTGTGTAGCAAATGAAGATGCTAAATTAGATATTTGATCAAAGTTATGCAGTGTTTTTTCGAAACTAGTAAGATTCTGAAGTTTCATTGTGTTCTGTCTAATTTCATCGGTAACAGAGTTAAAATTACTATTTATGTTTTCAGCTGTTTTGTTCAGTGCGTCTAATACGTCAGTGATTATTGTCATTTGGTTCTCTGTTATGTGATGCAAGTTATTCTGATTTTCTTGAATTAATCTTAATGAATCATCTATTTTTTCTGCGTCTTTAGAATCCATTGTTCCAAATAAAAATTTCTCTGCCATCCCTACTCCATTGAATAGACCACCGTCTACTATGCTTCTTTTTGAAAATTTGTTTTTAAATAATATACTATCAAGGATTTCGTTATTATAATTGATTTCTTTGAGAGAACTTTGTAACAGTCGTAGGGTAATTTTGCAATGGTCTAAAGGATATTCTTTTATGCTTAGGATACACAATTCGGAAAGGGTGTTTAGGTTTTGCTCTAATGACTTTGTGTTAGTTTTGATATTAGTGTTATTAATGTTGAAGAGAAAGGTCCATTTTGTGAGCGACTTTTCTAGAATTCCAATTGGTTCCAGGTATACTCCGGTTTTATTTAGAGGTTGTACCATCACTTCTGCTTCGCCTGTGTTTGAAAATGTTGCTAACATTGTTATGATGGTTATGATGATATTACTAGAAATGAGAACAACACCGATATTGTATAAGTATTTGAGTGTTGTAATTATGTTTTGTGAGTGTGAATTGAGTGTGATTGTGTTTAAATTGTTGTGTGTGTTGTGTCTCTTTGGTTATAGTGTTTTATGAGGTTATTGTGAACAACTTTTTCTTTTCTGCCTACTTTTATTCTTGAATTTTCTGGGGACAATACTTCAGTTATTTCGTATGGTCCTTCAAAGATTGGGGATAATTTTTTATTAGATCGATTTTTGATTTCCATTAATACTTTGTCACCGACTTTATAGCTTATCTGACTAGAGTTTTTATCATAGTACGCTTTAGATTTTTCTTTAGCCTTTATTTGATTACTTCGAATTAACTCATAACCGTTTTGCATTTTTGCTTTCATTTCTGAGACATAATCATCGTAGTTGTAGGTTGGTTGTACGCTTCTATTCAGCGTAGAAGGAATTGGTGCTTCGAAACCAAAAAGAACTTCGAAAGGACTGTAGTTCGTGCTGGAGTGTGGGGTTGTGTTGTAGCAGAATATGGCATACTCTAGATAATTGTCCCAATTTGACTGATCCTTGCTTGCATAGTTTCTGAGGTAGTCACCTAATGTTCTGTGTGACCTTTCGAGAGCACCATTTGACTGTGGATGGTACGGACTAGTTTGAGTTTTATTGATTTTTAAAGTTTTGCAAACATTTTTAAATAATTCGCTAGTAAAATTTGTCCCTTGATCTGTGAGAATCGTTTGAGGAATTCCGTAAGTACAAACTATTTTCTTAACAAGTGCTTCAGCCACAGTTCTTGCTTCTTGATTTGGTATAGGTATGGCCTGTGCAAATTTTGTCAAATCGTCTTGGAACGTTAGTATGTATTTGTTTTCATTTTCTGTTATAGGAAGTGGTCCCACTATATCGAGAGCTATTCTTTCGAATGGAGTTTTTGCTGTTGTTGTGATGACCATTGGTAGTTTGTTACGTGCATACAACTTATTCTTTTGGCAAAGTTCACACGACGCAATGTAATTTTTTATATCTTCATACATATTTTTCCATTTGTATGTCTTTTTTATTCGTTTGAGAGTACGTTTGACTCCTTGATGACCGCCTAAAGGTGTGTCATGAAATTCATGTAAAATTTTCTTAATCTCCTCTGGACTAGAGACTTCGACAATGTTTTGACTTACATCTTGTTGATTTTGCGAGTCTTTACTATTACTGCGTGTTACCACATTAACTTCAGCTGTTTTCATACGAGAGAGAGCGTCTGCGTTTGTGTTCAAACGACCTGCTTTATGCGAAACTGTAAAATCATATTCTTCAAGTTTAATACGCCAGCGCATTATTCTCGAGGAAGGATCCTTAAGGTTAAACATCCATACAAGTGGTTTGTGGTCAGTAATTACTTCAAAGTGTCGTCCGTAAACGTATGGTCGGAAATGAGTTACTGCCCAAACAACCGCTAAAGCTTCTTTCTCTATGGTAGAATAGTTTTTTTCTGATTTATTTAATATTCTGCTGGCAAATGCTATAGGTAAATCGTTTTCATCGGTATCTTTCTGTGACAATACTGCACCTATTGCTTCATTACTGGCATCAGTTGTGATACAGAAAGTTTTTTCAAATTTAGGATATTGTAGGATAGGTGGTTCGACGATTGCTTGTTTTAATTGTTTGAATGATTCATCGCAAAATGCATCCCATTTGAAGGCTACATCTTTGCGCAGGAGTTTATTTAGGGGATTTGCTATTTTAGAAAAGTTTTGTATAAACTTTCTGTAGTATCCTGTTAAACCAAGAAAAGATTTAATATCTTTCTGATTTTTTGGAGGTTGGATATTTTGTATTGCAGAGATCTTTTCTGGATCGGGTTTTACACCTGACTCAGAGATGACATGTCCTAAATACATGACTTCTTTTTCTAAAAATTTGCATTTGTCTAACTGCATCTTCAGATTGTATTTATCCAGAGCTTGAAATACCTCAATTAATTTTTTATTGTGATCATCCAGATTCTTCCCGTATATCATTATATCATCTAGATAAACTAAACATTTTATACCTTGTAGCCCTGTAAGGACTTTATTCATCAACCGCTGAAAAGTTGGAGGTGCATTACGTAAACCGAATGGCATTCTGTTAAACTCAAAATGTCCGTTTGGTGTGCTGAATGCTGTTTTCGCTTTGTCTTCCTCATTAACTTCAATTTGATGAAATCCACTGGCTAGGTCCAGTGTAGTAAAGTATTTTGAATCGCCCAATTGTCCCAAGATGTCTTCGATATTAGGTATTGGATACGCATCCGCGATTGTCACTTCGTTAAGTTTCCTGTAGTCCACTACTACTCTCCACTTCTGTTTTCCTTTCTTTGGCACGACTAGAAGAGGGGAATTCCATGGACTTGAACTTGGTCTAATTATTTCATCCTGCAACATTTTGTCTACTTGATTCTTTATTTCATTTGTGTGAATTTGTGCTAATCGATATGGTCTAATGTTAACTGCGGGTAGATTTGGGTTTGTCTTTATTTGATGTGTAATCCCAGAGGTAGTTGACAGGGTGTCACCATCGAGAAAAAATAAATGATTGTATTTCCGGCAGATATCAATCACTGATTTCTTTTCTTCGCTGTTTAAATGATCTAGTGGAAGTTGATTTTGTATTTTACTCAATCTGTCGTTTATATAAGTTTGAGTATCGAATGAGCTAAGATTATAGATAAAGTAGTCTTTACTATTTACAAGTTCTAAATTTAATTCTTGTAAGACGACATCTTCATTGTTGGCGTTTAGAATGGATATATATATATATCCGTTTGTAGGTTCAGTTATAGCTGAAGAGGTATAAACTTGAGGACGAATTTCTTGTGAAAAATATATTTGATTTGTTGGTTCGCGAATAGGTCCGTATTTAATTATTTTTTCAGATCTAGCAGGTATGGTAACAGACTTTCGCTTACTAATGAAATCTGTTGTATACCTTTTATCTTTGAAGTGGTATATAAGAGTATTATCTTTATAATTAAGTATCGCGTTAAAATTTCGAAATAAGTCTTCACCTAAAATTCCGTCTTGTGCTATTGGAAAATTTTCAGGCACTACATGAAATAAGTATTTTAGATTAATTCCAGGTGTTATTTCTATATTCAGAAGAAGTGTGCCTAATGTTGATGTGGGAGTATTACCTATCCCTTTTAGTTCAGTTATATTGTCAGTATGAACCCAAAGCTCTTTATTTAATTTATTTATTTTTATTAAACTTAGGCTTGCGCCTGTGTCTAAAAGCATAATGTTTTGGTTGGAGATAGTATCTTTAGAAGTTATGTTAATTTCGCTTTTGAAACTAGAAGCATTATTTAAACATCCGATATGAGCAACAGGTTTAGATTTTTCATTATGATTTTGTATATTTGAAAGAGTATGCGAATGTTTGTCATAATAATTATCTAGATCAGAGCTCAATGGTCCGTTTAGGAAATCTTGCAAATTATTTATTTGCGCGGTACTTCTATTTTGCCTGTGACTTTGGTTTAGTGTCATATTTGATTTTCTTACATTGTTATTCTTAGGATTTAGAGGAATATTATTCTTTTTTTGGTTAAAATTTGGCAACTCTACGTCTTTGTTTCTAAAAGGGTTGGATATTTTTTTTAAAGAGTTGTCTTCATTTGATTTTGTATTTTGAATAGAGGATTTATGAATTTGAGATTGATTTTGTAATTTTGGAAGATAGCTTGTTGAAATAGAAGATTTGGGATTTGGATACAGTGATTCTGATTTTGAATGATTTGAATTTTTATTTTGAGACTTTGAACGAAATTGATTGGATTTTTGGCTTTGTGACAATGGATTCAGTGTTTGTGAATTTTTGTTTTGAGACGGTGGATTCAGTGTTTGTGAATTTTTGTTTTGAGACAGTGGATTCAGTGTTTGTGAATTTTTGTTTTGAGACGGTGGATTCAGTGTTTGTGAATTTTTGTTTTGAGACAGTGGATTCAGTGTTTCTGATTTGTTGTTTTGAGACAGTGGATTCAGAGGATTCAGTGGATTCAGAGAAATTGAATCTTCATTATGAGATTCTTGGAACAGTGGATTCAGTGGATGCAGAGAATTTGAATCTTCATTTTGAGATTCTTGATGCAGTGGATACAGAGTTTTGATTGTGTTATAGTAATTTTCACACCTTAATTTATGTGTTTTACCTGGTTCCGGGTGTTGGTCGGGCCAGGTCTTTGGTAGTTTCCCGAATTTTGTGTTCCGTTTTGGTTGTCTTGCCTGCTGTTGTTATATTGTCTTTTTCTGCATTGGTCTATAGTGTGACCCAGATTTTTGCAGTAACGACATGAAACATTGTTTTGAACGTTGTTGACTCTCACCGACTCGTTTGCATTAGAATTTGATCTGTTAGTTCTGGTATTTGCGGATCTGTGTGTACTTGACTGAAAACGACACTCTGTTGTGTTGTGTGTCTTCGTCCGGCAGTTGTGACAGTATTTGTTGTCAACAGTGGCACTAGATAAAAGTTTCTCTTCTTCCATCGCAATATCTAGAGCTTCATCTAAATCATTGCATCTGGCACTTTTCACCAAAGTTTTCAACTGTGGTATCAACCCATTGCAAAAACTATTTAGAATTGTTTTAGTATTCAAACTCCTGATGGCTGTATTAGCGGCGTTGTCCCTTGTGCTGGCATTTGCATTATTCAGTTCATCAAACAAGGCATAAGCTCTTTCTGCGTAAGAGCTCACAGATTCCTTGTAACCTTGTTTGAATTGAAAAACTTCAGTCTGTATAACTTGTACAGACCTAGTTTTTCGGAAGTTCTTGACAAGAGCTTCCTTTAACTCTTCCCAGACATTATAATTGTTATATTTGATTATAACATTATATGCCCGGCTTGTTAATTTCGATTTAACAATATCAAGAAGCTCAGCCTTATCGGTTGAGTCGGGTTCCGTAGAGGTTTTGTTTGATTGTAGGTCTACTAATTGGATAAACCTATCTATATCCTTAGCACTTCCATTAAACTCAGGAATGAGTTTTATGGCTTGGGCTGCTTTGAAAGTCATTACTTTGGGTGAACAAAAGACAGAATTTGATTTAATCTCAATCGGAGTGTGAGGCGGTACGGGTTTTTTTGTTTTGAGAACAGGAAGATCACTTTCTGATGATCTTCGAGAACGCGGGATTTTTCTAGTTCTTAGTGAAATATTTAAATTCAATTCAGACATATATATTTGAACGAATTTAAACGAAGTTGTACCAGATTTTGTATGAGGATAACGAAAAAGGACAGTGTATAAATTAATTACCAAAAGAAAAACTGGTTACATCAACAACAAAAAAATATATAAATATCAAAAATTAAAATTTATAAATATTGGTATACGTCGAAAACAACTTAGGTATAACTAATATCTATTATTTCTTACAATGACATTGTTGATGCCTCTTGATGTGGTGAAATGATGTTAATGTTGATATTGATGTTAATGCAGATGTTAAAATGCTGATGTTGATGTTGATTGCCTCGGCGTGGCAATTTCTTCCTTCCTTCCTTCCTTCTTTCGACCACAGGAAATCGCTTACCTCTGTGGGATATTGTTCACTTTTAATTTTTTTATTAATTTTTTTTTTGATTATTGTTCACTTTTATTTTTTTTTATATATTTTTTGATTATTTTTCACTCTCACTTTCTTGCAATGTATTTTCTTTTTTTTTTTTTTTAATGTCGAGTTTTTTAGATTTAGCACTTCTCCTTCTTTTTTTTTTATAACTATTCACTTTGAATTTTTTTTGAATCGAATTGGATTTTTTTTTTTTTTTTTTTTTTTTTTACGGGATTCAAATCAGATGCTTTAATTTGAATATCCCACCGCTGCCACCAAATGTTGTGTTCCCCGAACACAAGAAAAACAACTATTCGATTTGGTGATCAAAATGAGAGTGACTCAAACTCTAATCATTATTTCCTTCGTTACCTATTCCGAAACCTAGATCCTTGCCTTGACACAGTTTGTTTATTTAAACAACGAATGCACCATATGTTATTATGACATACTTGCACTCCATGGGTCAGTATTGTTTATGTTTGCAATATGACCCATGTCGTTGCTTTGCTGTATGGTTGACATAGTTCGATTGCTGTTCCTTTTAAAGTGTAACATATGACACATGAGGAACCTTTAGCAATAATCGAACTATGTCATGTGTCTTGTAAGCGATTCTTGGGAATCATGTGTGGTCTCCAGTTTAATGGCACAACATCGCACTGAAGCTACATACTTCCCGAATTACGGATTTACCCCAACAATCGCATCGATATAAGTTTGCTTCTTTCAAAGGCTGGATTTGGATTCCTGTAAGATCTTTATAATTTTATGATCTTTAAGTTTTGTAACTTACAATTTTGTACATCTTCAGTTCGAATTCGAAAATAGAGCTGGACACCCCTCGAGTGTACGAAATTACAGTTCAATGCGTAAAAAACAATGAGAAAAATATACAGAGGCTTTCCTTGGCTTAAAATATAGGAAATTTAATTGGCTCAAAAAGTCAGAGGTCGTTATACGTTAATATAATCAAAAATTAGTCTTTTAGGTCTGAAATTACTAAAAAAAATCGTGTTTTTCTGAAAACATTTTATAATTTTTTTAACATTCATTGGCCAACATCATTAGCGAATTTGGATTTGGCCTTCCTCTACAGAGTTGATAAGCAGAGATAGTTAAAAGAGATAGGCACATTTTATTTTTTCAGGTATGGTATTTTTTTTTTTATGTGTAAAGAAAAAAAAAAATCACTACATGAAGGTTTAAGATTAAAGGTGACAAAAGTATGCATAGTTCGCGAATAGTTTTGCAGTTTAACATCACTGCTGTATTTCGCACTTCAAGTTATAAATGCTATGTATAACCAATTTAAGCACACCAATAAGTGCTAACATTTTTAATCATCATGTACCTATACATAAGTGTACTGTGTTTGCATATTACATTTTAAAATGTGTTGCCATTTTGTAATAGATACCCCAAATTTCTTTTGATGGACAACTTTCTCCAAGCTATCTTCAAAAATATTCCCAGTTTATGAAGTTGGTCGGGGTTCAGTTTCTACCAACCCAATTCATTTAACCAGTTCGTTGATTTCAGATTTTAAAATGATGGTCATCTGATCTCTGGGATTTTAAGGCTTAAATTATACAAAACTTATGACGTGTCTTTGGTACTGGTATTGTATTTTTGTTTGCTTCGATACAACAACGATATGCATCTTCTTTATTTCAATTGCGTTTCAACTCTTTGTATCTTCTCAAACATTTTTTTTTCTTTCATTAGAATATTACTGTGTTTGAATTTGCTCAAATTCCACTTCTGATGTTTGAAAGGATAAAAGAGTGATTTTAATTATTATTCATTAATGTATAAATTAAAGTTGATTCAATAAACAACATCTTCAGTTCATCATGTTTTGTTTCCTTTCCAATTGATTATGATGTTTAATATTTCAAAATAGTTTTGTTATCAAGTGCTATTATTTTCATTTTTGAATAAAGTATTCTTCCAGTATAAACGCTCGTAGTTCCATTTCAATTAATTGTTCTCCATTCTAATGGATGTATCTAACAGTACCCACTGTATCATTTATTGTATTACAAGTAATTCCTTGTTGTAATTGGAAGAAATTTAAAAAAATATTAAATAAATCAGATTCTTTTTTGAACGTAATTATTTTTTCCTCCTTCACTTTCGCTCAGAAGCCTAATCTATTAATATAATCTCTGTCTGTGTGTGTGTTTTTTTTTTTTGTCTTTGCAGCCAGATGATGCATGTATACATTTAATTTAATGCCATCCACCCAATTAATTGATTTGACTGAGTATTTTTAATTTCATTAATGTTAATAACATTATTATTTCATCTAACACACTCTTATACACACTCAATCTGATACTCATTTCAGATCGCAAATTATTTTCAATTAATTTTCATTTTCATCGAAATCATTTTTTTAAATTTGGTCGACATAATAAAATACTACAATCTGTTCGAGAATCCGCATCTCCGCATCTCTTGGCAGCTCCTGCTCTTGCTATATGAATTTTGCTACCAAGTAGTGATTGTTCGAGCCATACCAAAACTATATTTAGGCCAACAAGTATAGGTATGGCACTCTAAAAATTTATCTTTTTATATTGCGATCGCGTTCACGTTCGCGATCTTCTCTTGGCTAAGGTGGTATAGGTTTTATTAATTTTATTTGTGCGCCAAAAATGTTTTTTTTTTCAATTTTTTTTTTAACGTCAGTGATGGTCGAGTTTCGTGTTCTGGCGTCACACATCACCTGTATGTTTCAATAAGTAGGGTGCTGGTGGCAAATATTGTTAATAGTCGGAGAGGCGACCGTCAGGTTATAAATACTTAGCTCATATGGTTCGAGATCTAAATTAGTGTCAAATGAAGGATAAGTTTTCACTGAAAATAAAAAAAACATAGGGTTGCCATTTTTAAAATGGGTACATCAACGTTGGAACCCTGTTTGAACGAAAGAAAAGCCACATCACTTCATGCATCATAATTTTTTGACTTAATCAAAAACGAAAACATAATGTTGTCAAACAAAAATCAAAAATATAGAAAAAAAAAATTCATAAAATAAAGTTTAGACTGTAAATTTTAGAATGTGGTAACCCTTTTCGACTGAAAAACACATTCAAATAATTCTTATTTCAACCAAAAAAGTATAAATTTTGGTGGAGTTATTGGCTAAAATATATATTAATTTTTAGTCTGAATTCTCTTTAGTTAAAAAAATGTCGGGTGTCAACTCCGAAATGGGTGTAAGTATACGGCAGCCCTATTTGAATGCAAAAAAAACAATAATAACAAAAATTTTCCAGTCAAAATGTAGCGTATTTGAAAAGATTAAAAGCTTAAAACGAATCAAATTGCATACCAAAAAGATGGTGGGAAAAATTAGGTAAAATGGTATATGAAAGCGGAAAAATAAATTGCAAACCAACAGATTGGGGGAAAGTTGGTGAGTGGGCGAAAAAGTGGGGTGGGTGTCGAAAATTGTGGTTTTTTTTTACGATTTCCATCTTAAATAGACCTCGTAGCTAAAAAATTTTAATATGGTAGTAAAAATATCTTCAACTTTTGTTCACATAATTTTTCTATGTAACCCCAAAAATGTTGTGAAAAATTCCTAAAAATAATATTTTATTTTTTATTTGTTTTTTTTTTTCAAAAATAATTACATTTTGGTGAAACTTTGTTTTAACGTTTTACACAAAATATTTTTCAGCAAAATAATAAATTTTGTGTGTTTCGAAATTATTTCGAAAAATAGCCTAATTTCCATTTAAAAAAAGTTGATGAAGAAATGTTTGATTTTTTAAAATTCTGAGGTAGATTAGATATTTTGGGTTAAGTCCTCTTTTTTAAGACTAAGTAAGAAAACCACATACATTTCGTAAATAACATTGTCAAACATTGGGAAAAAAGATCAATTTTTCCGTAAATGACAGTAATATCAGCCAATACCAGTGGTCATAAAAACCAAATTAAAACTTTGCAAAAGATTTTGACTCTCTTAACTAGAAAGAAGTACCAGAATTGCTCTACCATGAAAAATTTTTGAGTTATCGAATTTTTAACTCCCCAAAAACACTGTTTTTGTGATGTTTTGGGTAAGGAAATATTTTATTTTCACAAACAAGACTAAATTTTTGGCAAAACTTTTGATGCGCTTACAACTAGTCTGTATTTTTTTAAAGTGATATCAATTATGCGGATTTAATAAACATTCCAAAAAAAATCTATTTAACCCAAAACATCACAAAAACAGTGTTTTTGTGTAGTTCAAAATTCGATATCTCAAAAACTTTGCATGGTAGAACAATTCTGATACTAGATTCGACAACTTTTTTCCACCGCACTTATCCTGCTTATACATTTTTCAAACTTTTGGCCTCTGAAAACTGGATTGGCACTGGTCTATGACCCTTTCATTTGCTAATGAGTTTCTAAAATCAAGTCAAAAACATTTTGTTTTATTGAGCATCATCAGCTCCCTAATAAATGCGCTCCTTGGGTCTCTACAGGGATAGATAGTAGATATTTATAAAGACAGACTAGCAAAATGATTTAGACGAAAAATGCACTACGTGATCACCGCAGGTACACAAGGGGTAATTAAAATCTCGACCCAGCACGGGTTAGATTGAAGAAAAATTCTTCATCTATTTCGTGTGCCGTTATTTTTAGCTAAATGTCTAATTGCAGGTACGGTATATTGAGGTGGTGGGTGGCTTTTGGTTAAGAAAATCTAAATTTAAAATAAATTTATTTGTTCTTGATCGGTGCGCGGTGGCGGTAGTGGCGGCACTCCCGGTAGCGTGTATATTTGACTTTGCGTGTGACCTAGTGGGGAAAAGGAAGTAAAACAAAATGTATGTACATATGTCTGTTCAGAGATAGGTACCTACTTCAGATATTGGTTTTCTTTCAACAAGAAATATTATCTAACTGGTAAATATATTTGGTCCTTCACCTTGTCCCTAAATTTAATTTTGTGCATACCTACCTAATTTGCGTAGAAGATCTAATGATGAAGTCGTAGATATAAGAAAAATTGAGTGCATTTAATTGAGTAAATATTGTGCGCAGTGTAAAAATAAATAATTTTGTTCGCTGAAATAGTGTAGATGCTGGGGATCGTTTAAGAATTTATAGTTTAAAGATTCGAAGGTGAACTTTGAGGTTTTAAATAGATAGCTGAATAGCTGAGGCAGTTGCATTTGTGCACTTCTCCATAGAAGTTTGTTTGCAATTCGATCAGACTCCAGTGTTCAAAATAAACTAACAATTATAACATATTTCTATTAAGTATCAAGGCTATTTAATTGTTAAGGATGCAATGATGTGATTGCATTCATCCAATTTAAAACGTAAATGCTTTGTAATCAAGGCTTTTGTCCTGAGATTTGCATCATATCTTACAATTCAAAATGAGGTTGATGAATTACCAGTTAGAATACAATATTGTGTCATGTGTGACTAGTTTTAAAATTGCTAACAAATTGATGATGTCAATCCAATGCAGCAATATATCTAAACATTTGATCTGCACGTTTGATTTCAACTTTGTTGCTACTTTAGTCAACAGGTAAACGTGGACTGCACATCTTTTTAATGCCTCTTGAAAATATGTTCTTATCAAAATAATGACAGCTCGATAGATGCAAAGATAGATATCGTAACACATCTGTCATCGGTTTTCTATTAAAACAAGTGATGAATACATTTTATATATCCACCAAAGAACGATGCAAAAAGAAGTTTTTTTTGTTTAATGAAAAACAAGATGACATAAGCAGTCTTAATCGTATTGTTTGCATGCGGGTTCACTTTAAGTGACTGTATGTATTTAGTATCCACTTCACCTTTCCTTTTACAACTACAAATACGAATAAAACTGAAAAAAAACTGATGTTTTATCAAATATAAATTAAATATGTTGGGATATGAACTTCTGCAAATGGCTAATTTGTGTCAATTAAACATTCCCACTAAATTTCGTTTAAAAAAGTATCAAACCAGTGCACCAGAGTAACACGGAATAGTAAAAGAACAACATTAAAATTTAAACCAAAAAAGTGTTCGCAATACACTCTTCTAACAATATCCTTGTAGCAAGCATTAAGCTTTTAAAAGTACACGCTCTAGAAGAAATAAACTGCGAAGAATAATTATGTAAGGTACACGCAATTGCAATACAATGGATAAAATGTTTGTGGAGACCACCACCAGCTGTCGAATAAAAAAATCTTCAAAATCGGTCCACCCCATCAAAAGTTCTGAAGTTCTCTGAGGCAACAAACATAAATTCCAAAAATATAGTCGAATTGATAAACTCCTCACTTTTTGAAGTTCGGTTGAAAAGAGTTTTTATAGAATCCATGAAATGCTTCTATGCTCTGTTGTAGTAAGTGATTGCTACGAACAATATTCCTTAGTGTTTCGAAAAATTAAATTTTTGAGAGCATAAGCTAGAAACTTTAATAACGCGTGGTGCCTTTTTAGCTTGAGGTATAATGAGGATTTAATCGCGGGATCCCACTTGATTTTTGCTCGTTTACAATCCCGGGACTGTAAGATATAAATCCTGAGATTTTCGGGATTTGAATATTACACTATAAGTGAAAAGGACTCAGCTCAAACCATTACAGTGGACTGAAACAACGTTTGTTTGGACTTTCTTTAAACTTTAAAAATAATATGGGTGCCATAACCTCTTGAATTACTTGATTTACTTGATTTAAAATATATAAAAATCGCAGTGCCATTTAGATCCTGAATAATGGCAATGGGGAAAAGGTTTCAGAACGATCAAAAAAATTTTGAAGGTCTTTAAGGTTAATATGGAGATTTTTTTAGAATAACAGCTGATTATTTTTTTGTTGGTATTGGCCATGACCTCTCAGAATTTAGAAACTAATTTGGTTGCAAAAAACTACCGGTTTTCGATTTACCGTAGTTTTTTTGAAAGTTTGGAAAAAAGCTTTCTTTTATCCAGTATTTTGCACTTTCTGTTCACAGTTGATTATTGTTATCTACAGTTTTTAAAGTTTTATTTTGCAACATTATTAATAGTTTTTTAAATGCAAAATTTGTAAAATACAAATTTTTTAATGAACGGACGCACAGTGAGTCATAATGAATATTTAGCACTAAAAATTCTTATATCTTAAAAATGAACTTAAATCTACTATTATTATTTAATAGTTTTAAATTACAAATATATGCAAAAAACAATTAATTTGTTTTTTTAACCCAAAATTCGAAAAAAATAATATATTGAAAAAGTTAAAGCATCCCTGGTATAAAAAAATGGAAACCCTAGTGCAAACATTCTTTGAAATTGGAACAACGAATGTAGATTTCAAAATGGTAACATATTTTACTGTGCCAAATAAAGTAAATACATATAGTAGGTTGTAAATAATGCTAATATTTTTTGCATATTAGCATATTAGCATATTAGCCCGAGTTTAATCAAATAATTTACTTCATTGTATTGTTTTATGTTTATGAAAATCACAGCTAATAATGTAATATTCAGTCATAAAGAAGGCCTTACGCTGTTTTAGGATTATCCAATGTTTACCGGACGCCCTGTATGTAACAAAAAAAGAAAAGACAGTTGTTCACTCCACACGAATGTACCCTGAGGGATAAAATCTATTGCGGCAAACGAAAAAACGACTCTTTCATAAGCTGCACAATTTTTCGGCTTCATTTGCATTAAATTGGTAACGCCAAACGCTTTCTGCAGACGATTAAAAAAAAAAAAATTATCGTAACACTTGTGATTGAACCGGAGACCTCTCGCTTACAAAGCAAGTATCATTTTATTCCACTTCGGATTGTATAATTTATAATTGGCGTAGAATGCTTATAAGCAAAATGAGAGAACGAATCGTTTGCGTCAAACGACTTTTCGTTTGTTGGAAAGTAATTTTTCGACTTCAACTTCGTTTGAACCTGTGACCTCTCGATTTCGAGCAAAGACTGTTGCTATTGCGCCACGAACTAGATCACTTTCGTGTAGCATAAAATGCATATGACCACCACAAAAATAGAGTCAATTATAAAGAAAAGCTGTTTGCTGCAGCCATTTGTTGTAAACACCAAAAGTGATTTTTTTTGCAACAAACTACTTTTTGGAGATGTTCTTCGCAAACTATTCATTCATTGCAAACAATATAATTTTCTTGTTAACGAACAGGTATTTAGACGTGGGAACTATTTTCGTTTGTCGCAAATCAAACGAATGGATTGTTTTGCATTATGTTTGCCGTAATGTAATTACAATTACCGTCAAATTTAATACAGTTGCCACGAATGAAAAACATTTTTGAAAAACTTTCCATTAAATGATTTTTATTCAATTCAAAGGATATTCATTAGTCGCAAACGAAAACAAAAATATTATTTCTCTGAGTGTATGTATCCAAAGGGTAAATTTTACAAGCATTTAAATTATTATTTAATTCTGATTAATTAATATTAATTAATTCTCAATGCTGCTTACTATCATTAAAGCGGAACCTGTCTCCTATGCCACTATCCATGAGTGGTACTTGCATTGAGGAAACCGAAAAGCTTTCCATTCTCGGTATGTGCATTACAAACCACCTCCTGTGGAATGAACACATATTTGACACCGCTAAATCCGCTGCGAAATGTTTAGATTTCCTCCGAAGATGTAAGAAATTTTTCTCCCCGTCTGATCTAGCAATTATTTATAAGGCGTATATTCGTCCAAAGCTTGAGTATAAGTCCCACATCTGGGCAGGTGCTCCAATAACCTCGTTGAGTTTCTTGGATAGAATACAAAATAGAGCTATAAAAATGATAGATGATAGATCAATAACTGATACAATTACGTCTCTTGAGCACCGTCGTAACGTATCATGTCTCACGTTGTTTTATCGTTATTTTTATAAGCAGTGCTCCGACGAAATAGCTAGTTGCATTCCTCCCCTGAAACAATTCAACCGTGATACTCGCGCTTCAAGGAATGCTCATCAGTTTACCCTCGAGTCCAACTTCGGACGTACCGTCAAATACAGATATTCTTTCTTCAGCCGCACTACACGAATGTGGAACGCGTTACCCGTCTCTGTTTTCCCATCCCATTTCAAAACTCAGAACTTCAAAACTAATGCTCATGGGTATCTCCTATCAAACCCCTCCCTATTTTCCTAATGCTCGTACTGTGTTCACCTTATTAAGGGTACGTTAATCCCTTTAGTGCGCGCTTATTATAAAAAAAAAATTATTACTTGGCTAAACAAAAGAAACCTGCAATTAAAAATTTATTTTCACAAGTTATCAAAATCTATGTTTTTATCAAAAATAATTTTAACTAAGGTACACATATAAGTACACATAAATTAGTTTTCTTTAAAAACACATCTTTCCTTAAAAAAAAATATTTATTACATGCGTCACATGTCCAGTATCCAAAACAAACAAAAAACAATTAAGTTAAACGTCATTAACATCTTAGAATAAACGTACATACTTAAACACAAAATCAATTCTAAGTTGCATGACCATTTTTAGCTTGTTTTGCCAAAAAGAAAACAAGCAATAATTTGAAACTGAAAAACAAAAAAAAAACACCCACCACTACCAAAAAACGACACACCATCTAAAGCTCTCATCTCTATTTAATATGATGTGAATCTGGGAGCATGATTTGCTCGCCTAAAATTAAAATTCACCAAAATATTTTGTTTACAAAAAAAAGAATGAAGCAAAATGGCTGGCTTTCTTGTTTTCTGTTTTCAGAAAATTTTCCTATAAAATAAAAACAAAATTAAAAAAAAAAAAATGCTCTAGCTCATCATCTCTCGCTTTGGACGAAAACTGTTTATGATGATGACGGCCAGCAGCGGTCAATATCCTCACTGTGTGTTGACGTCATTCTATTAACTAGATGTAATTGTTATTTAAACAACATACATTTCATACGTTGGCTAGGTATACTACATAATAATGAGAGGTAATGGGGGAGTGTAATTGTGTTGAAAAGAATAACAAATATATTTACTACGACTACCTCAACAACAAGTGCCAAATTCGTCCAGCTGATTAATCTTTCAAGTATTCGACAAATCGGAAGCCAGTCGAAATAGCAACATTGACGTAATAAGAAAAAGCAGGGGCAGATATGTGTACGTATAAGAGATTTTATTTCTAAACAAGACAACAAAACCACCCACCCTTTTTTGGGGTAGACTGATCGGGCCAAGATCACATGGCCGTGTATGTTCTATTTAAAGCCCGATATGAATTCGCGAGTATAAATTTAGATTTATTTGATATTGTTTTTGGATTGGAAAACTGATGATGATGCTGTGTACTGTTTTTGGCCGAAAACAACACATTTTGAACGTAAATTTAAATTGGAAAATTGTCAGGACGCGTGTATGAACGAAAATAGAATAACCGCACATACCGTAATTCATGTTTATTTGTATATTAATGAAACGCCAATGTCACGGTCGTTTCAGTGTATTGAGCTTGTCCCTGATGGGTATTATAGGTACCAATGGTTTGGTGGGTCGAGGAGGTAAAATCGCATACCGACCCCCTTGTTTGTTTACAAAAAAAAATGAGCTTGGAAAAATCAAGCGAGTCAGTTATTTATAGAACCGCAATGAATGCAAAACTATCAGATTGAACGTGATGTGATGATGCTTGTTGAAGAGGCAAACAATATATTGTGTTGCGAATTTGTATTTACGTATATGTATCTGCCTGAATGTCGGTTGGGTCTATCAACACAGCATCAGACTTAGTCAGAAGATTGAAAATAACATTTGAGTAAAATGTTTTTGTTTATCTCTAAAATGAGATTTTTCTCTCTGTATACCTACAATTGAAAGAAACTTTGAAACACTTTACAAAAATTATCTTGTCTATTAATAAAGCAAATTTGAATAAAGTTATGGCTTTTATGGAATTTTTAGTCATGATACCAACTAACATCTATGAAGGTATTGCTATTTGAATAATTTGAAGAGTAATATTTATAATAGACCGGGTGCTAGAAGTAATTGACTGTGCAAAATAAGAATTCCTCACTTTGTCAACTGGGTTTGTTCAGAAAAGGCCCAGGACTAAGAAACTGGATCTTGAAATAAGGTTTGCAATTTTTCCATAAATTTCACTCAATCTTAAGAAGTAACGAATAATGGTCTTTAATTTACACATTTTTCACTATCAGAAAGAACACATTCTTGGTAAGAAGTGATTTTTGTCCTTAATTCTACACTCGAAATTCTTCCATGTTCTACAAATAAAAATTCCAATCCGTTTCAATACATAATAGTGAGCTAACTTAGAGAAAAAAACTCTTTGAAGTGATTGTTTTTGTTGGAATTTTTACCTTCTAATGTTACTTAGTTTTCTAAAAAAAAACAGGATATTAACCTCCCGAGTTTTTTTAAAAACCTGAAATCATAACTTTTACCTTCCTAATGAATATAAATCTTACAGATGATTCTTTATTCAACAAAATAAAACTGTTGCCAAGTTTTCAAGCCGTGCAATTACATTTTCGGCACTCTATGTTTGAATAGAGAATAGTTTTTGACTTTTAACCAAATCAAAAATTATTTTTCATTGTGTAGGGGAAAGCAAATCTACAAATACTAAGAACATTATTTTCGATAGCATTGACCATTTGATAAAAATATGCAAAAAACCTATATTTTCGACACCCCTCTTTAAAGCGCCCTACCTTCCAAATGATTACTATTACGAAAGCATATCCTAAACTTTTTTATGTAAAACATTATAGTCTATAGAGTGTTAATTTAAAAACATCTTTAAAATCTCAGGTTTTACGAGTAAAGTACGAAAATTCGCAATTTTTTAGTTTTGATCAAATTTTAAAAAAAATATTTAAAAAAAAATAAAACAAATTTGTTTGTATATGTAAAAGCACATAATCTACAACTTTTTTAAGAAAACTTTTTGATAGGACTCACCGTTTAGGAGTAACACACAAAAAACCGTTGTTTTCGATATTTGACACATTTTAAGATCGCAATATCTTCTAAACGATTGCTCGTAGAAAAAAAAAAATTTGAAACATGTTTTAAGGGAATTACAATACCTACAAGTGTCACCTATACTCTTTTTTTAATATCTTCTCTCGTTTAAAGTTAAATACGAAAAACCAATATTTTCGACATTTAACCTTGAATAACTTTTTATCCATTCATGCATGGGTGTTTAGGGGACTTTTGACATTTTACTTCTATCGATGTTTCAATGCTCTGTACCAAATTCAACTCTATGTGAATTATTTCTGGGTTAAATGTCTGTTTTGCCCAGACAGCCGTAGTTTACTATGATCAAAAAAATTAGCAATAAAACTTGGGGTTCACGCGAACCTCACACTTCTTTTGTACATACACAAGCACATTTGTAAATTATTTACTATGGAAAATAAATTGTTCCTATTTTGTTCATTAAGTTGACAAGCAATTGATGAAAAAATTGTCGGAAAGTAAAATTATAATATCAAGTTCCAAGATTTCCTATAAAATATGGTAAAACTTTAAGAGTTTCCTTGTCAAATGTTAATTTATCAACGATTCTCCTTCCTTACTTGACTTGGCTCTCGTGTCTGATGTTGGTAAAGTAAATCTTTTAGATCAAATAACTCCACCTAGCAACTATGATCATGACTTATTATTTCTCAATTACTCATTTTCATTTGATACTGAGATATTAGACAATGAATTCTCTTTTCGGGATTTTAGAAATTTAAACTTTAGTGCCCTTCAGGAAGAATGCAGGTTGCTTAACTGGGATTTAATTTTTCAATCTATTTGTGTTAATAGACAAGTTGACATTTTTATGTCGTTTACTAAACATCTGTTTGAAAAATTTATTCCAATTAGAACAGTAAAGAAAAAAAGTTACGGATATGACTGGATAACTCCTACGCTGAAGTCTCTAATTGCTGAACGTGAGTATCTCTATGCCCGCCAAAGACATTTGAAAACGTTTGAAAGTCGAAGACTTTTTAAAGTTGCTCGCAACAAAGTGAAATTTGAGATGCGTTTAGCCAAAATGAACTTCTTTCGCTCGAAGTTTAATCTTAATCTGCAGCCTCGCACCCTTTGGCGGAATCTCCGTGATTCTGGTGTGCATGGGAAAATTAGTGTTGAATGTCCTTTTAATTCGGATGAAATGAACACCTATTTTGTTAATTCAACGCCCACCTTTGATCATAGTCATAGTAACCAAATCGACATATTTCACCTTCCACTTCTTTTGACTTGTTTTCTTTTCGTAGTATAGACCTTATTGAACTCCAGAGCATCTTCTTTTCAATAAAATCAAACTCTATTGGATCTGATGAGCTTTCACCAAAATTTTTAAAACTCTTATTTCCTTTAGTGAACAATTATTTACTTTTCATTATAAATACTTGTCTCACTAAATCAATTTTTCCACTCAAATGGAAAGAAGCAATTGTGTTACCATTGCCTAAAAAGCCTCACCTGAAAACTTGTGAGACTTCCGTGGAATTAGTATTCTAAATATTTTGTCTAAGCTTCTCGAAAAAATAATGTACATTCAAATCCTGGAACATATTGAATCTCAGAATCTTCTCACCCAATGGCAATCTGGCTTTCGTAAACATCACAGCTGTGACTCTGCCATGCTAAAAATCACATCTGGCATTAGAATTGAGGTCGACAATGACAATGATGTAGTTCTCGCTCTATTGGATTTCTCAAAGGCGTTTGATTGTGTTGACCATACAATCCTTGAAGATAAGCTTGAATTTCAGTTTGGTTTCTGTAGGTCAGCTGTGTCTCTTGTCAGTGAGTTTTTATCAAATCGTGCTCAGTGTGTTCGAATAAGAGGAACGTTGTCTAACAGCTTGTTGCTTTCTAAAGGTGTTCCCCAGGGATCAATACTGGGTCCCCTGTTATTCGCCCTCTTTATTAATGACTTGGCTGGAATCAATCTTAGTTCTAGGATACATCTGTATGCAGACGATGTGCAGCTATATTTAAGTCGTCCTATTGGTCTGACTGAAGACCTTATAGTCCGTATAAATGAAGATTTAGAACTCATAAATAGCTGGGCAATAAAGAATAAGCTTCTTTTAAACCCGGATAAGTCAAAATGTATGTGCTTTTATAAGAATCCTGAGCTTTGTGATATCAATCCTATTTATTTAAAAGGATCTGCTCTACCAGTTGTTAATAAGGCCAAAAATTTAGGCATTGTAATAAACTCTGGCCTTAAGTGTTGTGACCATGTGAAGCTCATGATTAGTAGAATTTACAGTGGTTTACGAACTTTAAGATTAACTGCGTCTTATCCCCCCAGATTTGAAACTTAGGTTATTTAAAACACTTTTGTTGCCTTTTTTCACATTGGGACGATTAATATACCCTAAGCTTGATTATGAGTGCAATCGCCGAATGAATGTTGCGTTTAATGATTGTGTCCGGTACATTTTTGGGCTGCCGAGGTTTAGCCATGTTTCACAATTCAAATTGCGATTGATTGGTTGTTCATTGGATGAGTATGTGGAATATAGATCACTTATATTTTTTTTTAAGTTATTCTTGTTGCAAAACCATCTTATCTATATGGGTTCTTTCACCGCACATCATCCTTAAGAAATAAAAACTTCTTACTTCCTCGATGGAACCGATTAGTAATGGAGAATTCTTTTCCTGTTCAGATGGTAAAACTGTGGAATGCACTTCCGTCTAATGTTCAGGCGTTACCTACTGTATCAATGTTCAGGGGTCGTATTAGTCCTCAAATAAATGTGTAGTTTCAAAGGTTGTAGTTGGATTTATTTGTAGTTTAAATTTCTCATTCTGTTAGTTTTAAAGAAGGTTGGCGAAATACAAATTAAATTAAATTAAATTCAATGATTAAAATATAAAATGGAATGTATATTTGAAATTTATTGTTTAATTATTTACAGTAACAAAAAAAAAAATCAAATTAAAATATATATCTTTTTTTTTTAAACATCTATGTCTATTTCTTATCTAGGCTCTTCCAAAAAATACTGTACAATTTAGGATTAAGTATCTTGTGTACATTTGCCATACAATAAAATGAAATGAAAAAAATTAAATTCAAGACTGATTATTATCATTTTCATTATTACATAAATCACTATCTTGTTGTTTCCTAGAAAGGAGAACTTGCGTCAAAACCGGTAGTTCTGATATTTTGCTGAGGTATTAATGATGTTAAGCCGATATTAAATACAATTTTTTGACCTCTAGCGCCGAACGCAAAATTGGTTAAAATGCAAAAAAACGAAATTTTTATCCGGTGTTTTCAGTAAGTGAAATGTTTAGCCATAAAGGTCTTATTTTTAAGGTTTTACCCTTACAAAATATTCTTTAATTTTAGTCCGATACCATTTTTCATTTAACAGTTTCCAACAAATAGCATTTTAAAATAAAGCAATAAAAATTGTATAACAGAAAGTAGTAGAAATTAAAAGTATATTAAGAGTTTCTAAATGTTACCCATAACATTATTTTAACTATTATAACGTGTTGATTAGGTCAAAAAAAAGAAAAAAATTGGGATGGGTTAATACCCCTTTGTTCAGATAGGAATCGTATTCTCGAATTTTATTTTAAAATAAGGTTAATTTAGCTAATAGTTTGGGAAAACCTTCTTTTTAAACTCTGCATTTTGCAAAAAAATATTAGTTTTTTTTAGTCTCGTGCGCTTTTTATCTTAAGTTTTTAATGTTCCTATCAATTTTATAATCCAATACTATTAGTTTCCGAGAAAACTGAAAATAAAATGAAAATAAATAATTGTGTCGGTGCGTTGAAAAATCCTTTTCACATTTTTTTATAATTTTCCAGATCTGTTTTAGACATACCAATAAGATAACATGCATATCCATACAGCTCGGGTAGTGAAAGAATGCATTAAAGGTCAACATTTTTCAGGCCTGAATGTCATTGAAAATGTTTGGAATTGGATAACGTGCAAGATCTTTGAGTCAGAAAAGCAATAAATACCTAGGACGAGTTTATTGATTATATCAAAAAAGCATGTAGTGACCATGGAATTTTTGGCCAAACTATATGATTCAACACCGGATAGATTTTATGACTGTACCAATTTACCAATGTGGAAGTGCTTGTTATTAAAAATAATGTAAAATAGTAGTTAAATATTTTTTTTTAATATTCAAGTCACTAGATTTATTTTGATGAGCTAAAGTATATAAGTGTTTTTTTTTTTTGTTAAAACTATACGTAAACGTCTGTTTCTCAAGGGATAAAGCTGAATATTTTAATGTGTTGTTGGTTGGAAACAGGTACTACCACTGTATCCGAAGAAAAAACAAATTTGAATTTTTCGAAAGCACTGAATTTATTCAAGTGACCCGCAGTGTAGCAAAAAAATCAGATTTCGAAGTAATGCTAACAGCAAGATAATTTTTCATTCCAACCATAGAGCTTCTTCATTACAAGAACAAGGGCCCAAGACGTTATAAGTCGAACCGACCTAGCAGTCTGCAATAAATGCATAGTTCAACAATGATTATTTCTTTAAATATTAATTTCTCTTGATCTTGTGATAATTCCTATGAGTTCTTACATGCAAATAAGCTAGTTCTAGGCCAATAAATTGTTGTTAAGGGTTGGGAAACTCTATCACGAGAAATATAATTATTTTGTAACAAAAATGAAATGTTTATAAAAAAGTACGTATACGCCGTAGTGTACACGCAAAAAGTTCTTAACATACTCTATGTCTGCAAAACCCTGGAACGATCTTGTTTTTAAATTAAAATATTATTTTAAATAAACGCTCACACAAAATTGTGATCGTCTGATCTTACTCTGAGTTTATAAATTTTTTCAGTAAAATATTTAGCAGCTTTTTATTTCTTTTTATATCTAAGCTTGCACAAGACCAGGTTAAGAAATAAAATAGAGAAAAAAAAAAAAAAAAACAGAACATGTAAAAACTTATAGGAATTATCATGATGGCTCTACCTCTATTATTTAATTAATTATTTGGACCCAATATAACCTAGTTGAATAAACTAAAAAAAACTATCATAAGTTTCTTTTCTTTTTTTGTTTTGTGCCAAAATCAGATTCAAACAGTGCGACGGTACCTTCCCTCTGACCAAGCCTAGAACCTCAACAAATTCCATAAAACAAATTGAATCTGTCAAAAAATGCAATTTCATTACAACTTTTTGACTAAATTAACTGGTCTGATTGTTAACAAATTTCTAATTTTAAAACAAATAGCAACTAATTCGGAAGCTTATACACATTTATGTATCTGTCCATAAAATACTACATTATATGCATGGTGTAACTTGAAAATCAGTAAAAATGACTAAAGTATACGATTTATATGTAAATTAACTTTTTACTATCAAAGAAAAAAATAAACTTTAAGATAAATTTTAACTTAATATTAATTTCAATAACAAACAAAAAACTTTCGTCATTCCCTAATTTTAGTGGCACACGTATTCTTCTTGCGATATGGTAGGTATAGGCTCCAGACTGGCGACACTCTTAACCACAATAATTGCCTTTTTACCTAATTTGGATTTGGATATATGCATATCCATATTCGGACTGCGGTTTCTTGTAGATGACTTCTTGTTTTTCAACATCTACACACAATGTCGTTTTAAATCAGTAAAAAGTTTCTATACCTTCCTCACAAAGTAAACTCTTTTATTTTTGATTCTATTGTTATTGAAGATTGGGGAAAAAAAACATGTCATGTCTATCGAATCACTCAATTTTTATAGCTAGCGAATGATTTTTTTTATTATTGCTAAAATAAAAGCAAAACTTAATGAGTTTAACTGATTTTGTGTGGGGGTACACAAATTATAAAATTATTTTAGGGATTGGATTGTGTTTTTTTTTTAATCATTTCCCGAAGAATTTCTTTGTTTATATAAATTTATGAGATAAAGATAGAAAATTATAAACTTTTATCCAACAAATTATTTTAATTTCATCACACTTCACCAAAGTTATAACTATTACAACAGCAACCATCATGATAAGATTATAATTACATATTTATTTCATTAATTTTTAACTTTACTTGCTCAATATCTTGACTTATTTAATTTCTAAAACTTTCTAAAAAATATTAATGCTTCAGATATTTTTTTCAACCAAAATTTAAATTAAAAAATTAAAATTTAATTTAAAAATATCACATTAACTTCTAAAATGTGAATTTTATAGGTAAAACTACTAGATATTAGGTAAAGAAGAAAAGATTTTCTACAATTTAAATGCAACCACAGCTCCTCAAAAATTGGCAAATTTTACACAACATTTTGGTGTTAAATTAACAAAATTGCACATGATTTGAACTTATTTTTACTTGCGATATACATAGGTACTATAGGGCAAGTTTAGGATTCGTAAAAAAATTCGAACTCGAAATAACAATCAGACTTGCCATTACGATGATAGAGAATGCTAAAAAAGTGGGTCCCGCAATTCCGTCTGTCAGTCTGTCTGTGTATACCTCGAGCTACAGCCTAAACCGCTGAACCCAACTTGGTGGTCAAGGGTCTTTGGTGATTCCATAGAGAGGAAATTTAATTTTTTTTTAGGACCAAAACTAACGGTACCTGTCATATAACCATCAAGGATAAGTTAACTTTTTTCAAAAACGGCTCTAACGATTTTGCTTTTGTTAGTAGGGTCATACTTTTGAAATGAATGTAATGTTTGTAAAAATTCTATTAATAGTACCTCCCATAGAACCGTTTCTTTCATTTTTGACTTTCTCTTAAACGACTCAACCAATTTTGATTATTTTTTTATACAGAAGCTACTTAACAATATCAAAATTATTTCATATAAAAATTTTCACAATCGTAATTTTTGGATTTAAAAAAAAAAATTTTAATTTTTTTTTTGTTTAAAAAATCAATTTTTTGAGAACGAGTCATTGTATTTTTTTGAAATTTTGATTTTAGATGTGCAATAATAATATCTGGAAAATGGCATACCAATTTTATTTTTAAACAAGGTGAGAGAATTTTTATACATATATAAAAAATTATTTGTTTTTATAAACGGCTCTAACGATTTTTAATTTTTTTTGTTTTAATTTATCTTAATCAAATTAAATGGCATGCTCTGTTTTAAGCTCAAAATAGTTTAAGAAGTTTTTTATGGCATTTTAGTAATTAATTTAATATTTTTTTTATTTCTTATAAAATTATTTATTTTTAAAAACGTGCGACCCAGTCGTGCATTTTATTTAATTCACAATTCAAAGAGACTACCGACTACCATGACGAAAGTTATGGCACTCTTTAGCAAAAGTTTAACTATTTGTGCTGAAATTTACATGAAAACATAACTTTGGCGGTGTGAGTTCCATTGTCTTGATATTAAACTCATTGAATTGTATATGAAAAAATGCGAAATAAAGCCAAATCAATAATTCTGCGTTATTTCCATATTTAAAACGAAATAAGACCAATTTCTCTTAATTAAATTTTTTCCAAGTTGTAGTAGAACTTTCGCTAAAGTAAGAGAAACAATTTTGTTTGCTTTGCGAGCTACACTCCAACTGGATATTGTAGTGTTATCAATTAAATATTTCTTACTTATTAACGTAATGCTGTCATAAATTACGGACTGCATACCGGTAAATTGATATTTAACTAAGCATAATGTACCAATTTATTACAATAATTCGAAATACTAACTCGGTTAAATTACATTAAAACTCTCCTTAGTACTTACTTTCTTCTTTTGCTCACGAAGCCATTTTTAAAGCGACTGCATTGAAAAAAGAAACGAAGAAAACTGCGTTGCTATTGCGAATATTAAAGATTTTCTCCTCATCAAATGACTACGCACAAACAATTATGGTGAGTATGGCGGCTTTTGAAGCAACTGCACATTTTTCTCCTCTAACCAAGTTTTTATCATAATCATGTTGGTAGTTCCAGTTTATGGGACCAAAGATGTTAGAAAATATAGGAAAATTTGTTTCCAAAATTTCCTTACACCCAGCTGCAGTAATTTTTGATGTTACGACTCCAAGCTCAACTGTACCAAAGTAACTAACTACGTGCAATATCATAACACTTCCTTCATGACTATAACGAAGCTTTAAAAATTTTTTTTTTCAAATCGTGAAAATAGAAGTTGAACCCATCAGGGCCATCGAAATTAAACTTTTTTCATCTGAAATAAAAACACGTGACACCATTTTTCTTATTTTTTACAACTTATATGAAGCCTTGAAAACTCTAATCGCATAACTTTTTGTTTCTCGTCAAGTGGCGGTTTTTTTAAGTTTCATTCGTTTAGCATGGCTTAAATTTCTGATTACTCCTAAAGCTTTTGAGTGACGCAAAATTTTTGACGCAATTTTTGCTACAGAATCTCGTCTTTTAGTTTCAATTGCTTCGGTTTTTACCTCCCATCATGTTTTTTTTCGAACGAATCTTCATTTTTCAAATAAGAATAAACTAAATTAAAATTTCGGTCAATTTTATCAGCTATAGCGGGTCCGATCAGGCCTATTTACCCAAGCAATTCAATTTTAGCTTTTTCAACACTGTTAAGGTACTAAGATCTACCCTTTTTTTCTTTAAATTTTAAATCAAGAATTAAATTTCACTGAAAACACTAAGATTGTTGATTTAAACTGTTGATCAAAACACTCATAAGCCAACAAGAAAATGGTGTTGAACCTATTCAGTTGACTCAAAAATAATTCCTACTTTGAATATGAAACACTTTGCAAATGGGTGAAAAAAAAAATCGCTGTTAAATTCTTTTGAAATTCTTTTTACAAATTACAAACAATGTTTGAAGATCTCCTGAATGTGCATTTTGGAGACAATAAAAAAATTCCTTATTCAACTGCCAGTTCCCAAATAATTCAAAAAAAGAAGAGAAAAAACAAATATCTTATAAATCAAGAAATATCATCCAAATCCTCTTGCGTACTGTCATATCATCTTATTTCAGCTGACAACTGAACTCCCAGTTAGCAAATAGTAGACTGGGTTAGGGAGGTACACCCTACTTTAATGTTCTTTCCGTGTACCAAACATATCACCCTGCCACGCAATTTGCGATCACATCTTAATTAAACCAAGACGTCCGTCGTAGACCCCGCGACAAACAGAAAAAAACAAAAACGAATACTGCATCAACCTGCCGCATGTTACAGCTTACAAGATGATTTCGCCGTGAAAACTCCCATAAATATATACACGCTGGTTCCCGCAGCAGCTGCTGCCACTGCCAAAGTGACACTCTTTTAAAATTCCATGTAAGGGGTTTCCTTGATCTGCTTTTTATTTAATAGCTATGCATGCCTGTAGTTGAATGGCGCAATTAAATGCCTGCAGGACAGCGCGGCAGGTCTCTATCCCAACGTGAGCTTCTTGTTTGGACCGCAATGTTCATGTTCTGGAAATCGCTTTTAATAACGCACAAGGCGAAACTTTAAGCGAAACCAATCTAAGGAACCTAATAGCCTGCAACAAGCTTATAGGTGATCACCTTCTTCACTTGAGGCATCAGAGCGAAGATGAGCCGGTGTAATCTTCGTGCAAAAACAAGTGCTCTTAACACGATGGACATAAGTCAACACGGCCGAACAAGATTTTGGGCGGGGGGTATTGCTGCTGCTGCTGCTTCTCACAGCAGCTTACACCACCCGGCGGTATGGGATTCATAAAACTTTGCTGCGAATAGAGTGGTGTGTCTCGCATGTGTACACTGCTGGCATTTGATGACCCCACTGCGTGTGTGCTGCGATGGACAACAGACTTTGGTTTTTGTGCTTTTCTAGGTAAATCTATTGCGCACTGGCGTCTAACGCTGTTCAGACCAGTGCCAAGCCAAATGCCACAAAGTGAGTTTGTCCATTTTTTTTTTCCTCCAGAAGATGTGGTGTCGCATAAAGAGTCATAGCACAATCATCGCGTCTCTATGGGACTCGTTGTGGAGTGCAGCAATTCTATTATACCAATGAGTTCCATCATGTTTCTGACTTTGGCTAGCATCACCGCACCGTCTAGCTTGACTCGAGTGTCCTATGCAGAGACCTCATGCAGCGAACGAAATGTTTTCATGACATCATAATTCGCCAGTTTATCATTTGTGGGGATGCGTATAAGCATGTGACGCCTACGTCGTTGTAGCCGTCCGTCGCCGTCACTGCAATCAAATGATGGACTACCTAAACGGCATCACAGAAATGCTCCACTAAATCACTGCCAAGCGGGACAACGGGTGACACCGACGACGACGGACGGACGAAACGAATTTTCATGTTTCGCAGAGAGAGGAAAATTGTTCAGGAAAAGTTTTTAACTATTTTTTTTTTCTTTAATTTTTGTTCCATGTTGTTTGTGTTTTTGTTTTTTTTTTTTAGATATTCATTTTGGCCATTAACCGATCATGTGATCATGCAGAAGAACAGAGAAAGAGGATTTCACCAAGATTAATGCTAGTTTTTTTGTCATTTGTCACATGGGAATAGGGGGTCTATAAGAGGACACTGTTGCTGTTGTACCCGGTGCAAGAACACGCACGATTAAGTGAGATTATGCGCGTGCAATTAGAAATATCTGTTAGACGGTATTTGATGGGGATGATATATGTATATTTTTGTGTTTCAGTGTAATCCGCACTTTTATGAGGCATTGACATTAACATCGGAGGCGCCACGGTTATTAATCAAGCTTACTTAAGATATAGAAAGGAAAATTGCTAATAATACATAATTTGTGGTGTTTGCATTTTTAATCCATGATTTTTTTTTTTAATTAAGTGCATTAAATTGATGAAAGGAATCATGTTATAAGATTTGTTCTCATTTGAAGTCTTAAGCTTAATTCCACGTAAAAGTATACCAAAATTGAAAAAAAACAAACAAATTATTGTTTTTGGGTGTAAAAGTACTAAGTATGATAGCAATATTGTTGTAAATACACATAATCTTAATTATTTTTGTGTAATAATGTATCCAATAGTGTATTTAGGCGATGAAGTGTCTGACACTTTTACTGCCACTGCTCAAAGTTTGATTGCCTTAAGTTCCATTTCAGTAAATCTTTTAAGTTGGGAATAAATTAAAAGGTTTTATAAGGTTCTCTCAAAACTTTAATCAAGGTTAGACATAAGACCAAAATTTAGTATTTGGCCTTATGACACTTTAAGAAAATGACATAAGACCAAATTTTAACGTTTGGCGTTATGTCGCTTTCGGAAAACGTCAAAACGCCAATTTGGCCTTATGTCACTTTTATTTTTTCAAATTAAATAATTTTGTAAAGAAAACTGCTGAAATAGGTGCCAGTTCATGGAACAAAGTCTTAATGGGTCACATATGTCCCATCGCAGTGGGTCATAACTTCATAATTCAATTATGCGTTTATGTCCCACCTAAGTGGGACCTGAATCCATATTTTTTTCACATTTTACATACCTACAGTAGTTACCTACTTACAGAATATCATTCTTTTTGGCATCGAAGCAAAACATTATTTATATTGTATTTTTTGGGGCCCATTAACCGAAATTGTTTCAGTAGAGTGTAATTACCACATATATGGTAGACGATTTTGTATGACCCCAATACAAAATCGTCTACCAGATGTGTGGTAATTACATTCTACTGAAACAATATCGGTTTAGCATGTACATTCGTACAGTGTACACAAACACGGGGGATTATTTTTGTTCGCCGTTTACAAACTCAGTTTACATATTATGGGGCCCCTAAATGGAAGAAGTCACAGAAAATTGTCTGCCTAACCTACAACAGTTACGTCACTAAAGTAATATATTTTCTTTGCTTGGGACCCCTAAGCAAATATTTGTATACCATCTACTCAGCCTAGTTATTTTCTTTGGGGCCCCTTGAAGAAATTTTAATAGACTGTTTTTTACCAGTCGTGCAAATTAAATATCTGTGTGGCCTCAAAAATTTTTCTGACAAATTATGTCTATTTAGAACTTTCACAGAACGCATTCTTATTTATTTTTCTGGGGGCCCATGATGGTAATAAATGTAAATATATTTTATTTTTCTATGCGGTTTCTGATTGCGACAGACAGATCATACACTCATGGGTTGGGGCCTATATCTCGATGACATAAATTCCCAATTCGTGGACGCAGGTATGTTATGTGTGGCGTAAGATATATGAACTCCACTTTGGCTTACAACTATGAGTTGGTGGCCCTGGCTTCTTCCTATACTCAAATAAAGCAAAAATTAGAGACTTATGTCCCATATTATTGAAAAAAATATGGATTTCGGTCCCATTTAGGTGCGGGACATAATGGCATAATTAAAGTTATGACCCTCTGCGGTGGGACATATGTAACCCATTAAGGGTTTGTTCCATGAACAAGCACCTATTTCAGCAGTTTTCTTTACAATTTAAATTATTTAATTTAAAAAAAATAAAAGTGACATAAGGCCAAAATGGCGTTTTGACGCTTTTCGAGAGCGACATAACGCCAAACGTTAAAATTTGGTCTTATGTCACTTTCATTGAAATCGTTTTTTTTTTTTGTCCTCTCCTTTACTTTGGAGTAGCCGAACATAAGTCCACTTTTTTACAAGTTATTACGGATAAAAATCGTAAGTCCGCAAATCTCCTCCAAAAAAATATTTTTTACTGGATTTTTTTGAATGATTTTAGAAAAACTTATTTTTCTCAAAAATTACTGCTATGATATCGATTCAGAAAATCACTATGTCTTTTTTTTTTTGAATAATTTCTACCTCTTTATGAAAAGCATTCTTGTCATTAATTAACGATATTAACTGTACCTGCCATAGAAACATTTTTTTTAAATACCGTTTTTCTTCGTAATGACTAACTAGATTTTTACTTTTTTTACATGAAATCTTTTAAGTTGCCGAAATAACACAGATTTTAAAAATAGCTTCTTTTGGATTTAAAAAAAATTTAAAAATCATTGATACCTACTTAAATAATAACTTATAAAAATAGCACATACACAGTTATTTGAAAATTGTATAATTATAAAAAAAATAGTTTTTTTGATAAAACAGCTCCAACAATTTTCAATTTTTGTATTCTAAAAATTCAGAATCCCAAAATCCAGAAAACCCAAAATACCGAAAATCCAGAATCTTGAAAACCCAGAACCCCGAAAACCCAAAATCCCGAAATCCCAGAATCCCGAAAATCCAGAATCTCGAAAACCCAGAACCCCGAAAACCCAAAATGCCGAAATCCCAGAATCCCGAAAATTCAGAATCTCGAAAACCCAGAACCCCGAAAACCCAAAATGACGGAAACCCAAAATCCAGAAAGACCAAAATCCCATAATTAAATTTGAACAACTTTACCAATATATGTCAATCCTCCAAATTTGATTTTTTTATTAAACAAAAACAAAAAATCATTTAACAAATAAAAATAACAACAAAAATCATTTAACAAATAAAAGAAATGCCAAACAAAAACTTCAAATAATGAAAAAAAAACGTAGCTGCAATTGATATATAAATTTAAATTGTATATGAAATCCCCGTTAAAAATTTATTTTAAATTGATCTTTCAGTTCCGAGACAATTATTTTGATCCGTTTTTCTTTGACTACGTAACACATTATTTTCAAGGAATAGGAAAACCCGGAGATATTCTTGCGCTCTTACATTGATGTTATTTTTAATTCAATGTTTAGTCAACATGGATTCAATGATTTCCAACTCTAAGCCAAATCATATTGATTTCATTTTGAATCAAAGTTGTTTTTTTTTTCTCTCATGGTTAATCTTTTCAATTTGTTTACTTGTTAAAATCAAATTTTTTGATCTGAGTCGGAAACTCGAAAAATTCCATCCGTTATAGAATTTTTCGCGATTTCATTTCAGTTTTTTTTCAGGATTTTGGGTTTTCGGGCTTTTAAGTTTTTTGGATTTTGTGTTTTCGAGATTTCCGTTTTCGTGATTTTGACTTAACCCGAAAATATTTTTTTTTAATTTTTACAGCTAATAGATAAACCTTTCAAAAACGATATTGGATTAATAATATTTTTGCACAAGTACCTTGTCTTTTACGAAATGTGCCGTTCGGTACCGGCCGAAAGTTGTAAATCCTTTTCATTTGAAATTCTTGAGAGAGTCGATGGTTCTTTGTGAGCTAGTCGTGTCACACAATTAAATTAATCTAACCAAAAAAAAAAAAAAATTGGTGGGCGGCGAGTTTTTCTTATTATTTTTTTTTACATTGTGTTGTAAATCATTTTTTCATTTTATAACAATAAACTATTATTTTTTACAGAATTATTTGAAATTGTTATTACGTATTTTTTTTTTATTTCTTTTGATTTTCAGTATGCGTATTTGATAAAATACTATTTTTTTACTCTAATGGCTCACAGAAACAAATCTACGTTCACTCTTATCATCCCACGCAAGTAAAAACCATGTATGTCCTGACGTAATTTATTGCAAAAAAATCCATTTTCGTCATTTGCAAAATGAATGTTCAGAATAAGCTATTAACTATAGGTTTGTCCTGTAATAAATTAAAATCGTCTGCATTATTATGACAGCTAAAGAGCAAGCGTCAATAACCACAACCACTAACATACAGCTATACTTACGACGAGTACTTACGTAATATTTGTTTCAATTCAACCGGCGATATATTTTTGGCATTTGAATCATATAATTGCAAATTAAAGTGAAAGCACATTCTTTCTTTTACTTTCTTATCACAACAAATATAATTAAACAAACACCTGACGGATTGATAAGCAGGAATTGTAGCTGGTATCAGATATTACATTTATACATATACTTGTCAATGTATAGTTTAATAACAAACAGTACATAAGTTATACATATTATGGGGTCTAAGAACTCATCGGTACAATATTTAGTGCCATTATTACTACTTATTACTTAGTAAAGTTTTTATAAGTAGTATCGCCAAGCGGTCAAAATTCGAACGTGTCAGAATTACGGATAACGGCAGCACGTACACATGTGCACAATGTATAGTATACAAATTGAATTGAAGTAAGAATACTGCTTGAACCTTTCATATAAAATCAAAAAAATCGCTTGATTTATTTTATTTTTGTTTAATCATAAAGTTCTCAAAATGTAAAACTATTTTTCCTGAGTTTTACGAATTTGGCTTTTTAATAAATGGGAAGTTCGTTAGGAAGAAGATCCACTAGAAGTGGTCAATTTATAAATAAATTTTTTGAAAGTATTTTATAATTGCCATAACAAATTAGTTGACAATTTAAGATATATAATTTGATGTCCATTTTGTAGGATAAAAGTTTTGAAAATTGATTTAAAATTTTTATTTGATTTTTTTTATTTGAGATCCAAAATCGTATTAATATTCTTATACAAAAGTTATCTTCAGACTTATTTTAGCAGAAAATTTAATAACTCAAAAACCATGTGACCTACAAATTCAAAAACAAAAATTGTTTGCAAAAATTTGAACTCACCATGAACTAGATGAAACGCGCAAATTTTGAAATTGTAGCTCAACTGTTTCTTTTTTTTTTTTGTTATTCAAGATTCCGCTAAAATAAGACAAAAGCTCATATGTAACGAAAACGGAAGTACCTACGCTTTTAAAATTGAAAATTCGAATAAAAAATGACCCATGAGAGCTACAATTTTGGTTTGCGCACCAAATTAACATTTAATTAGCTACAATTTCTGAGATTAAATTTTGCGATTTCACCACAAAGTCAGCGCCAAAGTATTGTGTATTGCAGCACGGTTTTCATACCTTCTCACCATTCTTGTGATCCGTTGTTAAATAAACTTGAGCCAGAAGAAACAAAATTAAGAAAGTTTAAAGTTTAAGATTTAGGAAAAACACAAACATCAATCCCTGAGCACAAAATCATCCTGACGGATGTTATTGCTGGCATTGGAGTACATTTTTATAACTTATTTTAAATCTTTCGCATGAATAAATAAGCTTTTTCTTATATGAAGGTTCAAAGCTTTACTAGTTCTTGATGTTTCAAGAAATATCGAAATACATAATCGGGGTCAACAATAGTATATTATAAAAACCAAGAAAATTAAAATATAAAGATGATTGATACATTTTCTCTATCTAACTTTAATAATCTTGTCTACTGCCCTTTCTCCATGCTTGTCATTTAGTTCGTCACTGCAAATAATTGACGTAAGAACATTTACTAGTTTCTTTTTGTCTCCTTCCAGTAGATATTACTGATCAATTGTTTACCCCAAATACGTACATAGAACTAACACACTTTTAACTGAAACTGACAACCCTGATAGACGAGTCCCATTCGTTATTTTATCTATTACACCAATTGCAGAAAACTTACAAATCTATTTTTAAATCGAAGCATGCAATCATTCACCTTACCTATACATAGTCAACAAAATTATAAATTGTCACTATACTGTAATTCATCCCTTCTTATGCCCAAAAGTCTATCGATATATGGTAGGTACTTTGAATCCATATTCTGACGTCACACATATGATTTCAATACCAGTCACACATTTAGTTACCATGATGAAGGAAGAGAAAAACAAACAATTTTATTACCAATTTCCTCCCCGTCCTGACGGCATGATAACAATTTTTTTTCTATAAGCTACCTCGATTCCGGCAGGTAGCGGCCGGCGCACTGTATCACTACAAAAAAAATCTCACCCTTATCATAAGTTGCTTCGTGTTTTCAAACACGCAAACACACAATCGTGATGGTAAACTTTGTTGCGTACATAACAACCCAAAGCCCTGGCGTATTTTCATTCATAAAAATAGTAGCTCAAGTAAATTTATTTGCCTCGTCAACGGCCACGGCAACGACGCACGCCGACGAAGATGAAGCGTTTGAATGACAGAGAGACAGACGTATGTATTATCTGTGTGTTGTTTTTTGTTGTTGAAGGATTTTACAAATTTCCTGGAAGAGCATTACAAGGGACCGAAGAAATGAGAAGGGCAAAACACCCAACCCAGCCACCCACCTGTTGTCAAGAGACAGGCGAGCAACCATTGAAGCACCCTTAATGGTTGTTATCCTATTACCATGTTAAACAGAAGGGTTCGGGAGGGAAGATTAGGTGGAAAAGTACCGTTTCATTCATGAAATGGCAATTTTTACGCTCGTTGTAAGCCCTTCTCTTTCGCCCATCCCCTCCTCTTGAAAACACACAAGTTGTTTTGTTTTTATTATTAGTTCTCCTTTCCGAGAATTCCAAGGCGTAGGGGTTGTTTTTTTTTCGAATATGAACGCAATTGAAAAGAGGAGCAGGATTTAGTTTCAGAACTGGGAGCTCGATCGATTTTTCGGGCTGAAATTTGTTTTGGTATGAGGGGGAATTATGTAGGAAGAAATTTCGAAAATTCACTTGTATGCCATAGCCAAAGGGAGAAAGTTTATTTTATAGTAAACTTGACTCTGAGTATTCATGGTCGGGGTTTTTGATGGGGATTTTAAAGGGGCTGGGTGGTTTTTATAGTGGTATAGTCATGAACTTGATTTTTATGTCGGGGGTAGTTTGCAGTGGCTCTTGTGCAGTTTGGCAAGTCATTCAATAGCAAAAAACTAATAAAACAAAAATAAAAATAAAACAAAAAATCTCATGGTCGCGGAAAAATGAGCAGATAACTTTTATATATGTGCATCGGTATTGATGGCTTTATTTTGCTCAGATGAGGTTCTTAGGAAAGAAAAGAAAAAACTTACTTGAAAATGTCGATTGATTTTTTTTTTTGTAATGTTTATTGAGAATTTGCTTTACCTGAAAAAAAAAATAAATTCTTGTTCATTATTTTAAAAAAGATTATTTAATAAGAAATATTTCAAGGCTAAATATCAGAAATTTGCAAAGTGAATTCGACTCATACGACTTCAACTAAAATATATTGCACGACTATAGTAACTATATATGCTTATTCAGTTTTAGAAAAAAAATTTTATTTCTTCTATAATGATACATTTTTAGAAAAATTTGAAAATCGTTAGAGCCGTTATTTAAAAAAAAAACTATTTTTTTCTATATAAATCCAGCAAGGACCTTTAAAAAAAATTGGTATGCCATTTTTAAGATATTATTTATCAACATCTAAAAACTAAATTTTGAAAAAAAAATATTGAGTTATTTTTCAAAAAAAAAAACGTTTTTTCAAAAAAAAAAATCATTTTTTTTTAAATCCAAAAAAATATTGTTCGAAATTTTTTTTTACTACAAAATTATTGCGGCAACTTAACAGCTTTTATTGAAAAAAAAAATGGCTGGTTAGCAACGGTTTTTGAAAAAGAAATGGTTTTCATTCAAAGACATACCTTATCTAAAAAAATTACCATGATTTTTTAATCAAAATCGTAGAAACCATTTGAGTTTTTCTAAAACCGGTATATGACAGTTACCGTTATTTTTGATAAAAAAAATAATTTAAAAAAGGTCTGAACGAAACACACACCAAAATTGAAGTAAATCGATCCATCCGTTTAGGCTGTGGCCTCTGATACATACAAACAGACAGACAAAATTTTCGGACCCACTTTTTTCTCATTATCTATCATCGTAATGCATTACTTTTTTTGTAGGAATGCATAACTTGATATATGTATAGTATCTATATCACAAGTAAAAATCATTTATTGTGTACAGTCTATCTTTTTATAGAAACAATTTTTTTTTCAACCGTTATTAACGGTACCATAGAATCATGTTCTTAAATTCTGATTTTCTTCTTTAGAACTCACCCGATTTCAACAATTTGTTTATATGTATACGGCCGTAACACAGTTCAGCAACAAAATTTTCGAAATTTTTTTTTTTGGATTAAAAAAAAATTAAATTTTTTTTTGAAAAATCGTTTTTTTTTCTAAATATTTTTATTTCAAAATTTAGTTTTTAGATGTAGGTAAATAATATCTTAAAAGTTTTATGCTATTTTAATTTTTTTCTAAAACTGCATATTTTTAAAACATGAATATTTAGTATTTTTATAAGGTAACAAAAATAATAATGTTGGTTTCGTGGTTTAGCATTTCTGGTGCCCCAAAGAGTATTCTCGATTTTTGTTATTAAAATTTAAAGTCGCGGCACACATTTTAATTCAAATTTGTTGATTTAATACGAATTGACACTATAATGATATTGAGGAAAAAAAAATAATGAACAACATCAACAAACGAACAGACCGACGAACGGCATGCCGAAAACCTTTTTTTTAGTCTTCTTCATAATCACAATGTTGGTTTTGATTCAAACTAAAAAAAACCATGTTGGCACGAAACCAATACATGCCTTATATAACAAGTAAAAATGCAAATTTGTGGTACTCCCCATACAAAATTGACATTTTTGGATGGTTTTTGTATTAAAAGTACAAGAAGGTTTAATTCAAAATGGATGAATCGAGATATACCTATTAGTTTAGCTAATCCCAACTTTTGGCGTTTACAGAGTCCAATTGTCTTGATTCTAACAAAAGTTATGGTGTTTAAAAATTTCCAACGCCAACGACGCCGACACCGACGCCGACGACAACTGCGAACGCATGTCTTAAAAACATGCTTTCTTTACGTTTCAATATGTTGAAATAGACTAATTCTGAAAAAATAAGCCTATCGCTATACTTATCCTTTACACTACGTGTGCGGAAAAGTAATAGTAAAGATAGTCTAATAGTTAAAATACTGTTTCATCAAAAACTTTTAATAAAAATGAAATAGTTTTTCATGCGTCCAAAAAACGGACTTATCGCCAGAATTCCCACATGCTTAAAATATGCGTTTGTACGAAATTCTTTTTCAGGTATACCTTCCTATATAAAATATTTGACCGGTTCAATACTCTATTTCTTTGCATATTAAATTTCAATCCACAAAGTTTTGAATCATTTTAAAAAACAAAAAATAATGTAAAAGCAGTTTGTCACTCCCATAAGATTTTAAAGACTGTAGACTTTAAAAACGTATAAGTACCTAATATAGGTACTCTTTATTGTTTCCTTAAAATTGTTCCTCGATTAAATGTTGAACCTGTTTACGGTCCTCCCAGCTAAAACAAAACAAAACTATTCTGTATTTCCGAGTATACAAATCTGATGGTCAAAACGTTCTTAACCAACCTCAATTTCAACACTGACACAATATATAGAATTCAATAAAAAAGAAATGATCTAAAAAAAATTAAAAAAAAAATAATTTAAAACTTATCCAAACGACAGCCACATGGCCAACGACAAGCGACAAATTTATTCGACATAATTTATGTTCGCAAGTAGGCCGCGCAGTTAAATTGCCTGCTGCACTACGAAATGGCTTATACACATAAAACTAAAAATAATATTAAAAGCCAAAAGAGCCTGATGTCTGTGCACTGTAATCGGGTGGACGTGGCGTCGCTAAACGCCAACACAAAAACGCTCATTCCACTTCGAAATGCAAGCAAACAAAGCACAAAAAAAAAAACTGAAAAAAATGTCAAATAATCAAAATAAACCGAAAAATCGAAAATTAACTCCAACCACCGATTTGACAGCACGGAGGCATGAAACCGTAAAAAGTGACGTGAATAACAAATAAATTCCCTTCCACACACAGAAGAAAAAAATAATATATTAAAAAATCGAACAGAACTTGAAGCATATAACCACATCTATCCCTACTTGAGAATAAAAATTCAACGAGGGAAGGAAATATATTGAAAAATGAATTTTTGAGGAGGCGACTTGACTCGCAACTGGCAACTGATAGTATGTATTTGCTAGTTCTTAGATCCGCACACTTCTTTCAGAAATCTTTTTGCGGAGGACGTAAACACTGACTGCCACACGACACTTTTGGACGGACCTCCATTGGAAAACATTCAAATTCATTTTTCTCATTCCACCTCACTCATCGGGCTGCGACGCGACGACCGACCGACGCACGGACGGACGTGTGTCATCTGGGGGATGGATGCCACGCGACACTTGATCGCTTTTGCAGAATTTAAGGGGGCGAAGCGCCAATCTGTCCGCCCAGTGTTTACGTCTTGCCACTTTGCACCCACGGCGATTCAGTGGCGATGACTGGTGTGGTTACGGCGCACGCCACTGACCATGACCTTGTTTCAGACAGGTGGTCTCTTCTGCTTTTTGTGCCAATTTCAACTGTCGATTACAGTTGGGGGATTTATAAAAAAAATGCTAGCACAGCTAAGTAAAACGCCCCTGATCGCAATCACCTCGTCGTCGTCGTCGTCGCGTACCGTATTCTTTTCGTGCGGTCGTTAAGCTAAAACGGATGTGAGTATAGATCACCATTTTCGATTGTGGCTGGCTTCTTTGCATCCGAAACGCAATGTTACGGATGCCCGCTCAATTATCCAAGATCATATGGGTGACCACTGATGGCAAGTTGTGGAGATCGTGGACCGAACTCGGAACATTTTTCATGTGGGGGTGTGGGAAATTTCATTGTATACGTGATAAGTTGTTAACAAAAAAAATCCGGGGTTTCGCCTACCCTTAATTGAATTATACATTCATAATTTTTTTTGTTGCTGATGGCTATTATGGCTTCGTCTCGTCTGGAAGTGAAATTTTGAAGAGGCGTTTATTTGCGTTTGATACATGATCGTTGTTAAGTGGCTCCGATGAATTAAGGAAATTGAGGAAAGTGGAGTGACCTTGTCTGGTGATCATGGCTGAAAAGCATTTTCTTATGAGAAGTAAAGTAGCTATTGAATGTACATAAATTTTGATTAGTTACTTATAGAAATTGATGAGTCAAACATTAAGTAGGTAGGGTTTGTTTTTAGTTTAGCCAAGATTCGTAGCTATGAAATTGAAATTTCCGGCGGAAGATATTGATTTGTTTGCTTTCCAGGAATAACGATCAGATAAATCCTGATGCTGCTGGTTTTGCCATTCCATCTACAACACATCAATGTCCTTCAAGAATATTCATTGCTCTCCTAGATTTTATATAAAATTTTATACTTTTTTAAGTTATATAATTTTTCACTGTTTGAACTCCCACAAATAAAGTTGAAGCTCAATAAATACCATTTATTACCTCAATCTTACTGCCCACGCTAAAATTATAAACGAAAAATGTCATTCCATTTATTATTCTCAATTCTACATATAGGTTTATCTTCTATTAAAATTAAAGCTACGATAAGGACGATTTTTATATGAATACAAAATCCTTGAAAGAGATTTTATGTCTTTGGTATTTTGATGTGGTTGCATTTGACCTAAATATTATATATTTGTTTGTTTATAAATAAAGTTTAAAGTTCCAGCTTTGTCTTTCTTTTTGATAGTTACAATGCATAGTCAAGTCAAAATAGACAAAACTCGCATACAGAGCTGAAAATTGGCACAGACGATTAATTGATCAATAAAAGTAAATGTTATAAGTCCTTTGATGGCGAAAATGTTGAATTTTTATGTATGGGTAACTCTTAAATAAAATAAAGCAATTCTATCGAACTGTTTGTTAAAAATTTGTTAGAACTCCGTTTATTTATTTTCCTTAAAGCTTAATTTAAAGATCAGCGCAAAAACAAACAAATAAATAATTTACAAAACTGTTTTGTGTCTTTTCCGTCCATCGTTTTTATTATATAAAAATGCAAACTTGTTTGTCATACTTCAGATAACATGCAGGATACTTTTTTTTGTAACCAATCAAAACAAAGAGATAAAAATGCAATTTGTTGTTTTTTGCATGCAAAAGTTTTGTTGCATGCAAAAAAAATAAAATTGCATTTGTAGCCTCTGGTACCAATTCATATAGGAAAAAAAATGTAATTTATGTATTGGTTACGCTGATTTGAAAATATTAACAAAACAGACTGAAATTAGCTTTGAATTTTTGTTTTTTGTTTTTGCACGCTGAACTGTAAACTAGCCTTAAACGAAAATAAATACATTTTTAACAAAAACTAGTCGTTCAATTGTAAAATTTCTTGTCACATAATATTTGTATAATCATTTGTCATCGAATTAATTTCAAGTTGTGTTTTAAGACGAGTGCAAACAACATACAAATTCGAAATTTTTGCCTGATTCGTTTTTCTGATCGCTATAACTACTTCAGTTAAAGTGCTGTGAAAAACTGCTTAACCTTGTACGCAGAGGCACTGTCAGTCTTTTTTTTCATGGATCGATAAAGGTTCATTTGAAAAGCTTAAAACTAAATTTGCACCACCTTACCACCACCTTTGTTACCTTTCTCTCAAAGACACGAGAGAAAGATAACACAAAAGCGCATTTGAAAATGAGGATAATATAGTATTACCATTAAAACCCATTCTTAGTAGTTTGTATATCGTGGGTACTACCGTTGCATTTTTTGTTGAGAGTGTCACTGCTCGTTTTTTGATATAATTCTGGTTCTGTCCTGCGAGAAATTTTAAGGCAGTAAATATCAACAATATAGCCCTGTGAGAGTACGTTAGTTTCGGGGTTTATATCTTTTTTAAATTTAATTTGAAACAAATTATGGCAACCCTAGAACTGCTGAAACTCAAATATATTGTAAAACTCTGATTAAATTGGTAATGTAAGAAAACACCTAGTATAGCCATTTATTTTTAAATTATATTATGATTTTTTTTGTATTAAAAACTTTAGGCTCATCTGGCAAGCCTTCGGCTCACGGCAACCCTGCTGCTTTTATTATTAAAAAAAATCACACAAAAACTGCACCCAAAATTTAAAAGTTTATATACCTAAATTACTTCTAAATACTTATTAAACACAAAATAAAAATTGTTCTAAATATCACACAATTAAAAAAACATCGGGTTTGAGTTTGAAAAATAATTTTTTTAATGCTATTCACTTATTCAATCTTATAGAAATAATACCCTGAATTTTATGTTAACTTAAAAATACTTGTTTCTATTAATTTAAGACTTCGTTATAGGGCCAAAACCAATTAAGAAAATTAACTGAATGTGATGTATTTTGGGATACACTTTGACAAAAAAACAAAAACAAAAATAAAAATAAAATTACTAAAATTGAAATCTCTGTTTCGTTTGACACACATTTGGATGGTAGCGGGAAAATATTTTGCTGTATGTCTGGAAGAATGGGGTCCGGTGCGTGTTGACAGCGCATAAGAGACGCCTCAAAGTGGAATGTATTTTTAAAGATTTTGAAATATACATATTTTCCGTTAATTTTTTTTTTTTAAATAAACATTGGTGATGATATTTCGAAATTTAAGTAGGTATCAACAAGTACAGAGTGTTGAAATAAGATTTTTGTTTTTTGTTTTTGTATAGTCAATTTAATGCCGCATTACACATTAATTGTTACAAATAAGATTATATTTTTGAGTGGCTATTAAAGCACCAATGTATGCAGTTAACTTTATTATGTAAAGTCGACCCTAAAAATTGAAATGTGACCAATTTCGATTTTTATTTGTGTGGAGACGGAGACTTAGTAATTTTAGAAGGAACACAAATGGAGTTAGTATTTTGTTTTGAACCATTTATAGTTCCATGTTTTATTTTAAAAGTACACATTTAACGGTTTACAAGCAGCTTATCACTATCTTTAAGCTAACATAATAAGCTTTAGAAAGAAGAAAGTGCGATGCAGTCTCTAATTTTATTTACAAATTACAATGCGTGACCAATGAAAAAAACTGATAATGGATATAAAATCTTCGTATTCTTAGATTTTTAAATATCCGTCAAAAAATATATACAAAAATTCTATGTAGGTAGGTACCTTAGTAATTACATATTTTAAAAACTACTAATAAAGACATTATTACGCTGCTGACTTCGAAAAATTATGACATTTCGTCACAGAAATTCGTTGAAATCTGCACAGACAGCTTGTGAAAATACGAGCAAAATACCCAAAAAAACATACACACTACAAATTTAATAATTTTGATTGATGTTCAGAACAACCACAACAATAGCTGCAAGCGGAATCTTTTATTTTAATTTTGTGTCTTTTTGTTGTAAGCATTTTGTATGCATCGGCATGCGATTGATCTGTCCATTATTTAAAAATGTTCTCACACGAAACCGCCTTTTTACTTAGTGTTGTTATGGGTATTAGCATAGTTTTACTGTTATAGTCTATAATCATTAATCATCGTTTATCTCTTTCTCTACTGCTGCGCAAGGATTACCTGTGTAGTGCACGTACCCCCGAAAAAATACAACACGTCCTTTTTTCTTAGTTCAAAGAGGTTCTTATGATACTTTATGGAATATTTTGTTGATGTTAATTCTTATTAATGATTTTACTATCTGGTAATCACTCGAAAAAAAAATTATGTAACTCAAATTTACCGCCAAATAGCTAGATGAAGCACCTATCTTTAGAGAAGAAAATACTGGGAATAATTGTTTCTAGTGCAGAATAGTATTTGGTATTGAAGTATTTTTACCCAAGTTCTTTGCCTGTCCAGGCTGTGGCGTGGGAAGATAAATACCAAAGGAAGTCCATATCTTATGGCGCTCATGACTCCCAATCAAAACAAATCTTTCTTGCAATCTTATTTTTCTATCCATCATTTTTTACTAGTGACGTAACATAAAAAGAAAATATATAAGAAGGTTAGTTACCTTTTTATTATACTTAGTTACCTTCTTCCCAAAACACAAATTTGACCGAGTATTTTTTGAGCATTACATTAACACAAATAATGTATTGGTGGTAACAGAAAAACAGTATCTTATTGTCAATTAAATAATTTCGTAATTGAAAATTATGATGGTATCTGAAAAAAAGAGAAAAAACGTATCTCAAATTCAGATCCAGATACCTAAAATTAATTTAAGAAGTACTGTTTTTTGTACTCACTTTTTCATGTTATCTAGTAATCATTTCACTTTTCTGTAAATGAACTCCAAAAAATGATATTACTAAAAAAATTAATAATTACAGACATGACTAAATAATGAATATCTATTGGCTTGGCTTTATATGTATCTGTGGCAGATAGGCAGAACAACATAAGTTTATTTTTCTCAAAAATGAGATTTTGACAGATTATAAATCCTTAATGTGTACCTACTCTATGATTTACAAAACTTGAACAAAATTATTATATTTAAGCTGTAATAAACGCATTTCATATCAGTCTACTTTTAAACAATTTATTCAAGAAAAAAATTTTAAGGCCAAAAAAGTATTTTTTACTACAATTTTTTTTAATGCAAGAAAGGAAGAACAACAACAATTTAATATAATGTGCTCAAAAGAAAACTTTAAGCTTTTCCAAAAATTCTGTGCGAAAGTCTAAAAATTAAAATTTAATTTACCCAAAACGAACAAAAAAATTTACTTTCTTTCTTCAAATTTTTTCGAGTAATTCATTTAACAAAAAATACAAAACCATTCCTGGAAAAATTAATGTTTTTTTAATTAATTTTTTTTTTTGTGTGAAATCATTTTTTTTAATGCTCCCCTGTTTATGACAGTCTTATTTTTTTTTTTTGACACAATAACACATTCTACTAGTTTGATTAATCTTTTGGGAAACATTCTTAATTTTTCAATTTAATGCTAATTTCTACTACTTGCTGCTTTATACATTTTTCTTATCGCTAAATTTTGAAAGATACAGATCTTGGAAACTGTTTTCCCTTCAAATATGAAACTGAGGTCAAATTAACAAAGTACGGAACTATAAAATAATTGATAGCTAAAAACTAGACCTTCATTGCTAAAAATGTCAATTACCAAAAAAGCGCACAAATTTCTTTTTTTTTTGCATTTTCGGCGCTAGAGTTATAGAATAAGTAGGTATGTATACTCGAAAACACACTAGGGCTTGAGGGGCTGTAGCCTCTCAAGCCCCCCTTCCCCCTTGCTACTTTTTCTGGCTATTATGTCTATTTATGCACAAGGAATACGCACAGAAAAGTCAATTGACGGATAGTGTGCGCGTCAGAAGTTATTCAAGGTTAAAGTCAAAAATATTCGTTTTTCTTACAAAATTTTTTTGAAAAGTATTTGAGGCAAGACACACATTCAAGGGCATATTCGTACAAAAAATCCTTCTTGACGATATAAAATGAGAAATAGCTACACTTACTTCAACTTATGATTTCTCCGGAAAAGAACAGAGGTATAGAAATGATTTGAACTAAATACAAAAGAAGAAAACATAATCCGTTTCAATTTTTACTGTTAAGTGTTACCTCACATCGATAAAAACTTATTGAAAAAAATAAAGTATATTTAAAATTTTTACTACGGAATCAAGTTAGAACATCGAAAACCTTTAGAAACGTTTATCAAAAGGGGTGTTTTTTTGCACGCAGTTTTTAAGCGTATCTTAAAAACAAAATTAGCATGTAAAAACAATAAAAATTATATCCTCCATAAATTTCTTCGCTTATTACTAAAGCGGCTATAAAAAAAAGTGCTTCCCATATACATTTAGAATTTGTTTACGATGAATTTTCTATAAATGTCAAAAAAAATCATTCAGAGTTCATCCATTTCTTTCAAATTTTGACTTACATATCAAATTTGAAATAGGAAATTAAAATGAAAAAAAAAAGAATCAAACAAATATCCGTCACGCTAGGTTAATATGATTGTAGGATTCTTCTGATTAGAGTCTATTCCAGCTGAGAGAACATTATATGCATAGATATTCAAATTTAATAATTTGATTCATATTTTTTTTTTGAATTGAGGAAATAATTTTTGATTTGTTAAATGACAAATTTGAAATTGTCATAATCTGAAGTGTCAGTGCTGCCAAGTGATTTAAATATTTCGAATGTTTGTGATGTGCGTTTTTTTGTAACATTTTGTTTATCGCGTGCAAAAAAACACACCTAAAGTTTGGGAACGAAAAATTCTACTATTGTACTTGAATACGAAAGCATTTGAAAGGCTTTTTCTATTGAAAGATAGTAATCCCTAAATTTCGAATAGGAATGCAAAAAGTGAGACATGCGCGAGACAAATTTTGTGTGTTTAGTTCTAAAATATAGCTTAATATTCTTTTAAAAAGATCCATTTGAATGGAAAAAAAATGTTCAAGAGTTTTTATTGCTGAATATGATTCCTTGCCATTAAAAATGATAATAAATCCATTGTAGCATTTCATTTTATTTTGATTTATCTCGTAAGCCATGTCTTATCTTAAAATGTACAATTTTTGTTGTTTTTGAATATCTCGATAAGAACGAATACCTCCCATAACGGTTTCGAGTTATTGGGTATTACTTAAAAACGGCTCTAATAATTCGCATTGAACTAAGTGTATATTAAATTATAAGTACAATCATATTAACGCTAGGTTAATATGATTGTAGGATTCTTCTGATTAGAGTCTATTCCAGCTGAGAAAACATTATATGCATAGATATTCAAATTTAATAATTTGATTCATATTTTTTTTATGAATTGAGGAAATAATTTTTGATTTGTTAAATGACAAATTTGAAATTGTCATAATCTGAAGTGTCAGTGCTGCCAAGTGATTTAAATATTTCGAATGTTTGTGATGTGCGTTTTTTTGTAACATTTTGTTAATCGCGTGCAAAAAAACACACCTAAAGTTTGGGAACGAAAAATTCTACTATTGTACTTGAATACGAAAGCATTTGAAAGTCTTTTTCTATTGAAAGATAGTAATCCCTAAATTTCGAATAGGAATGCAAATTTTGTGTGTTTAGTTCTAAAATATAGCTTAATATTCTTTTGAAAAGATCCATTTGAATGGAAAAAAAATGTTCAAGAGTTTTTATTGCTGAATATGATTCCTTGCCATTAAAAATGATAATAAATCCATTGTAGCATTTCATTTTATTTTGATTTATCTCGTAAGCCATGTCTTATCTTAAAATGTACAATTTTTGTTGTTTTTGAATATCTCGATAAGAACGAATACCTCCCATAACGGTTTCGAGTTATTGGGTATTACTTAAAAACGGCTCTAATAATTCGCATTGAACTAAGTGTATATTAAATTATAAGTACAATCATATTAACGCTAGGTTAATATGATTGTAGGATTCTTCTGATTAGAGTCTATTCCAGCTGAGAAAACATTATATGCATAGATATTCAAATTTAATAATTTGATTCATATTTTTTTTATGAATTGAGGAAATAATTTTTGATTTGTTAAATGACAAATTTGAAATTGTCATAATCTGAAGTGTCAGTGCTGCCAAGTGATTTAAATATTTCGAATGTTTGTGATGTGCGTTTTTTTGTAACATTTTGTTAATCGCGTGCAAAAAAACACACCTAAAGTTTGGGAACGAAAAATTCTACTATTGTACTTGAATACGAAAGCATTTGAAAGTCTTTTTCTATTGAAAGATAGTAATCCCTAAATTTCGAATAGGAATGCAAATTTTGTGTGTTTAGTTCTAAAATATAGCTTAATATTCTTTTGAAAAGATCCATTTGAATGGAAAAAAAATGTTCAAGAGTTTTTATTGCTGAATATGATTCCTTGCCATTAAAAATGATAATAAATCCATTGTAGCATTTCATTTTTTTTTTGATTTATCTCGTAAGCCATGTCTTATCTTAAAATGTACAATTTTTGTTGTTTTTGAATATCTCGATAAGAACGAATACCTCCCATAACGGTTTCGAGTTATTGGGTATTACTTAAAAACGGCTCTAATAATTCGCATTGAACTAAGTGTATATTAAATTATAAGTAATTGCAGCAATACCGAAGTTTTGTTTATTCTAAAAAAAAAATAAATAATGGAAATATGATGAACACGCCTTTTTGCGAAAATTAGCATAATTTTTAGATACATATCTATCTCCTTATATTTCGTAAGCGACATTTTTTACAAAATTAAGCTAATGATGCAGTTCGATAGTAAATTGACTTACATGTCTATCTACATTAGTTTTTCAATAACACGTGACTCCAGGATATTTAAATTTCCCCTTAAAAGTAGGTACTGATGCTGATGGTACAATGATAGTATACATATAAGGTTTAAGTTGGACACACAATGGGTGGATATTAATACAAATGAGCACCTATTAAATCTCTGCTGAGTACCTGCCCTGAGCACGTGCTCCGTTTTATTCATATGATCCAATTTTAAACAGCTTAAATTGAATTTGTTTTTAGACCGTGAACTACTTACAATTTCAAATACATGTATGCAGTTTTTATTAAGAATCATCAATCAAGAAATTAATACTTGAATTTACTTAAAAAATTCATAAGGTCCACCCCTTTCCAATATACATTGACCCGGGCCTGCAGTTGTTCTTACACACTTATCTACTTAAATGAAAAGCGGTGGGAGACAAAATCTACAGTTCAGACTTGAGTGCCTTGAACCAAACCATATTTCCATCACAATCTGCATTGTGTCAAGCCAAAGCTGAAGTAATCGTCTCACTCTTTGTATCTCAAACCCATTCATTATTTTTTTTTTCATGAATGAAAGTGAAGACTGTTCCCAAATAAAAAAAAAAATAAAAATTTACTGACATCAACTTCGATTCAAGAATCACAACGTAATGCGTTTTTGTCGATTGTATCTGATGACAGTTCCATTCATAGATTCAGCAACGATTCACTAAAACAAAACAAAAACAAAAACTCCAACTAGTCTTCGAGTGGCGCGGTAACCCCCTCACAGTATTTTACAAGACATTGCGTCACAGCTGGCACTGTATCGATTGTTTATTGCTATTTTACGCAACCTACACACACTGAATCGGATGCGTTTGAATGTTCATTGTCAAAGCGATTTCGAAATCCAAAACGCCAACACTCTAAAGATTAATGCCGATTCAAATCAGATTCACTAAATCTAAGCACGTAATGTGGAGTTTGAATGGAATCAAGTGCGCCGATTGTCATTTAATGTGATGTGACCTTAAGAAACATTGGCTTCGGTTTGACATCTCGACCAACTGCTGAACTAAGTTTTTTGGCGCATTTTAATTTGATCGGATTCAATGAAAAAAAAATTCCATTCATAGATTTTCGTTGCAAGTTATAGTATTTTTTTTATTAATTGATGCTTTTTGCTTTGCAACCGGTCTTGTACCTATGTATATGTATATTTTTAAATAGAAAAGTATATTAAACCACCTACTCCCTGGTTCATATAAAACAACATAAACCAGCCTACTCCGACACTATGACTATGAGGTGCCGTGACTTTTCTCACCTTTTTGCCATATTTGTGCATCCAACCCAGCCCACACAATTAAAGACATATACGTTGTTGTTTCGAGCAAAAGATACAAATAAAAGTGCAGAGCAACAACTTCCTGTCGTTTTGAAGGTAACAAATGAAGAGTGGGGACTTAATAATTGTCTTTGTGTTTATGAATGGAGCTGGGTTTGTTATTTGAGTTTATGAGATTTGTAATTTAGACTGCTTGAAGGTTGGGCACTTGCCCACTGAACAAAGTTATGCGTAGTTAAAAAAAGATTTGAGAAAAACATTCATTAGAAGTCTCTATATTGATTTTGTAGTAGTCAAGAATAACTGGTAACTGGTAAAAACTCAGTTTGGACCCAGAAGAAAGCAGTTCTTTTTTTTCTTTTAAATTGAAATTATATTACTTGTGTAGTTAGTACGGGTACATTAGGTATTAGGTATTGAATTTAAAAAAATTGTTACCCTCATGAAACTTGGCAAAACTTTTTATTTGTAATAAGATTGAAGAATCAAAAAAACATCTTGGGTGGAAGAGTATTTTTGGTAGTAAAGAGGGAGGAAGTTAAGTCTAAAAAAGTAAAGAAAAATAAAGAAAATGGTGGTGCAATGTAAACATATGATACATAATTTTGAGGTATTTTTTTTATGCTGTATCTAATGACATTAATTAAGATAATACGACTACTCTGTCTGTATTTTTACCTTAACAAGTTAAAATGGAACCAAAACCCACAAAAAAAATGCACTAGTGAAATTCGGTAAGCATTAAAGAAATATTTTGGTAAAAGGGTGTTTTCTTGAGAGCGAAAGTTATCGATGAAAAAGGTACCACAGCATCTGACTGAAAAATGATTAATTTATGAAACTTGATAAAAATGTTACGCTTAAAATAGAAACCAAGAGTATAAGGAGTCCATACAAATATTTTGAGTGAAAGGGTGTTTTCCTCAAGAGGAAGAAATATATGTGTAAAGTCCCAAGTAACCAATAATTTATATGTTACGTCACAAAATTCAGTATAAACATTTCCTTTGTCGTTGTACCTAAGAACTAAATTAGTCCATCACATTATTTTGAATGAAAGGATGCTTTTTTTTTTTTTTTGAGGTGGAGAAAATATACGGAATTTATGCTGAACATCTCTTTCAAAATTGGCACCCAATTGAAATCTGGTATGTTACATTTGGCCTAGGAATCAAGAATCTAAGAAGTCCATAAAATTATTTTGAATGAAAGGGTGTTTTTCCGGAGAGGAACAAAAGGCACGAGTCCAATAACTTTGACACTGCAAAAAAAACGGCTATTTTAGAGTAACTTAGTACAAGTATTTTTAACCATGGGAGGGGTAGGTCTAACTGTCCTCGTTTAGGCAGGAGGGGCAACACAATAAAATAATTAAATAACAACTTACAATCAAGAAATATAATATAATTTAACCCAAAACTCTGTTTGAAACTGAGTTTCGAGTGTGGGCAAACGTTACTAGGACAAAAGATTTAAGCCCGAACCGTAGGATTGCCTTGTTAAGATTTATAAAAGAGGAATACAAAAATCATTAAATTGATGGGAAAACAATTTTTTTTTAGATTTTTTGAAAGAAAGCAAATATTGACATTACACATATTTTCATATTAAAAAAAAACATTGATTCTTATTTTTGTAAATTATTTCAATTTACTTTTCAGCTATTTTGTAGAAAATATATAAGTTTATTCTAAGGAGTTACTATGCTTTTTCCAAACTAGTATTTTTTTTGTTCGTAATATCGTAATCATAGCTTTTAGAAACAAATAAATAAACGGTTTTCTTTTACAGATTTTTTTTTTATATCTTCCAATATGTAATGATAATCCAATATACAACCCTCTTTGAAACACGATATATCATCTAAACGATAGCGAATTTGCAAAAAAAAACCCTTAATGCGGCTATGACCGAAATCCTGTAAAAAAATCCTGTCTTTAGTGTCTACAAAATGAAAAACTAAATTATTGGAAAATAAGAAAATAATAAAACCATTATTATTGGAAAACCCTTAATATCAAAATTTAAAGTTTCAAAAAACAAAAACCGTTTGATGGGTGATTTTTGTACTAGAAGTGCTAATTTGAATATCAGTAAGTTTTATGTATTATCTTCACTAGGTAATCAAATGCCAATTTATCGATTGATGGATGAGCACACATGAGGCATTCAGCTGGCAAACGAAATAGATATGATTGGTCTGAATAAAACTGCAAAATTTTTGGACACCTAACAATATTCTGCTTCGCATAACAAACGCAGCAAATTTAAAAATTCCTTCCTACATTCTATGCCTAGACAAAGAAAATACCCCAGCAGGGTTTTCCTACATAATATTCCTTGGCTATCAATTAGCAGTTATAATCGATTACCAATCCACTCCATCTCTTTGAGAAACTACAAAACAACATGGACATAAAGTCCCGTTCTACATAAGTTTCACTGAAAAATACGACTCGTTAACATGTTCTCCCGGATCCATTCTCTCCGCATACGAAATCAAAATGTTAATCTCACCCACCTTAGCATTTTGTCTGCCTTCTGGTCACACTTCGCAAACAGCCCACCAGAATTTGTTACAAAAAAAAAAAAAAAAACAAAAACCAGATCCACCTCCGCCGACACTGAACTGTTGCTGCTGTTCAGTCACACGTCAAAGTGATTTTCGGTTTCTGAACAAATGCCGCCATTAATGCTGTGCGTGCAAATTAAGCGGGAAAAAAATCGCATGCTTACACACACCCCCACAGCCAACATACCTACCTGTACAATGTTCAATGTTGATTTGTCTATCTCTTCTACTCAAGAGTCAAGACGAGAATTTGGGCTCGGAGCTTGCTCGGACAGCAGAAGACATTTGTACCAGCTGCACCAAGAAACACACAGAATTTCACGTCCCATCGATCGTTTTTCACCTACGAAAAGTTCGCAGTGAATGAGTCTGCCCACACAATCTTGACGAGCACCGAATTCACCGCCATTCATAAACTGAGAACATACCGCCCGGGGACCAAACAAAAACAAAAAAAAAATCCAAACGCAACTCTTCATACTGCGCGCCGTGCCGGCCGGTGGTGGTGCTCCACTTTTGAGTAGTAGATTCAACCAGGTGGCAGAAACTAATCTTTGTCACTGTGCTTGCTGCCAACTGACAGCGTTTCCAGCTGAGTTTCAGCTGTCAACTGCGCTGTATTGAAATTGTCCTAAAATTTAGTTTCTTTACTCTTGTTTCTGGCCCAGTTCTGAGGAGGTGATCTCTTCAAACTCAACTCCATCACCTCTAATATGCTGGATTTGAAGCCATCATGGTCCTGACAGAAACCCGTTTGAATTTGGCTGTGCCACTGCGCAGTGCTCACACTGTTGTCGCCCATTCTGTATATGAGAGATGCTAGATTCTGCGCATGTGCTAGAGCGAGACATCCGAGGAAGTGTGTTGTGCAACAATTTTACTGCTCGCTGAGCGCTGCTTTCATAACAAAATACAAAACGTACTTAACTGTCTTGGGAGACGTTATAAAGCGGGGGCGCACTGATGAGATTCTAGGTCTTGAGGCAGACAGCAGATATAGCGTTCTGCATTGGTTGTGTGTTGTGTCATTTGAAGCCACGATTTATTGGTTTTTGTGGTCGACAACGTCACAGATGCTCAGTGATGCTTAGCCATTGGACAGTAGAGGACGGTTTTGATAAGTTTATCAGCTCACGTAGAGTATAGAGGACCAGTATAAAAAGACACGAATCCAAGACCGAGGGCCTAGCTATACCTAGGCGATGGTGAGGTGATTGTGACCTTTTTAAATCTCCTGTTGAACGCACCTATAGCTTGCAAATCGTCGTAAAGTCACTCCTGTGGAGGCGGACAAACATTTCCGATTAGATTTTAAAATTGGAAATGCTCAACTCTGAGCTCAGAGATGCCCGCAGCAGAAGGAGCAGCACATCGTCGCATCATTACCGAGGAGTGATGACGATGTGATGACACGCTGAGCCTGCCCATCCCCCCAGCCGGCCCCATGTGTATGTGTCTTCCTGTTCATAGGATTTTGGTATCTTGTGGTTGTTTTTTTTTTTTTTTTGTTGAAACGCATGTGCTTGTTCATCGCGCAGCTCAATGCGGCTTGCTGCGGGAGACGCGTGTATCTTCTTCGATTGAATAATAAATTGTTTGCGTCAAATTCAATTACGATTCGATTGGTGGCAACAAGCAATGATGAATGAATCGATGATGGGCTGGAGCGCACTTTGCACTTTTGTTAACGATTAAATGGGAAAAACGTTTTGTGTTTTTGGATTAGGCAAGCTTTTTTGCCAGACGATTGATTTTCTGATGCACAATCTTTTATAGTCGATGCAATGGTGTTTGTTGGTTATGATTGAATGCGATGTCTCTTGCCGGGACAAAAAATGTTTTACGTTTTGATATAAGCGAGGAGTCAAAAGGCTTCTGTTTGATTTTATCATATTGTTTTAAACGCTTTTGACGATGATAAATAATAAGTGTTTTTTTATTTATACTTGAAAGAAATATTATTATTTAAGCCATATATCCTTAAAACGAACGAAAATATTGTGTTGTCCAAAAGGGATTTATTCCATCATATTTATTAAACTAAATTATGTTAGATAAGTTGAACAAATTAAAGTTCTTCTCTAGATTTTGACAACTATTATATGTAGATTTATAATTTATAACCATCTGAGTACAGGTTGTCCTGGTCTGCACAATGATTTTTATTTTGTACTAACATTAAGTGTCTGCACTATAACTACAATATCTACTTAACCGCCAGATCTTCCACTCTTTCATTTTCAGTTATTGGCTTACCTAATAATTTAAGTAATTTAAGTTTTTTTTTACACTTCTGGGTACACTACAATATTTTTGGTTTTTTCTTCTAGAGTATAGGCAAATTTTATGTTTGGAGTTTTTCTAAAGCATAACACGAAACATAATTTTCTTTTCTATGTGAGAATCCTGAAATAACCCGGGATACCTCGGAAAAAACGTGTAAAGTAGCGGAAATAAGTGTGGAAAGTCAAGTCAAGAAACATTTGCAAAAACAGAGTGGAATACCTCAGAAAAAACGTGTGCGGTTGTGAATAAATACGCAAAATTTCGTGAAAAGTAATAACAAGACCCATTCTGTTTCAAAGTTTTTTTCACCAATGTTTTGCGCCAGTCATCGGTACTCCTCCGAATTTTTCTTTTTTTCACGACTTTTATCATGCTTTTCTTCGCATTCTTCTGTGTTGTTTATGGTTTTTTCCCGCGGTAATATGTTCTTTTTAAAACTTCCGCAATAAATTTCGGAAATTAAATGAAACTTTGTCAAGAAACTTGAAAAAAAAATGCGCACGTCTCACAGTAAGGCAGAACGCCCGCCCTAAGACTTGGTATAAAATCAGCAGTTGGAGCTAGAAAACTGAAATTTTGCACGATGACTTCTGAGACCAAGCCAAAGATGTCCTATGCCACGCCCACTTTTATGAAATTTGACTGTTTTTCAATAAACAAAAAATTCAAGAAGTTTTTTTCTCACGATCTATTTTATTTCAACTGCACTTACCTTACTTATCGTTTTATCCCTTCTTTTATAGTTAATAATAAACAAATTAATAAAAAAAAATATTTTTTATTTATTGAGTTTATTTTTAACTAAAAATAAAAACAAAATCTATGTACATTAAAATCATCACTACCATAACTGTCATCCTCATCATTATTATTGAACTCCTAAATCACTCCTAAAATTAAATAATACTAAATAACTCGTTAAATAACAACAAAAAAAATGTCCCCGCACTATAAAGAAAACCAAATATAACACAAAGTGCAGAAATGTAGCAGGATTTTTTGACAGAAATACAAAATACACAATGCACAGGTTCAAATAAAATAAAAATTATAACTCGGACTCACTCGGAACACAACTTTAAGTCTCCGGGACTTGAGAACTCCTTAAAAAACACGCATATTGAATCTGATCACAGAACTTTACCGCTATTTTACTCATTTTTTTTTCAAGCGTTGTCTGGAAAAAAATTTGGTATACCATTTTCAAGAAAATATTAATGCACGTCGAAAACTAAAAATCCAAAAAAATTACTAACACGTTTTCGAAAGAAAGATTTTTATAATAAAATATTGATATTAGATAATTTGCAAATTGCTAAGGACCTTTTGTGTAAAAATTGTCATTGAAATCCATTCAATCGTTTACGAGAAAATCAGAAAAACGGAAAATGGGTCTTATGGGAGGTACCATTACTACCCGATAAAAAATATTTGTTTTTATTTGAAAAGTACGACATTTATATTTGTAATACACACAAAAATTTTATTCAAAATTGTTACAGTAGTATTTGAAAAGGAAATAAGGAATAATAAGGAAACGGGCAGAATTTCGGTGGCGGGAAATAAGGCCCAACGAAATAATACCAAATTTCAAATTTGGCCTTATTTCGCAGTTGAAATGGAAATAAGGCCGAATTGGCTTCATTTCCATTTCAAAACCGAAATAAGGCCAAATTAAATTTGGAAATAAAGCCGAACTGTTTTTTTTTTTCCAAAACTCGGCCGAATATTAACAACTATAATACAATTAACAGTTGTTACAAGTGCCTTGCCATATGGCCGCAGGTCCAGGGCCTCACCTATGAGCGTATAAACAGTGAATAATGTTTGGAGGGGCATGCTGCCCCCCTGCAACCCCATTGCTTGGGCTGACTATAGAATTTGGGTATATGCGAGGTTGGGTGTATGCAAAGTTTCTTTCGCATATAAAGAATCCAAGTTTCTTAAAATCAAGATTTTGTAAATGCAAAAGAAACTGTGCATACACCCAACCTCGCACCTACCCCAAATCCTATAGTGACCCTAAGCAGGGGCATTGCACTGTTAACACTCTCATGGGTGGGGGTCCTTGGTTAAGAATAAAAAATAAATTAAATGTATTTTTAAAAAATTCACTATTATTCCCCTATTATTCACTATTATTTTCCCACTCAAAAGTGATAGAATTTCTCTCTCGCTCAGATTCCCGTGGAGTAATTTCCCTGCACCGGTTTTAACAATGTAGCAAAATATATAAACTTATGTCCCATCTTATTGAAAAAATATCCAAAATCTTTAAAATAAAAAATTTTCCAGATACTTTTGGCAGTGAAAAATTGAACCTTTTTTAGAAAAAACACGAAAACGAAATAAAGCCAAATTGGCCTTATTTTGTTTTCAAAAGCGAAATGAAGCCAAATCGGAAATTTGGCATTATTTCCATATTTAAAACGAAATAAGACCAATTATTTCATTTTTGGCTTTATTTCGTTGGGCGTTATTTCACGTTATCCAGAATTGCCCTATCCCCATTTCATTCTCTACCATCTAAATGTCATGTTTGATTGTTAAGTCGATTTAATATTTATAAGAATCCTAAGCTTGTACTATAGTACCTACCTATATAAAGTTTTGTACGTGTTTGCAATTATTTACTCGCTTTTACCGATCTTTTGGACCAATTTTAGTTTTACTAATTTTTTGGAGTAAAATTCTGTTTCTCCAATCAAATCATCAATTAAAATAAGGCCCATCAGTTTTTAAAATAAGCCATTTTTATCACCTGTTTTAATTTGGTATGACGAGTTTAATCAACTTATAAGTCAGACAATTGTAAACAAAGATCAAATCTTTTGACTTCTAAGCCATTGACAGAAAAATCTGTATTAACATTTAAAATGTTTAAATGAGAAAAAATTACGCATACGCCACAGTGACCGAATCTAATTTAATCTTCAAAAAATAACTAAAGTGTTTATCGCTGACCAGTTTATGTTGATTTTTTTTTTAATATTGCTAATTTATTTATTATTTTACACAGCTATTTGAAGTGGCAGATTGGATGATTTTGACATGATTTGAAGTTCCATCCCAACTAACAATTTGACTTCTATTAGGGTAAATCGAAGCTATTTTCAATTCAGCAAAATTGCTTCTATAAGGCCTAACAAAAATACGTTTGGCGCATCTGGGAAGCTTGTGAAACTTTTAAACAGATAATTACAGGCTAAGTAGATAAAAAGATTGTATTTCTTGTAGGCCTTATAGAAGCCAACAACTTTCATAACTTCCACAGAAAAGCTATTTGCAAGTTCCTAATGCAGGTTAAAATCTGCATTAGGAAGCTCCTGGGCAAACATCACAACACTCGTACTAGGCCTTATAAAAGTCTTGTCGAAGTATCAGCCAAACACAAACAAAACAAAATAAATTTATTTTCAAACTTATTTTTATTTTATTATTTTCTTCTGCTAATCGTGTCCAAGTAAAGGATTTTGTTGTGAAATTATTGATACAATTATTAAATTTAAGAGAAAAAACACTTACTTGCTGATGAAAATCTGGGAGTTGAACCTGAGACATGCTGGTTAAGAGGCCGATACCTTATCCATCGTGCCATTGTGCCATATAACAGGCTGCCAACAAATGGGAACTAGTTGAAACTAGAAATAGCTTCCCATGAGTTTCGTTCAGGCTTCCCGAAGTAGTTTTAAAATGAGCTGACCATTTGTCTTTTTTTCAAAGATTTTTTAGCTTTATTTTATAAAGGTAAAAATTTTACCGCAGAATCATGATATAAAAACCAAATTGTAGGAGGAGGGCTGACTGTACCTTTCAAATAAGACCAACATTTTTAAAATCGGTTTCCAGTAAGTTAGTTAAAAAGGGAGAAATATGAATCGTGTTTACGTATTAATATTATAATCATTTTAATAAAAGAAATCATCTTTAAAAAAGACATTTCCAATTATATTCATACATACATCTAAATAAATTTAATGGTGTATTTCAAGAGTTTCAATCAAAAGTTTAGACTCCCTTCAAAATAAAAATTAGATGTGAGAAATGGTTTACTATGTTAGAAAAATGCAAAACTTATTCATTTTGTATTTTTGTAACAACAGGTATGCCTTTAAAGTAACAACATAATAGACAAATAAACAGACAGACATTTGCATTTTTTTTAACTCCAGTAATTACTTCCCGATGAACCAAAAAAACAGTACATGCGGTCACCTCATTCTCATATTCTTATTGGAAAAAATGTCTCACAGGATGGTTTACGCTATCTATGCGAAGTATCAGATAAATTAACAACTTGTCACATGAAACAGAACCCTCCCTTGTAAAGCAATAACTTATGATGGGAGACCAACACTTCCTACCACAGCTCACCGTACAAAGCTTCAACTCGCACTACGAAGAAACAAAGATGGCAGCGAAAAGGAGGGAGGAAAATGTACAAAGGTGGGCTTGCGTTTGCCTTGTGTATGAAGGCCTTAGCCAACTGACTAGTTTGACATATTTCCGCTTAAGCAAATTATGGAAAACAATGCTTCATGTTTGTGGTGAGATTCACTTAATGAAAAACTTCGCTTGTATCAGGCTTGTGTACTGCGGTCTGTGGTATCAACCAACGAACTCTTTTGACATCAGCTACATTTCTGTTGGATATGACTTGCAAGTTATAGAATGCAATGTTTTATTACTCAAAATTATATTACTCTTGAGAAATGTTTTCGGAAATTAGAATTAAATGTGATCGGATTAAAATTTTACATTCCGTTTTTTGATTTAATGAAAATGTTTGCAGGTACCTTTTCCAGATTTAACTTTTATTTTGAATTTTATTTTTAAGTGGTTTAAGCTTCTAAAAACAGGTCATGCACATCTTTAAGAAGGAGCTTCTCAATGAAAGTCTTTCCTTAGCTATGACTTCCTGTGCTTCTTCAAACGAATATTAGGAAGCCTAATCGAAATAATATTGAAGTTTAACACATTGTAGCCTGTATTAGGCTTCAGATTATTCCTCTGATAGACTTAAAAGAAGCCACATAGCTTGTGGAATATTTAATTTCGGTTTACAAGCTCAATGCAAGCACTTAAGCAGTGATGACTTCAAGAAAATCAAAAACTTGACCTTATGGAAGATAAATTGTTAGTTGGGATGATATTCTAGTTTAATTTCCATAATTTTTTTAAACGCGGGTGCGAGTACTGCAAATCAAGCTGAATTCGCTTAGTAGGAATGACTATTTTACAGCAAAATTAAAAAACAACCGTTGAGATACCTATACGTCTTTGAGTCTCTAGGGCACCGATTTGTGCCCTTGGAAACCAGACACTGATGTTATTATGGTTTGTATCAAGTATACTGTATCTTCAAAAAAACTAAATTATTAAGTTGGTTTTCTTGAAATTCTTATAATTTTTTTTTTTATTACGTAGACTAAAATTAGAACGAAAGTAGATATCATTATTTGTTCTCAAGATACTGGAAAAGAAAAACATTTTACAACTACAACTAATTTTTTAAACCCCTTTCTGCGTCTTTTAAGGTTATAAGTTTTAAAAAAAAATTCTTCCAAAATTGATATGTTGATTCTTTCTCGAAATATGTTTAAGTAAAAACGTTCCGCCAACGCAACGCATTGTCAAAATCTTAAATTCGAAAAATCACAACAATCAGAAAAACTTTCCAAGCTAGCAAATTTATGATGTTTGCAACGAGAAATTTAAGACAAAAATTACCTTTGCCACAAAAAATAATCGAGATCCGCGTGAATCAGTGTGAAAGCACTAGTTTGTTTTTGCTATCTCGGTTTCGTTATAACATTTCCAACAAAGTTTGTTGAATCTTGTTTTGAAAATTATTCCTAAAATATGTATAGGTATTCAAAAAGTCCCTCCAAGTCCCATTTGAGATCTAACCACCATCAGCAAAAGACCTCAGAAATGTTGCCTTTGGAAAATTGTAGACCAAACATACATATTATAGTTAAAATATATTATATACCTTTTTTTCTTCTCACTTACATAAAGTTAGTTTTAATTGAATATTAAACTAAACGACTTTGTTGAAATTATTCATTAATTATTCATAAATTACCCGCATTCACATATGTATAAAAAAGAGCAATAGTGGTTTAATTCATTCAAACGATTTTGCCCATATACATACAAAAAAAAAAAAAAATACATCATAACCGCCCCAACCGTAGGTGTGTTGTGCATTCCAATGCAATCACAATAAAACTACGAAATATAATAATAACCATCGTATTTTAATCTGCCTGGCTCCATCTAGCAGCTCAGTTAATAAGACTAACTGCAGCGGAAATCCATTTGACACACAAGATTAATGTTAAGCAACAACACTCAGCAAAATGAATAAAAATTATATTTTTATTCATAAACCACCTACATTCATATAGCTCACCAAGCGCACAAAATGAGGCATAACCATTGATATATTAATCAAGCTTCTTTAAGTGATCTTTTTCAGCTTATTCATATAAGAACAAAAATACATTTTACAAGAAGACGACCTCAATAACTCTTAAGATTCTAATTCAAAACCAGACTTAAGTGAGTCTGCCCACAGATAAAAAAAAAAGAAATAGCAAAAACCCTTTCGATTCTAAGTCACATTTTATTTTTTTAATTAAAAATCAATATCACGACCGCAAGGTGATTGAAAATCATTAAAGACACCAAAGCTGCTGCTGATGATATGGCTTGATGTCAACTTGGCGGCGGCGGCGCCAAAATCAACGTAGGCCGACCACAACGACGACGCACTTCCAACTTAAAACACCACGAAGTTTGATACACGATTGCATCATTGATCTGAAAATACATATTTTCCATCAAAACTTACCTGTTTCAATCAATCGATAATGACGACGCGACGTTAGAGAAGGTGAATTGCGGCACGGTTGGTGGTAGCAGCATTTCAAACCTACACATTTGCGCCATCACCAACCGACCGACCGGCCGTTGATATATGTATGTATTTCGAATGAATTGCCAACCGCAAAATTATCATTTTACTGCCAGAAAAGTATCTAATCCCCGCAACAACAAGCAAGATTGCTGGCGATTGCAGTCCATTAGCATGGAGTCACGTTACGTTCGTTGGTGCAGCCAACCAACCCAGCCAGCAGCCAAGTGCGGTCAGTTTTCATTCATAAAAATTGAAAGTAGCTTCGCTGGCTGCAAACCTGCAAAGACAGTGCTAACTTGCCGCTACCTTGCGCCGACGCTACCACCTACCTAACTTGTACAGGTGGTGTAGTACAGCGTCGCGTGCCTCACTCACCTTTCTGGGGCGATGACAACAACTATGTAACGCAGATAACAGCGGAGTGGCGGTGGCAGCATCAGCTTGTGGCGACCTCTAAGGTTTGCAGACCAGACTTAACTCATAGATCAAAAGGATACTCTACCCTTCTCTTCATCCATATTACGTCTCACAAGTATATATGTAGGTAAGCCAGCAGCTTTGAACGACTGCCGGAACAGTGAAAATAGCAAGTCCGATAAAAGATCTACAGATCGATAAGTATCTAGATACACGATAGAGATAAATCGGCCTTATGGCGCGCGTTTTACTACCAAAAAAGGTTCGTTGGATTGTCGATGTTTTGCGAGTGGGCAACGATCGCCTCCTCATCACCATCAGCCACAGAATATAGTAGTTCTCGAGATCAATCTTTAGTTATGATTAAATTCCGATTTCATATTAAGTGTCCGTGTATCCATACAAAACATACCACACAGTCTATTGTGCATTAAAATAAAAAGATGAATTTTTAATTTTTTTATCCAACAACTATACAACAACAACTACTCTACCGCTGTGCTACCCACATTTTCAACAACACACTTCTTGTCTTTTGTGGAAGAAAATAACAACAACAATTTTGTAGGTAAATTAAATCCATCGGATGGAAATATATTTTATTCGCTGCATGAGGTGTCGCATTGTTGATTACTATAGCGTGTAATGTTTTACATTGAAAAAAAAAGAAATATATATATAAGTAGGTATTCATATTTTTGTATTATTTTATATTGCTGGTCCCGATAAATCATGTTGCTTGGATTGAATTATTTTATTGGACATACGTTTAGATTTCCAACGCCCACTTTGTTTACATACATATACTATACATATTTCAGAAGAACAGTAAAAATGTTCTTAAAAACTTTAGCAACCTCTTCTTTTTGGATTTGAAATTTCCGTTCTTGAAATATCACTAACAGTATTACACATAGAAAATTATAGCCCTTTAATGGCATCATAATTTTAAAATAAAGGTGTGTGTACTCATGTACAGAAGTTATACTTCCTAATGTTATTTATTTTACACAATTTAAATAAGAAATGTATTTGATTTTATTTTTACTGAGATTTTAATCTATGTATTGATACCTCAACTTAAGAAATCGGTTAAGTTTTACTAATGTTAAAAGCTATTTTGTTTAAGTGAAAGGGATATTTTGATTTTTTTCGAATTTATACTATTTTTGATATTACTTAATGATTTTGTGAAGCTTGTGATCGTCTTATTGAAACAATTTGTATATCAAAACAATTGTTGAAATTTTATAAGAAAATTAAAATTATTTAAGCAGACATAGTCAGATGAATTGGTCAAAGAAACATATCAAATACATTTTGTTCGATGTTTTTTCTGTAATACATGGTTTACAGTCTGTGATTTTAATTTAATCAATAAACTTTGTATGGAACAGACACATCTTGAAATTGAGAAGTATTATCAAAATTATCAAATTTTTCATTAAATTTTGTACTTTTATAGAATTCATTAAAAACATATTTTCAATTAGCGTTCTCTGTGGCAATGTTGATTAAAATAAGTGTCCAATATTTTTATGCAGAATTATGGTCCAACATTTCTTCTAATGGAATATTTTCAATTTAATATAATTTTGCAATTAATACTCAAGTGACAGATTTTAATATCCAATGAAATATTTTTTTCTTATATTTCTCTCAAAAATCTGTAAATGTGCACTTTTATGTTTAAAAATATTTATTGCCTATCAAAAATGCTTGAACCAACAATATTGTAGTACATTGTTTTTTGAAGCTCAAACAAATTTAATACCATATTGCAAAAAGAATAAGAAAACAAAAATGTATTTTGTTCTTAATCACCTTTTACTCATTATTTTTAATTTTAAAATTACACCATGTTATATCCAACAAGAAACAACAAGATTACAAATTTTATAAGCGAACCATTTAGAATCCATTTGTTTGCCAACGGTACTGTTCTCCACTGGTGGCTGGTCGAGACCGAAGACAAAAGCAGGCAATTTAGTCGAATTTTGTTAAATTTCGGATAAAACTCTTTTCAAGTTTGTGAAGCTTTAATAGCATGTAGGTACAGTTATGTGTGATATATCAAATTAAAGTTGAATCATAGTTTAATGAGGCTTATGTAAATAGTAATTAAGCGCCGCTTAAACAAAACTCTTTTTACCGTTATGTCAGCTCACAGACTACAAAAAATTGTCAAAGTTTGTACAAATATGCATTTACCCAATATCTAATGGCTGTGTAAATTTCAAGTTTAAAAATATAAAAATAAAAAAGATAAAAATAAAATACTTGGACTGAAAAATCTTGTTTTTACTGTTATTCATTGCAAGAAATATTTAAAAATCTAATGTTTCCACACGTTTATAGACTTTTATTATCTTTCAATGTGCATAATTAGTTTTTCACGAAATTATCAACTGTATCCATAATTACATCATTTTCAAACGTCTGAAAAAAATATTTGATATTGGAAAATAATTTTTAACTTGAAAAGTTGAATTTTTAGAATTTTTTTTTAATGAAAACTATTTATTATTTCAATTTATCTATTCAATTAAATTTATTTTATAATTCTAATCCTTATACTTTTAGAGATGTACAAAAAAATATTTGTCGTATAAGAACCTAACATTATACCACCTATCTTTTGGTGTATTTAGTGTTTTCCTATCACTTATAGTGTAGAAGATATGTCAGTCAGAATATCAATAACAATGGCTGACTTCTGTAATTTCAAAAATTTATTGTGTGTCACACAAAATGAAAAATAAAAAAAAAACAAACCCAGTATAAAATGTAAGTGTGTGTTTACTCTTTGTCTTCATATAGTGTCTGTGTGGAAAAAACCAGTAATTATGGGCTGCAAAAATCTATGTGTTATTACTGGTTTAATATTTTGATAATCGCCGGTAAAGAAGTATAACTTTAAAAAGGTGTGTGTACTCATGTACGCGCACCAGAAGTTATACTTCCTATCATTATTTATTTTTGTATAGTTTTTTTTTTTTTTGATGTATAAAATTATTTAAGAAATGTGGTGAAAAGTTCTAGAATGGAAATTTTTCAAAGATCCATAATGTGCTTTTTTGTGAAGTTAATAATTTAAATAAGGATTCTATATAATTGATATTTTATAGACTTTTAACTTGGTTTATTTTTGCGTTTGGACAATTTTAAATGGTCTTTTTGAAGTTTGTAGCTGACCCACTTTAATGTCTGAAGTCTGATACAAAATCAAAATGACCGCTGATCACTCTGTTATTATAATAGGTATATTTTAATCAAAATAATAAACTAAATAATGTAAAGATTACAGTAGATAATGTGAAAATTGGTTACATTTCCCTTGTGGAGCCTTTTTTTACCCAATTTAACTAGCAATAAATTGTGTAAGATTTTTTTTTGTGTTCTTACGGAGGCTTTAATCGTTCCATTTATTTAGGTTTTATTAAAGTTAAAAGCTATTTTGGTTACATAAAAAGTATATTTTGAACTACATATTTAACAGATTTATGTGAGAAATCGAAGTTATACTAATTTTGATATTATTATTTAATGATATTTGCGATTTTAAGCGATGATTTAAGCGAAGCTTGTGAGTGTCTTATTGAAACAAATTGTGTATTAAAATAATAATTGACATTAAGGTGGGTATTCATGCAAACTAATAAACTGTTGGTAAACGTGGTAAAGTATAATTTCTAGTTTGGAGCTCAAAACAATTTAAAAAGTTGTTTATGTCATTTTAGTAATTAATTTAATTTTATTTTTATTTCTTATAAAATTATTTATTTTTAAAAACTTTATATAAGAAGCTTTAACGTCCACAGCAACCCTAAATGCAAGTACGTGCGACCCAGTTGTGCATTTTATTTAAATATAAAAATTCTCAAACCTTGTTAGAAAAAATAGTATTCCATTTTTAAGAAAATATTATTGCACATCTAAATACAAAATTTCAAAAATACAATGATCCATTTTCGAAAAATTAATTTTTCAAACAAAAAAAAAATATCTAGAAACACAAAAGTGTTAAGATTGTCATCGAAATCCGTTCGGTCGCTCACAAGAAAATCATAAAAAAGTAAAAGTAAATGATCGAGTGTATGGCAGCCTTAGAAATAGCTTTAATCCAGCCTATGAACTTGGTGGTAACACACACAGGTCGTTGTTGTTTCATTCAAACCTTTAATGGTAAAATGGTTTTATTTTTGAAAAGCGTGACCCTGCCTGTTGTATATCCAAAATTTTTATCGAAAAGAACCAAGTGTGCCGTTAAAATGCATCATAATGATAACCCAGAGAATTACAAAACAAAAATAAAAGTAAACAAAAGGACATAAAACATAATTTCATGCCTGAAAACCATGTTGAATGAACCTGCTGAACAACCCCAAGAGTAAGACCTTGATATATTTTTTTTTTATTAATTATATTGGCACATTACACCAACTCGATGTGGTTATCTGAATTCGATGGCGTCGATTAAACAAAACAAGCGCCATTTTTTTCATGTCAAATTTCTTCCAGACACAGATATCTTACTCACGTCTTGACATTATCGTCACACCAAACACGACATACACTGTCAACAAGCTGCACCACAGCACAGAAGAAAGGCAAACAAAACAACACACCCTACAACACCTATAATACCACACATTGCTGCATTGTTGTCACATACAGTTTGCAGTTTTTAATGCGATTGCCATTTGACAGGTAACATAGTTTGCAAGTTGCCTGTGTTCAGTGTTCAATATGATATTGCTATCTCTTTTCCCCTAGGTTAACATACACTGCTGTGTAAAATTTAACATTCAAATTATTAATTTATAATATACATGCATAATTTAATTACACTAAATACACTTCGTCTCACTAGATTGCGAACAGTATTTTTTGTTTTAAAATCTTACGATATTTTCCAAACCCTTTGTTAAACTGGAAGAAACCGAATGAAAAATGAAAGGATATTTATGTTTTGTGTTGTAAAACAAAACTAGGGAAAACTTGATAAATAAATATTTTATGATGCTTTTCGCAAAAACGTTCATAAAATTAACATCTTTTTTATCTCACTTGATTACGACTGTAGCTCAATCTACCTCTTATCTTGTACTAAAATACTTATCTAGTACTAAAATACTGACTGAACAGTTAATAAAATAAAAGCAGTTAATTGACTAAAAGTTAATTAACTGCAATTCTCTTTGAGTGGCCCTCTAGTCAGTAGAATGTTTTTGTACTCATCGTGGTTAAAATCTTAGACTGGCGTACTGCCAGACTTCCATGACACTTTCTTGTAGGAATATAGAGCTCTGAAAGTATCTTTCAGTTAAAAGAATACAAAAAAACACCAGTACAAAAAACTTTTGTGGACTAAAGGGTGTTTATAAATGGTACCATAGCTCCATGAAAAAATTTATGTATTTTTAAAATTTGATAAAAAGCTGTCCTATCCTAATAAATGAATGAATGAATTCGTCTACTCTCATAAGTGTTTCACATTTTAATATTTAATATAGCGACTTTATTAAATTTTACTAGAACTGTATTTAGTTTTGGAATAGTATTCAACATCGAACGTCCTTACTAAAATACTTTGGGTATCGCCAGCTTTCAAATAATAAAAAAAGAATAACAAAAATCGGTTTACGCAGTCGAAAGTTCTGAGCAGACGAATTGAGAATTTCCTCCTTTTTTTTAAGTCGGTTAGTAAAACTCACGTTCGATTTCATTAATCCTTGGTTTAGTTCCAGTTAGGTACCACAAACCGAGCATCGAATTCAGTTTTGACTGACTTACCAAAATTTATCACATACCTACCCAAAATAATGAAAAAACAAACATTGCATTATTGACCTTGACTCTATATCATTTTTTTGTCAAAAAAAATCTAAAAAGCAAACAAAATTTCAACACCACTGTAGATTCATTCGGTTTCGTATGATATCACTTCAAACTCACCGGATAAGAAAAATTCAAGAATTTAAGAAAATTTCGAACTTATCACAGTGACAATGTCAAATCGCGGTTAAATGTGAATCTTTTTTGTGAAACTACACCAATTCGACAACATTGTAAGCAATCCTGAGATTTTTTTTTAAACCTGAAAGTATTTTTCATGAACGCTAGCAAAAAGAAAGAAAAAACGTGAGACATTTACCAGAATAACACAAATAGAAATATTTTTTTGGAATGCTTAACAATATTTGCCTGCGTGCTCGAGTGACACACTTTGAACTGCGAGCTGTCAAAGTGATTTTAAATAAATGACAGTGCACCTGTTGATGGCAGCAAAATAGTAGATATTTGAATTATTGTAAACATTTCTCATCAAACTAAATTTGGTGATATTACATATACAGCCATAGCTTCCGTCGTTGTTGTTCGCCTGGGCGTATTTATCATGATCCACAATTATCACGCCAAATAATTTTTTTGGATGCTGCTTGATGCCCGAAACGTCGCACGACAAAAATGAAAATATTGACGACATAGAGTGGCGCACTATTTTTGCTCGTTGACCGAAATAAAATTATTTTTAGTGTTTATGTAAATTTAGACGAAACGAGAGTGACGTCCTTGTTATGGGTGATGCTCGATGCAAGAGAGTCATGGATACACAATTGGATTGACTGCTAAACGCCAGAGTATCCCGCTCTACCTCCCATCCCATCCCATTCGCCCTGAAACTATCTATATTTTTATTTGGCTTCGGACATTCCTAGTCAGTAGTTCTAAATATAGCAAAGGCTTAATATACTTATGGCATAGTATGAGAAGAAAATGTTGAAAACAATATAATGTGATAATTTTATATTCGTCAAGTTGGTTTGTAAGTTGGCCTTTTGCTAGACTAAATATCCATTTATTCGTTTTGAGGAGATTAATTTTTATTATTTAAACTTTCGCACAAAAATTACGAAAAAAAGCACAAATAAGATAATGTTTCGTGTATAAAATTGATTCGGCTTACACCTTTATAAATGATTTTAATCTTATATTTTGTGAAAAAAATAGTTTTGAACTAAGAAATTCGTAAACATTTTTTATTTGATCAATCAGAAAATTATGATGTCTAATTTAAGAATTAAAATTAGCTCTAGACACCAACTACTTTGCATTGGGTTTGTTAATTAGTAAGGGACACTCATTTTTTTTACTCTTTAAATAAAAATAAAATAAGAACATTTCACCAAATATAAAAATGTAAACGTTCCACTTTCAATTCGCAAAAGCAGTGAAAAGAATGACAGACAGAGTTTTAAAGTCGAGTGCCTTGCCCATCATGCTTTATCTTTCTGTTGGACCAACTTTTGCTTCAACATGAAAGTAAACGTGTTTGAATTGAAAACAAACATATTTCAGTGTCAAGTGGCGGTTTTCCTTCACAGAAGAATTCTCACAAAAACGGTTCCAACTTAGAATGTCGAAATGAAAAAAAAAAAAAAAACACATACTCAACATTCAAAAATTAAAAAATGTTTTAGTTTTGAATTATAATAAATTTGATCAAGTTTAAGAAAAAGAATTTTTGGGCTCATCTGTTACAAGTTTGCGCCAGTTAAAAATTTCTGTCTGTCCGTACACGTAGTGTAAAGGATTCAGTTCGGTTTTCTTCTATAATTTATTTATTTCATTGTGAAACACCATGAAATGTATAGAAAACACGTTTTCAAGTCGTTGTCGTCGGTGTCGTTGGCGTTGGAAAATTTTAAACACGATAACTTTTGTTAGCATCAAGCCTTTTTAATTAAAAAATTGTAAATGCAGTTTTAAAAAAGCATAAAATTCTATTTTCAAATGACTAAAACAGCTTCTTATTTAACCTGAAAACGAAGTATGCAATTGATTTCTTCCATAATAATACATTTTTAGAAAAAAAAATTTGAAAATCGTTGAGCCGTTTTCTAAAAAAACTATTTTTTCAATATAAAATTTTCCAAGGACTTATATAAAAAAAAATGGTTAGATGGAAATTTTTTTTACTAAATATTATTACGGCACCTTAAAAACATTCATGTAAAAAATGGTTGAAATTGATTGATTAATGAAGGAGAAAATCAGAATTAAAAAAAATGGTTCTATGGAAGGTACCGTTAATAAGGGTTTTTGAAAAAAATGGTTTTCATTTAAAGATAGACCTTATCCAAAAAAATTACCATGACTTTTTTAATCAAAATCGTATAAACCATTTTTGAGAAAAACGAGATTTTCTAAAACCGGTATATGACAGGTGCCTATATTTTTGGTAAAAAAAAAATCAAAAAACGTTTGGGGATAGTCTCCAAAAAACTCCACATACCAAGTTTGAAGTAAATTAACCCATCCGTTTAGGCTGTGGTCTCTGATACATACAGACAGACAGACAGACAGAATTGTCGGACTTTTTTCTCATTCTTTATCATCGTTATGTCATGTTTGATTGTAATCTCAGCTCTTTTTTTTTTGTACGAATGCATACCCATATCGCAAGTAAAAATAATATTAATACATATTCGCAATGAAACCCAAAAACGGGCTCTTATGCATACAAAACCAAGGACGATACCTTGAACACCTGTCATAACTGCACTTTAAAATAACTAAAATTAATTTTATATTCAATGCCTTTTGAGACTGTTGCAGGTTTTTTGAATTTTGGCAAATTTTTCATTAACTATTTCCTTTATTTTTGTTTCCTCCAGAGTTTATTACGCATTTTTCCAAGAAAATTGACATCAAAGTCAAAAAAATAGCACGGGTAGAAAAAATGCAACAACTTTTGAAAATTTATACCCAAGCAATCAAAAAAGATATAAACATAATTTAAAAACAGCGCAGTTGCAAAGAAGAGTATTTTTTTCTTAACTCACATTTTTTTTACCATTAGTAAGAGAAATTATCTTTAACAAGGCTAGAGAAACAAGGGCTTTAAAATGCGACACATTTTTCATAAAAAAACGCAACCGGCTTTTAGAGATTTGGCCCCACTTAAAATGTCTGTCATATTTATGTTTTTGTATATACTCGTATATTAAAAACTTCAGTTCTATAAATCTTAAGGTCAAGATTCTGAGGAAAACCAACAAACCATTAGTTTCTTTTCTTTTTCAGAATTGGAATAATCAATTTCTTTTAACGTTCATTTTAAACGTTTATAATATCATTTGCTCTATAGTAAATTTTTATTGAAACCACATAATATGGTATGGGTTTTGATTTACAGTGATGCCTTCTGTTATATATACATGTTATGTGTATAAAGCTTCACAAGTTGTTTGCATGGGTACCTACCTATACAGGATGTCCCAAAAGTCAACGTCAAAACGAAAACGGGTGATAGGGTAGGTGGTGCCAGTTATCAGAAAAATGATAAAAAAAATTATAGCCATGTAGGCATTCGCTTAAAAATCGACGGTCTTTCAAGTGCCGTGATTACAAATCTCAATTTTTCTCAATTTTGTTTTGTTGTTTTGGAATCTGGAATAACCCTGCTAACAATTGCATTGCACACCTGCAGCAGTCTTACAAGTACCTGACCAACTAAGTACTCAAAAATTTAACATGACTCTAATTCAATGGACTGTACTAATAAACAAAATGTACTACAAAAATTTGGCAAGTTACTTTATAAGTTTTAATTCATACTGGTGCATGATGTTTAAATAGATAAAATTCTCAGGTAGCTCACTAAATCATTTGTTCCTATTTACATATAAGCTATTATACCTAGACCTACTTCACCTGTCTTATGAGCTTTCTACAATTTCACTATACCCTATACCGGCCATAAGCACTCCATACTATGTACCACATATGAAAATGATTTCCGTGTTTACTTGTTTCCCAAATACGTCGAAAACCACTCTGCTCACATCAGTGGTGTACTAATAAACCCCATTCAAGATAAATGCCAAACTGACAACACTGTTTGTTCAAAGATGGCAAGCCCAAAAAAAAGTTTGTCCAAAAAACTGTACAAGATTCCATTCCAAATGAAGTCCACGGAATCACCATGCGAACAACAACAACAACTAAAATCGCACAAAAGAACAACTAAAAGAACAAGTTCGAAACCAATGTATCTTTTGGCATGCAAATGGATTGGAATTAACATTTTTCGTCAAAGATGAAGACGAAGCAATGAAGCAGGGAGAAGGTTCACCTGGCAAACCTGGATTCTTGCTTCCATTTATGAACAAAAAAAAAAAAACAAAAAAAACGGTCAATAGAACCAAAAATGGCAAACTCAACCAGACACAATTTGAATTTCGTTTTGAGGTTCACGGCTACCAATAATGTTGCTTGTTCTTGGTCTTATGCTCTCAGATACCCCTCTCAGCATAGGTCTATATTTGTGTCTCGGTCAGTATTTGTATCTTAACCTACAACACACAATTTCAAAGATGAAAAGCATAAATGCGCAATCAAATGGCCGTGAATAGGAAGGCAAAAACATATAACAACAGCCAGCAGTTCAAGTCCAGAACGATCACACAGAACAAAAAACATTCACAAACTTTATGTTGAATTTCCTTCCGTGGAGAAGTTGTTGGCCAAAAAGAGTACCACGATCTGCCGGATTTGGTCAAAGTGAATTGGTGACGATGCGAGAATAACTAACAGTGTTTCTTTTGAGATACAATGAGTGGGAAGATGGTGCGCGTGGCGACTAATTTTATTTCGGATTAATCATGGTCAGGAGAGGAATCGATAGAAAATGCTAAAATTGCTAAAAACTGTGACTGTGTAATTTAGTGAAAGCGCTTTGTTTTTTTCAGTAATTAGTATCTCACTTTAATTAACATAATAGTTATGGATAAACTTGTAACTTTGTGACTCAGTGGAAATGGAATCCACCTTAGTGGTTTTAGTTCCCTCTAAATGTGAAAAAAAATCCAAATTTTACGAAGAAAATCAAATAGTAAATCATTTTAGTGTGAGAATGATAAGGTATATCAAACAAAGTTAGTATACTTAAATAGTGGAGTTTATATGCAACTCCTCTGCTCGGGCACAATATAGGATTTGGTGAAGGTGTGACAAATAATATGGGCCTTAGGTCTTACTTTGGTCGTTAAATGTTTTTTTTTTTTTTTTTTAATATTAGTTCCCTCTTCATATTTTCGAGTGTGTACCTGCTAAGTTCCCATACAAAAATAGAGTTTCTTCCCATTAAGCATGGGAACTAAGGCCACTTTACTAAAGTGGATTTCTGTAAATTATACGCTCTTTTCAGCAACAGATGTCAGAAGTAAATATTGTACTCTTTTTCACAAAAGAGTACAAAAATATTACTGTATGAACTCAACTACTAACAAAACGCCTTATATTTTGAGTTGATTCTTCATTTAGGGAATTCACATTTAAGAACAAGTCATCAACTTCTGTCGTGCTGGCGAATTTTTGTAATGTTGAACAAACCTTAATGTGAATCCACCTTAATGTTTTGGGTTCTGGTCTCATGGATTTGACATTTCATGTGTCAGTTGATTTGACATTTCCAATTGTTTTTGTTTTCCTCGCTTTTTTTTTGCAATATTAATTCATTGTTTTAAACCATTTTGGTGTAAAATATTTTAATAATTTAGAAACACTGCAAAAAATTCTTTCGTTTGTAATTTATTCCCCCTCGGTTTGTGTGGGCAGTTTTATTATATGATAAAGGCTAAGAAAACTGTTTTTTCTACTCAAGGTTGACACTTTCAACTATCGATTCTCAACTCTTGAGTTGATCAACTTTTGGGTTACTCAACTTCCGAAAATTGTAGAAGTTGAGAGAGCAAAACTGAGAGTTTTCTGTCAAATTCAAATTTTTAATACAATTTCTTTATATCATTGTCAAAAATTCATCTCGGTTTCGGTTCCCAAGGAATTATTTTTGGGAAAATTTAGCTTCAACATCTTGGGACAGTGGAAAATGATGGTGCTAACAAGCAATTTTGTCTTCAAGGAAATACTTCGATTTGCTAACATTGTCACCATGATCCCCCACAAATGTTTTATTGGTAATGCCTTTGAAAGAAAAGTTAAACTTCGTTTGAAGCAAACTCTTAAATTCGCATCGGTGAAACAATTTATGTGAACGACTAAATAAAAACAAAGTTCAGTGTAACAACGGTGATTGAACCTGTTACTTTCCAATTTTGAAAAAATGCTCTTGCCATTGCGCCACGAAATAGATAAATTTCGGTAGGCATACATTGCTATTGTAGAGTCAATTACTAAGCAGTAATTTGTTGTAAATGAATTTTATATTTAATCCAAAAGCTAAGTTCTTTGCAACAAACTACTTTCTGGAGAGGTTCTTCACAAACTATTCATTCATTTGCTGTAAACAATAGAATTTCCTATCAAACGAAAAGGTGTTTAGATCTGGGAAGCATTTTCGTTTGCCACAATCAACTCATGAAAATGAACTGCAAAGGAATAGGTTGTTTTGCATTATGTTTGCTGTAATAGAATTAAAACTTTGTTTAAATGTAATACAGTTGCTACGAACGAACAATTGTATTAACTTTGCAGGAAATGATTTTCATTTAATTCAAAGGATAATCATTAGCCGCAAACGAAAGAAAAAATATTATTTCTCTGAGTGTAACCTTGCGCGAGTTTATTTGCAAATGAAATAAATGAAAAAAATACTCTAAACACGAAGAGAACGGTTACAAGCAACAAGGTAATTTCATGACATAGCCAAATTTCCAAGATCAATTGGGGCACACATTTAAATTTCCAATCTCCTGATGGAAAAGATGCAGAACTTTTTAGAAGCCCCAAGGGTTGGTTCTCTGTAAACGTGGCATCTGTGGACCTGTAAACAATAGATATTTTTGCTCGTTAGGTATGGGCAGGTCTGCAGATGCCACGGTCTGAACGTTTATATAGAACCAATCTTTGCGGTTTCTACAAAGTTCTCCAGCTTTTCCACCAGGCGATTCGATCCTTACATGCCTGCAATGTATTGCCCAAAGTGTTCTTGGAAATTTGGCTATATAATACAATTCTAGCTGTTTTTAACCATTCTCGTCGTGTTTTGGGCATGCGAACAATTTGGGGTACGAGATTAGCTATTGCATTTGACACCCGCGTTACAAACTAAGCATTTTTGAAATACCTACGTCAATAAAATCAACAATGACCAACTAAACTGACCATAATTCCACAACATAATCAATAATTGTGTAATTGTTCGTGATTCTCTATTTTTACTCATATGCATGTTACGGAATATTCCATAGTGTCCGAAGAAAAACCTATTTGTATTTTTATAAAGCTGTGGATTCATTCAAGTGACTGGCAGTGTATCTAAATGTTTCTTTTAATACTTAACTTCACCTACAAAAATTTACGTATATATTGTAATAAGTTTTTACATATGTATATATTTTAATGATACCACATGTGAAACATATTAAGAACTGTGAGAAGTCTAACTGCCATTCAAACAAAAATTTGTTTCCTTTCAATTTGCTTATAACTTCCTCGATATATTTTGCACTCATGATAAATCTTTCTGACCCTTATATTCTCAGTAAATTCAATCAACTAATTCCCATAACAAAGTTGTCAACCCCTGACCCAATCCTTCCACGCTAAACATCTTGATTAGCTTGCGAAAAAAAATCATTAATCTCCATTCTATGCCAAATGGTTTATTCAACGTCATGATCATCTTCATCATCATCATCATCATCATCATAAGTCACAAGCGCAACTAAACGTCGTGTCGTCGCATCGTCGTCACCACGTCATGATCTTCAAATAATTAACCCAACACAACCATGTGAGTGAGGATTTGCCATTCGAAGCTCACCAGAAGGATCCATTGCATCGTGCAACCAAACAGCTCAGTTCACACCTGAGATGTTTGCAGCAACTCCAGCAGTCACCACCAATGCAACTTGTCAAAGTCAGTCAACGGAGTTGCTTTTTGTTGCTGTTGTTGTTGTCTTCGGTCGTTGTTGTGTATTCCATGCGGATCGCTCCAATCGTTCACCATCGAGTTAATTAACAATCAATGAAAACGAGCGAGCATTCTGCTCTTCACCTCACCCCCTGTCTCCAGGAATACTAGCTCGAGGCAATAAGCAGTCGGTGTGGCATTTCCGTTTGGCACGATCTTGCTGATGTTGATGACGACAAAGATCACCCAAGAAGGTCAAATCTGCACAGAAGCAATTGTGTCACAATATCTGCACGAATCTGAGAACATCCACACCGGAAGGCCAGTTACCCTTTGGTAATTAAGGCCCTTCCGAGTCAATTATAATTAAGTTCGAAATGAAATCTGCAAATCTCTGCGAAAAATCCAGAGATGATCCAATAGAATTGTGCGCAGTGACACTAGAGTCACACAAAACGGATGGCGACGATGACGGATAGCGCGCGGCGGTTGCGGCAGCTGACGACGCAGAAAAACTTTAATGAAGATTAATTGCTGGGAGTTGAAAACTGGTCTAGAATCCTCCCTCTTGGTATACAAAGCGATGACAATTGGACAAGACACGATCATTTGGCGGACCTACATCTGAGATTTTGTGCAATGGCTGTTCATCGGTATAGAGCCTGTGGCAAACGAAAAAGTTTCCTCAACAAACAACTCGAATCACTACCACCGACGAAGTGGTCGTCCGTCGCATAGTCAATCGGTCGGTCACGTTGCCACCGCAGAGGCAGCCGCGCGCCGCCGTGAAGCTTGCAGGCGATCTATTGAACTTGATGCAGTTGTCCATGATGACGACGACCACGACGCCAGTCGTCTTTGCGGGCCTTAATTACTTAATAAGTCAATAGTTGTGCGCTCATAGGTCACTATCAGCCACAGACACAACACCACCACCAACAAACTGCATGACGGACAGACAAACAGACAGCTAGACTCGGTGTGGAGCAATTAGTGGAAAACTTTGTGTACACGTACAGTCTTCGCAGAATTCCATATAGTCCAGTGGTCATTAGTGCAGTGCTTACAAAGGCTCTGTACTCTGTACGAAAAAAGGACTTCAAGGATGTCTCTTATAGAGGGAGATGTCACTGGACTGTTGTTTGACATACCTTGGATTGGCCGCTAGGAGGCAGCAGTAATGTAGAATTTGCATTTGAATGACAGTGTCTCTCTCTCTGGTGATCACGAAATTGTGTTGATACACACATACAGCCAAACACTGCCACAACGGCACTAATTAAATGACACAAAGATCCATTAATGAGAGAATGGTGGAGCTTTTAAAGATTGATGCGGTTTCCGGTCGATTAGGGTCGCACACAGTAGTAGTATGTACACAGATCTACGAGCTGGATGCTGCCCGCTGTTGGCTTTGGCTGAAGACGGAGGGCTTCCTGTTTTACATTTGTTAATTGTTTGGTGACCAACGATCATCAAGATGACGAAATCCATGCTTCTGCGCAACTTGTGTTCACAAGTTAAACAGTAGTGTGGCATATGAGAAAAGGTCAGACAAAAACCAAAGAATTTAATTCAAAATTTTAAAATGCAAAAACTTTCATTTATCTAGTTATAGACCAGTGCCAATCCAGTTTCCAGAGGGCAAAAGTTGAAAATGTTAGTAGCAGGATAAGGGTAGAGAGAAAATTAAGGATAAATGGTAGGTATATGAAAAGATAAACATAAATTACCCACCAATAGATTAGGGGGAAGGTGATGGGTGGGCGAAAAAGTGGGGTGGGTGTCGAATATCGTGGTTTCTTACGGCTTCTATCTAAAGTAGAACTAGTAGCGAAAAAAAATTATTGCAAGAGTTGTATAGATGGTAAAAAGATCGACAAATTTTATTCACATAATTTTTCTATATAACCTCAAAAATATTGTAAAAAATGCCAAAACTGTTTTTTTTTTGTTTTTTATTTTTACCTTTTTCAAAAACAGTAAGATTTTGATGAAACTTGGTTTTTATTTTGAAAAAAATATGCTAATTTTCAAAAAAATAAAGTTTACGAAAAAATTTGTGATTTTTGTAAATTTTGAGATGGATTGTTTTGATTAAATCCGCTTTTATAAGACTAAGTAAGCAAGCAACACAGTTAGATACTATGGAAATCATTGTCAAAAATTATAACAAAAAAAACCAAAAATATATTTTTTATCGATTTTTCCGTAAATGGCAGCCAATATTAGAATCGGATTTGCTCGGCTACGCAAAGTTTTTAAGATATCGATTTTTGAACTTCCCAAAATTAAAAATAATTTTTTTTGTTTTTGATGCATGCTCAGTCTTACCAAGAGGATTTGACCAAATCAAAATTTTCAAAAATCCAAAATTTTTTCTCAACTTTTTTGATTAAAAATTAGGCTATTTTTTCAAAATAAATGCATCAAAAACACAAAAAATAATATTTTGCTGAAAAAAAATGTACAAGTAAAAAATATATCAATGCACGTTAAGACCAAATTTCATCAAATCTAACAATTTTTGAAATAGATACAAAAATAAGAAAGAAAAACATTAGTTTTTGGAATTATTCACAATATTTTTTGAGGTTATATAGAAAAATTATGTGAACAAAAGTTGTAGATCTTTTTGCCACCTACAACTCCTGCATTAAACTTTTTTCGCTAGATAGAAATTGTAAAAATCACGATTTTGGACACCCACCTCACTTGTTCGCCCACCCGCCCCTTTTTCCCTCAATCTGTTGGTGGGAAATTTATGTTTCCCTTTTCATATGCCATATTGTCCTTAATTTTCCCATACCATCCATATCCTACTAATAAATTTATTTTTTTCAAAAAAATATAGTCACTGGTCTGTTAAGGCTTCATTGAATAAAAAAATAATTTAAAAAATAATTAAATTGTTTTTTCAAAATATATTTGTTTATATTAATTGGTTTCCTTTGTCTCGTGTCTTGTGTCTTGTTTATTTGTTCTGTTTCTGTGCTCTATTGAAAGTTTCTGTTCTCTCACTATTCGAGAACTTATGTAGTTTCAAACCGAATCGTTACTTTTTCTCAACAAATTAGAAGTTACATAATTGCAAAACTGCTTGCAAATTCATTTGAACCGATGATTGTTCAAACAACATAAGAGTTTTTTTTAATGATAGGAGAAAAACTGCTTTATTTTAAACGACGCGGGTGCATTGACAATTCTAACTTTAAAATCGCTTCATGTTTTCGATCACGTTGGCGATTTTAAAGTTAAAATTGACAACGCGGCCGCGTGCTTTAAAATATAAAGTTTTTCAATAAAAATAAAAATTTCACTTATGTTGTTTTAACAATCATCGATTCATTTTAAGTCAATTGCAAATAAGTCAGTATTGCATTCTCATGTGAGCAGTTCTTTATGGTCAAAGTCCCTAGTAGGAATTAAGTTTACTAAAGATTTTAAAATCCCACCCGAATAAGTTGCAAACTACTTAGTTTCAAACCAATTGCAACTACAATTCTTTATTCCGCTTTGTTCTTAAAGTAAATTACCCTTAAATTTACTTTAAGAAGAAAGCGGAATAAAGAACTCATTTTTGATGCAATTGGCTTGAAACTAGTTTGCAACTTATTTGGCTGGGATTTTAAAATCTCCTTTTTTTTATTTAAGAATTGAAAACAAATCATTTCAATAATAATTTTTTTTTCTCCAAATGTCTAGTCATTTCACCCCACTGTACATCAATTCAGTACACTGTGCAATGTTGTGTTCTAGTAATTAAAGTTAAAACAAAGATAAAAACATGAGGGACAACAGTGAACGACGATCACGATGGATACACAGATGCATGGTCAATTAAACGTGATATGATGATGATGATGATGATGATCTACATGGGGAGATGGACGCGGTGAATTAAGTGATAGAGATTGGCAAATTGATTATAATTGCTGATTTTATTAGAATTCCCACAAGCTCATGGCGGCGGAAAAGGAGAGGACTATATGTCATCTGGGACAGTATAGTTTTTTCACTGTGTTCTTATTGTGCAAGGGCAAGTGTGTGACACTTGTTGGTTAATTTGATCAGAGAGGTCTTATATGTATCTAGTAATGGCTTATTAGATGTTTTTGTCTACCTCTTAATTGCAGGTCAAACTTTTTTTCATATAGCTATAAGGTGGGGTATTAGTTTACCCTGAGTTTTACTTAGGCAACGTGTAGTTGTATTTAATAGTTTTTTTTTCATTCATTTCCAGTAAATGAAAATAAAAACAAAAGAATTTAAAAGAACGCCTCTGTAAACCTAAAAAAATTGTCAGTGGTCATGTTTTTGTTTTTTTTTTTCAATCTGAAGTCTGTGTGAGCCATAAATCAATTAATCAGCCATTTTGTTTTCTCTTGTAAAAATATATGTACCTATAATACGGCAGAAAAAACTTTTTTTTTTTGTATTTTGTAGCAATCCTGGATTCATATACTCTTCCTGTCTATCCTGTTTTAAAGGTTCCTCACGCATCTTCATGGTCGTCATCTCGAATGAAGCTCGTGGGCTATATAGGTATTCTCAGAATTGGCCCAAAGTGAGTGTATAACAAAATGATATAAAGAGTAAAATAATTGTCGCGCCACAGCGGGATTACATAGATACGACACACGATTATACAAACTGATCAAGTTCAGCCCACTTTTGATGATGATGTATTATAGCAATGCCCTGATATTTTTAATTTGCATTCCAACTGAATATTTTTACCTGTTTAAGTGTAACAATACGCTTGTTCTTTAGAGACCATAAAATATTGAACTTATTTCAACATTTTTATCTTTTTAAAATATTTATTTAAGTATCTTTCTAATCTACATTATCCATAAAGTGATTATTTAAACGAAAAGAAACGAAATGTTTTAATATAATTTTTGCATAATGCATATAACTCTGATGGCCTCATTACCTTTCAGAATTTGGTAATTTGTTTATCCCGAATCATAACGGTTTCCGAGTAACGGCTGTTTTATTGAAATTTGCTCGAACCCCTACTTTAAGCCACTGTTTGCTCACCCCCGTCCATAATTGATTTTTATTTTTTTTTTAAACAAAATTAAATAAATTCTTTTTTTTTTTTTTTTGTTTTACTCTAGTCAAACCGTCATGTGACTTTGTACGCAGAGGCATTATCAGTTTTGTTATCATGGATCGATCGAAGTTCATTTGAAATGCTTAACTCAAATTTGCACCAAACCTGACATCTCTTCTTACCAAAGTTATGCACAAATATGCATACAATTACCCAGGACGAGTCTATGAAAATAAGACCAATCGAGTGATCAGTTAAGGGATATCATAACTTTTAAAATTTCGCAATGTCCAAAGTAACTATTTTTCAATTCCTATTTTTGAATTCGCAACATCTTGTAACTGATCACTTGTATCGAAAAACTTGGAATAGACAGATTTTTTTGAAAAAAATTCAAAAAATTTATCGTTATTGAAGAAATCATATCAAAAAGTTTAATCAAAATCGTTAGAGCCGTTTTCGATAAAATTCGAATAACTCAAAAATGTTGTATGGGAGGTACTCGTTCTAGATGAGATATTCAAAAACAAAAAAAACAACTTTTGAAATTACGTAAAAATCATCTGTACCAAATTTGAAGAAAATCCGTCCATGCGTTTGAGCAGTGGAGAAGTGTACAGATGGACACACAGAGGTACAGACGCACAGATGCACAGACACACAGACCGACGGACGGCATGACGAAAACTCTTTTTCGGACTTCTCCATCATCGTAATGTTGGTTTTGATTAAAACCTCAAATTTTTTTTCTACACGAAACCAATACTTGCCCTATAGAGCAAGTAAAAAATGAAAACAGAATAAAATTCGATTTTCAAATGACTAAATGACTAAAACAGCTTCTTTATTAAATTTTAACTCAAAACGAAGTATGCAATCTGATTTCTTCTACAATGATACATTTTTAGAAAAAAAAAAAAAAAAAATTGAAAATCGATAGAGCTGTTTTTTAAAAAAACGATTTTTTCTATATAAAATTTAGCAAGGACTTTTATAAAAAAAAATTGGTACGCCATTTTTAAGATATTATTTATAAACATCTAAAAAAAATATTGAATAGTTTTCGAAAAAATGATTTTTCAAAAAATTTTTTTTTTTTAAATCTAAAAAAATAATTTTTGAATTTTTTTTACTAACTTAACAAGCATTCAATGGGAGATACCGTTAATAAAGGTTTTTTTTTAAAAAAATGCTTACATTTAAAGATAGACCGTATCTAAAAAAGCTGACCATGTTTTTTTTTTTTAATAAAAATCGTAGGTACCGTTTTTGAGAAAAATGAGTTTTTCTAAAACCTGTATATGACAGGTACCGTTATTTAAGGTCAAAAAAAAAAAATTCAAAAAAATGTCTGGGGAAATTCTCCAAAAAACGCCACATACCAAGTTTGAAGTAAATCGACCCATCCGTTTAGGCTGTGGTCTCTGATACATACAGAGAGACAGACAGAATTGTCGGACCCACTTTTTTCTCATTCCCTATCATCGTAATGTCATGTTTGATTGTTGTCTCAAGTTTTTTTTTGTACGAATGCATAACTTGATATAGAACCTACATATATCGCAAGTAAAAAAGAAGGAACGGGCTTTAATGCAGTACAGTGTGCAAAAACAAAAAACAAAACTTCAAAGCAAATTTCAGTCTGTTTTGGGCATAAAGGGGATTTTTTGGCTTTTGATGAAATTTTTAAAATTACTCAAAAACTATCAAAATCAAATTAATGCTTTTTGGCAGAAAGTTTAAAAAGTTAAAGTTTATATTGACTATGTATATCTACAAACAATTTCGATAACATTTACATTTTTTTAGGTTTTCGTGAAAATCGACATTTTTGTCATTCTACTTTTTTTTTTTTGGAAATAGCGATATCTGAGTGGTCAGTTGGAGGAAAATAGTATCAACAGCTTATTTGTAGAAAATCTTATGACCAACAAGTTTTGACGGAATTTTTGAGGGAAAAACTGCAAAGTAAAACTGAATATGGTCCTACTTAACTGGAAGTTGTAACAATATACTCGTACCTCAAACATTTTTGATTAAAAGTTGAAACTTATTTGATTTCAATATGCAATGTCATTTCAAATATGGTCAACTTATTTTCAAGGCGTTTTGTACAAATTTTTAAGTTGAAATCAACTTTTTTCGCAATCAAAGTGCATTCAACGTAGTATCAAGCTGCACCTCACGTTGTTTTAAATATGAACATTTTAATAAAGGTGCAAATGTAGTTTCAAAGTATAATTCACCTACTTTCAAAGTTTTCAACGCAAAATTTAAAATTGTTGCGAATTTCAAGGTTCACATTCAAACAGAGACATGTAATTTACAACTGAGAGATAACAAGATAGGTAAGACACTGAATCGATAATCAGGGGACACAAGTTCGAAACCTATCGGATGCATTTTTTTTTTTTTTTAGCATTGAAGATGAATGACTTTGATTCAATCATGTTTTTTTTTTAACGGAAAGTACTTCAAATTCACTTCTCTCAGCTTTGATTTTAAAATTTCTATCTTCGAAGCTAAATTATTCCGAAAAATAGTAAATTCAAAGTGTTTTTCTTTGGTCTACGTTGTTTTTTCTCTGGGTGAACCGTTGAAATATATGCGTTTTTAATTATATTTATTTTAAAGTTTTGTGAACAAAGTCGAAAAGTGTCGAATGTGCCCCAAACACGGGCACCTCCCAGAATGGGTGGGGCATTCATAACAATAATTCTAATAATTGCGAGTTTATTTATTATATGCAATTTTTTTAGGCAAAACTTATTGAAAATATGCTTATTATCACTAAAGGCACGTTCAATTTTTTTACAGATTTTTTAAGCACACACACAAAATAATGACTGTCGGAGCTGCCCCGATGTCGAAGGATTACAACTCTTTCCTACCTACATTTTTCCTGGGCTATCAGTGGTTTAAGTGTTATTGCAATCAAATACTTGACACTTGACTTATTATAAATAAAAGACAGTCTTATCTACTGTTTAATGTGTATTTTAGCTTTTTACTTTGTCAAATATGGTATTGACAAGGTGCCTCACTAATATTGTCAACTGTTGAGTCCTAGTGAAACCCACCTGGACGAAACGCCAAAGTTTTGTATGGACATAAGGCCGTTAAAAAATCTATATTAAATCAATAATTTAACAAGTCCAATCAAATAGTGCTAAGTCCTCTACCTTCCTGATTTATTAATTTATTTCAGTATAGCATATAGAATTTGTATTATAAAACCTTCATTAAATATGGTACAATTTGGTTCAATAAAAAAACGGTTGTTTCTAATGGTTTCTGCATTCAAGCAGAGTTGCCATGTCCCTGCTATCATTTTAATAGATCTCATCCGACATTTTTTTCAGATAGAAGAGATGTCAGGCTAAAATTTAATGTATATTTAAGTTTTTAACTCTACCAAAATTGATACATTCTGTTTAAATTATTTGAGTGTGTGTTTTCATTTGAACAGGGTCACCACAAACTAAGCTTTGCACTCAAATTTTTGACATTTTATTGGCATAATTAATATTCCCCTTCTTCAATAACCTACAAAATTAGGAAGGATAAAATGTAACTTTATTTTCAAACAGGATTGCCACGTTGCTGCACCCATTTTAAAAGTGGCAACCCTATTTTCAGTATCATCTTATCTTTCACTTAAGTATTCTCAAATATAAACCATTAAGATATGCACCGTCAAATTGATTTAAACAAAAAATACAGCCTGATGCAAAGCAAATGAAATGGAGTGAATTCCGCTATAATGGCTGCGCATACTTCAATATAATTAAAACGATTTCAAATGAAAATAAATATTCTGTCGCGCAGTGTGGTGATAATTAGCAGCGATGTCGTGTCGATGACAGTCCACCAACCGACAGAATGATAGACCGGCCTTTCAAGAGTATGAGTTGCAATTGCAAACAAACGGTATCAGCTTTAACATGGTTGCTTGGCTAAGAAGTTCCGGTTGTTATTATGGGCTGCTGGCTGTCTGCCTATATAATATGCGCCCACCATTAGAGGAGCTGTTCGTTCAGAACTACGCGTGTCAGTTCGGTGTCGATTGAGTTAGATACCAGCAGCGTGGCGCACACGATGGATTCACCGAGTGCTGACAAAGTATTTTTTGCTAATTATTTTTGAATTGCTGTCATTTTAGATTTAAGTTACAATAACTGTCGCCGATGGCATTTGAGTGTAAAACTTGACAAGTGTTGAGGACGAAAAATTAAAAAAAGTTTTTGTTTTTTTTTTTATTGACGTAGATTGCAGTAAAATTTAGATAAAAATGTATATCCGTTGAATTTTATGGATAGATTTTTTTGGATAATAAATTATTGCATAAAATAAATAAAAATACAATTGTTCGGGAAATTTTGAAATATTATTTAATTCTATATTTTGTGGTACCTACTATAAACATACAATGAAGATAACAACAGTCAAACCTGTTTAAGTGGAATCACATACTTCTCACAATGTTTCCAACAGAATTTGTCCAAACCGAAAAAAATATTATAATTTAATTTGGTCAATCCTAAAGGTGGTAATAATTTCAGCATCAATAATACCAAAGTGTGCAACATTCAACTATGAACAAAAAAAAAACATACCAAGGTCGCAAGTAACGAGGTGTTACTGTTCATAACTATACCCTTAACAGGTCAGGCTCAATAAAACAACACTCAAAAACAATTACAAATGCTCTCACTCACTTGTTGGCTTTGTGATTTTGAGAAATTTATTTATTGTTCGTATGGATCTACGAAGCTTAACTTTATAAAAAAAAGAATATATTAAATAATGTATAGGTACAGAAATTTTCGAGTAGGTATTATGTGCTTAAAAGCAAGGCAAGCCAAACCCCTTGCAGACAGCCTTCCGTTGGCGGACATATGGGTAAAGTATCTTTTTGCAAGAAAATATATTTTATCTTTATTGGCGTCCCCTATTCAAATATATTTTTATTTCGCTGACTCTCAACAAAATTCAATTAATAAATAATATACAGTGTGTTTTGTTTTTGGGGGAAACTCCGCGATTGGCTAAGCGATAGAGGGACCCAGTTAAGGATATAAAACAAAAACAAAAATGAAAAGGTGTAATGGCCTTAAGAGTTTATTTATTATCTGCGATAGACTTAAATATTGCGAAATATTGCAAACATTGCAATGGAGACATAACTCAATTAGCAATTGACCAATGAACGTTTTAGATTTAGAGCAGACAAATTTTGTAAGTCTGACAGCGAGTGTCGCCAATATTTTGCCTTACAGACTTTTTATTTATAACACATATTATATTATTCTAAAAATTAAATCGATTGCAATTTGGGTGAATGAGTTTTGTATGAGGTAAAATAAAAACATTAAAGCATGGATACAAATGTTTAGAGCCTAGTTATATAAAAGCTTTCTAAGCTGAGTCAGCTGTTAATATGTAGATGGATGGCATAAGGTTATGTGTATTGAAGTTCTTAGGATGTTGTTTTTTACCTGCTCTATAGGGCAAGAAAGTATTGGTTTCGTGTTGAAAAAAAAATTTGAGGTTTTAATCAAAACCAACATTGCGATGATGGAGAAGTCCGAAAAAGTGGTTTTCGTCATGCTGTCCGTCGGTTTGTCTCTGTACACTTCTCCACTGCCCAAACGCGTGGACGGATTTTCTTCAAATTTGGTACAGATGATTCTTACGAAATTTCGAAAGTATTATAAGAGGCTTTAACGTCTGTAGCAACTTAAACCCAAATAGCAAGTACGTGCGATCCAGTCGTGCATTTTAATTATATAGCTAAAGTAAAACTTTTTAAAGTTTTTAAAAGTAAATAATTTTAAAAGAAATACCAAAAAAACAATTAAAGTCATTGCTAAAATAACATAAACAACTTCTTAACTTGTTTGGAACTTAAAAAAAAAATCGAAAATCGTTAATCGTAATTTTTTAAATATAAAAATTCTCGAACCTTGTGTATAAATAAAGTTGGTATGCCATTTTCAAGATTATATTATTGCACATCTAAAACCAAAGTTAAAAAAAAAAACAGTGAACGATAAATTTTAGAAAAAAAAAAATCGAAAATCATAGGAGCCGTTTTTAAAAAATAATAAATTTTTACACATAAAAATTCTTGAACCTTGTTTAAAAATAAAGTTGGTATTATTGCACATCTAAAACCAAAATTTCAAAAAAATACAGCGAAAAATTGATTTTTCAAAAAAAAAATTGATATTTTTTATAAAAATCCAAAAATTACGTTTTTGAAAATTTTAGTATCAAATAATTTTAAGGTTGTTAAAGAACTTCTGTTTAAAAAAAATCATCAAAATCGATTAAGTCGTTTAAGAGAAAGTGAAAAATGAGAAAAACGGTTCAATGGGAGGTACCGTTAGTAGAATTTTTACAAACATTTCTTCTATTTCAAGAGTATAACCCTGCTAACAAAAGGAGACACAAAAAGTTAAATCAAAATCGTTAGACAAGTTTTTGAATAGAGTTAACTTTTAATTTATGGTTATATGACAGATACCGTTAGTTTTGGTACTAAAAAAAAATTGAATTTCCCTTCTAGGGAATCACCAAAGACCCTTAACCACCAAGTTTAAAGAAAACTGGTTAAGCGTTTAGGCTGTACCTCGAGGTATAGAGAGACAGACAGACAGACAAACGGACAGACAGAATTGCGAGACCCACTTTTTTCGCATTCTCTATCATCGTAATGGCATGTTTGATTGTTATCTCGAATTCGATTTTCTTACGAATTCTAAACTTGTCTGTATCGCAAGTAAAAAAAAGCTTTGCTAATTAAGAGAATTCATATGATGCCAGCCTCAAAAATGCATTATTTCTATTAATATTTCTAAAATTGCTTCAAACATTCTTGTAGTGTAAATCACGAAGTAGAGTCTATCATGAAAAACATATTCAGTCACGGCCTCTTATGGTATTTTTGTTATTTTTTTCATTGATATGGGTAAACCTTTGTTACTATGTTATGAAAACGTAAACAAATCCAGATAGGGAAACTAAAATGAATTGAATTCTTTGTAGAATTTGGGGGAAAAACTGAAATTAATTTCTTCTATGAATAAAACAAGCGGCACCGCTTGACTTGCCTCAATCTTAATGGAAACTTCCAGTACACTTGATAAAGTAAGACTTTTTTTTCAGATATGATATAATTCGCCAAAATGCAAATTTTTTTCAAGTGAGTTAGGAATAATTTGTTTCCTTGCGTTTAGGTTATTATTTCATGAGCTACTTTTCTTCCTAATGCATATATGCATTTACAACTGCTCTCCACTTTCCAGGGCTAAAAACAAGATTCCATTTGGCTTTTCTAACAGCGTTTTCATGTGAGCTTCTTTAAGCAAACGCTTAAGTTGCAGTCTCTTATATTGGAGGTTTTTGAAATCTTTTTTTGGAGTACTCATCATCTCTTCTATCTTCAATTTTACGTAAAACTTGAAGCATATCTATTGATACTTTTTGTTTTGTCAAATTTCTTTTTTTTTTTATTTCTTTTTTCGAACTGTTTTTTTCTTACATTTTGAAAAAGCTACCTCTCAGCTGGCAGTTATGCACATCAATGATAAAAAGAATTCTTTAATACAAGCCATACATGGAAAAAGCTTGACAACAATAAATATTAAATAGGAATAAAAGGTCAGGTTTATTTAACATTCAATGGAAAATTCTTTGAAAATGTATGTATTTTTTCATCGAAATTTAATTTGCCTTAGCATATAACTTTTTTTTTATTTAAAAAATCAGAAATCCAGAAAATATTTGGTAATCACAATTTCTAAGAATTATTTTCTTATGAATGGAAGTAAGTAAATCATAATATTTATTACCAAAAATACAAGACATCATTGAGGCAAATTTATTGTTTCATTTTTATATATGTGTGGCATTTAATTAACGGAATTCCGTAAAAAAGTTCATGAAGATTGTAATATTACAATTTTGGAGTGTAATTAACTTTTACTAGTTTTTTTTTTATGGACGAGAAAAGTTCATATTTTTGTAAGAATAATTTCTATGATAAAGGAGAATTGGCGGTTTTGTCCACATAGTGACCTATATCGTTGGAAAGGTCTTAACTAGTACATTAATGGGAATAAGTCCGTATCTTGTGGGAGAAAAAATTTATGGGGTCAAAAAACTTAAAAACGTTAATAAAATCAAGTGGAACATGCTAAGCTTGGAATTGATATCGATTTGCCAGTGGCCCTTTTTTTACTCAAGGCAAGGGATTTCTTCCCTTTTGTCATAATAACCAAGAACCAAACGATTGCATCAACAAATATTCGGTAAAAGGGTATGTTGTGCAACAAGTAAATATTAACACAACAAGTAAATCTAAACAACAAATTAATGGACTAGTCGAGACCTGTCCAATGATATAGATCACTATGTGTTACATCAATGAGACGATGTCCATACAAAAGTGCCCATTTTCCTTTAAATCAAGAATTTTTAAAAATTTAAAACTACATTTATATCAATAGCTAATAATTTAATATTTAAAACCCCTTGACTTCACAAAAAAAAATCTCAATGGTTGAATTTATTTCAGTTGTCACAACGATTTTTCGTTTTATCACTTCACGAGCACCCCTAATAATACAGGAAAGATAGTAAAAAAAAACATTTTGTAGAATGAAATTAGCGATGGCTGGTTCTTTCAAATCTGCAAGAAGGGATTAGAAAAGCTTAAGTTATGGTTCTCGGATCGCGAATCGATATATTATACATATCTCCAAACTATTAGTTTTAGTAAAGAGGTTGTTAGATCAGAGCTTTAGAAAACACGTTTGTCTTTTATTTGAACCTACATTTGCTTTTGGTGGGGCTGTAGTTTTGAGGTTATGTCCATTTAACTTCTTTTTTTTTTAAATTTTGTTTAAGTTTATGCATTTTTTCCTCAAAAAACTTTTATATATTTTTGAAGATGATCTTTTTTTATTCGCAGTCAAAGTTATAGCTAAGAATACTTGACAAAGCGAACAAGTTTAAAATGAGTCCGCCTACGCATAGTTTTCATCGATTTGGGTGTTTTTGAAAATGATACAACAAATTTATAATTTTAAATTATAAATAATTGCATCTGGTAAATCGTGTCAAAAGTTACTGACCCTTTTCAAAAATATTCTAAATTATGATATTAAATGCACCGATATGGGTGTTAAAAAAAATAATTTTTTTATATATACATATATTTACATAAAAAAGTGGCTATGCCATTTTCAAGAAAATAATTATGTTAGTATACATCATAGATCAAAATTTAAAAAATTAACACATTTTCGAAAAATCGATTTTTTCAAAACCAATTTTGAAACTTTTCTTAAAAATCCAAATATTTTTCTTTCTTAAATTATGGAATGAAATAATTTTCAAAATGCTAAGAATTTTTTGTGTAAAAAATGACATCGGAATCTGATAAGTCGTTTACGAGAAAATTCGCAAAAAAGAAAAACAGGTCTATGACAGGTACCTACCCTTATTAACCGATGCATTTTTTTTTAACTTAAAAGTAAGACCTTTATGGTTGTAGTGCACATACACATTTTAATAAAAATCGTTAGAGTCGTTTTCGAAAAAAATAAGTTAATTTTGGTCCTAAGAAAAAATTTCAATTTCTACTCTAGGTAATCAACAAATACCCTTAACTAAAAAGTTTAAAGAAAATCACTTCAGTGACAGGGTGTTTCAGGGTGGAATTCATAGTCGTTACTGAAGTCAAGATTTTTCTCAACTCCCGTAAGTTTAGAAAATTCTTAAGCGAATGCTTAAGTAAGATCCGTATTCATTAACAAAGTTGAAATTTTCTCACTTGAGTGGAGAAATATCTTGACTTGAGTAAAATTATTTCTCAATCAGGCTGACAACGAAATAATTTGAGATGAGATAACTGTGAGGAAAATTTTGTTTTTTTAAATTTGTAATTTGTGTAAATTTCAAACGAATCAAGGAAATGTTTAAGGTAGATTCCGACCTTACTTAAGTTTCGATTTCTCTTGAGGAAATTCTCAAGTGAAGACTTAAGCATTTCCACACAATTTCGATTATGAATAGCTCAAGTGTCTAAAAGGTTCTTCCAGCGTAGACTTAAGAAAAATCTCAACATGAGGGACGTCTATAAATTCCACCTTTAGTACAGATTTGCCGGACCCACTTTTTTCGCATTCTCTACCATCGTAATGTCATGTTTGATTGCTATCTCGAGTTCACTTATTTTTAGGAATCCTAAACTTGCCCTATATACTTTCTTTATTGCAAGTAAAAAGACTGGAGTTTATCCAATTCAAATAGCATTGAATAATTCGCAGTCCAAGATGAATTGGAGTTAAAATAGGACTATGAATCCGCCCCATTGTTTTCGTTGCGTCTCGTCATAGATGACATCAACTTCTACCTTTCTCATCTGCCGTGGTTCATGTCAATGAGTATTACAGGTCTAATATGTTACGAAATTGAAATGATTTAAAAGGTCAGATTATTAAATAAAAACAAACAAAAAAAAACTTCAATGCAGGAAGTATTTGCTAATAAAATTTCTTAGATATTTGTTAGCTTAACAGGAAGAACATATAATAATAATGTTTGTTAATATTATTATAAGGTTACATTCATCCAGATGGTTTCTTTTTGTTTATGTAATTTTTATTCCAAAGAAACATTTTATCAAGACCATTATGCTTCCTGAAATGTGGTGTAATCCATTTTATCTAATTCCTGTTGATATTAAACAAAAAAAATTGATATTAATACAAATTTTTTTGACATATTTCTGAGAAATTGTAAAAACAAATAGTCTGTTTGTCAATAAATTAATATTTTTGAATAAAAAAAAAAAACAAAACAAAATATAAAAAAGCTGTCTCTTGTAGGTACAGGAAGAAACCGTATTCTATTTATGTAAATAAAATAAAACGTTTTTCATAAAGAAGATTATAAAAGACATTTTTTTTTAAATTGTTTATAATACTTGTGGATCTTAGAAGCAAGAGATGACGTTTACACTTTTTGTGTGTTTAAAATTTCATTTTGGAATATCTACCATGAATTCTAGCGATTTCCAAGAAGTTATAGTTAAAAATACAAAAATGTAGTATCTAAAAAGTCATTTTCGGAACAAGAGGTGACATTTTTCAATAATATGAATTAACGAGTAATAAGTTTTGAGGTAAAAAGTGATTTATTTTCTACTTATAAAGTCTTACTGGACCAAAGTACTTTCCTTTGCAAAACAGCATTTAAAAAACAGACCAGGGGCCAAATCATTACATACCCAAACAATTGAACGTAATCATGTTTGCTTTTTTGTTTCCTTAATTTTTTATACAGATTATGCAGAGACATCGTTAACACATTTTTATGTTTCTCGTTTGCGTTTGCTGAGATTCCAACCCTAAATAAACAACATACAGTATTCTCTTCCATACCGATTCAACATGTTCTTAGGAAAAGGGCTTCGAACTATTGGCGCAGTTTTGTTCCCTTTTCACTTTAATATCTTGTTTCTTCTATTAAAAATGTACGAAAAGCGAAAAGGGTACGAAACTACCAGAAATTTTTTATTCAATGTTAATCCATTTTGATACCCTAGGGATTATGACGACCATATTTCATATTACGTTTTCAGTAAGAAGAGAGTACTTCTAAGCTGTTGATAAAATGTCTGTCAGAACATAATCACTTGACGGGACTAATTCACTTGTTTCTGTGGTTATCTCTTCAGGGAGGAACACTAACTTTCTTCTACAAAACATACATAAATTAAAAGGTTAACGACAAATATCAACTGAAACCATTATTTAAATAGTGGCAGAGCTAGAAATTATACGGTCACTGTGGCGTATGTGTAACATTTTTTTTTCCAATACTATTCCTATGCAAAATTACGGTCAATACAAAAAATGTATTGCACAGGGAGTGTAACGAAATCCTACCAGATAGAATCCAGCGTAAAGAAATCCCGCCGACCATAATTGAGCTGGCGGGATTTTGGCGGGATTTTAAGTACCTACCGCACTAGATAGTATTAGATTTTTTTTATTTTTGCAAAATGTTGATTGAATCTCTCAAAAAAGTTTTTTTTAGTTTTGAAAAGATTTTTCACTAACGAAATTTGATCAGTATGATCAAAATTATTAATAATTAATTTAAATCTTATGCCAGAAATGAGACATTATCTTTTAAATTATTTATTTTATACCAATAATAATGTTCCCCAAATATGTTGCAGACATAATAGACCCCTATTGCTTTAAGCTCAATAACGACTTATGTTTAATTTGTATAAACAGTTTTTTGAATTTACGACAAAACTGCTTCAAATGAGAAATTACTCTATACGTAATCACCCTTATTACCGATGTCATTTGTACTAAAACGACGGGAAAAGTAAACGCTCTACAAGCGACAATTGGTGTTTTAGTACAAATTTAACTTCTGCATTCTCTTTGCTTTTCACTTGTCTTCCCATCTTGCTGTGAAATGTTTTACTCTGTTTACTGTAGGAAACTTCTTTCCAACTGATTCTCATGAAATCGAGTGACCTATTTCATATGAAATACAGCGCTAACGAAAGATAGTTTTTGGCGTTCAGCGTTCAAACGTAACCAACCCCTAAGAACAGCATTTTGAGGCATAATTTAAAACCAACCCACAGAATAAATTAAAATCAAAAATAAAAACAAAAAAAAAATTATTTTGATGACCAATTTTCTTCCAACCCTTTTAATTTTGTCTTCTGATTTTTCGACATATTAATTTCTGATAATCTGAACACTATTTAATATTGTGTGATTATATATGCTTAATTTTGACCAATTAGCAAAAAAAAAAGCCCTTTATCACTCATGACGTTTGTAACATGATTTTCTTAATTTTATAATACTTAAAATTTCTTAAAATTTAGTGTTTTAATTTAGTTCTCAACTTTTTCTTATAATTATAGTGTTAAATTATCAAATTTTACTTTTTTCGAACTTTTATTATTGTCGGAATGGAGCTTAAAAAATTGCCCTACAAAAATATCAACTTTAAGCGTTTTTCGTAAATCATTTTCATTTCAAACATAGTTTACCCTACTTTCCAGTTAAAACAAAATATTTTCTTTGTGATAACAAAAATAAGGTAACACCTATTTCAAAAATAAGAGTTGTAACTATATTTATTTACCAACTTTTGGCGAAATAAAAACAGTTCTAAGACTCTTGACGAATCAGGAATTAGTGCTGAACCGAAGAACATTGTTAGTAGGTTTCACTTAATTCAATGGTTAGTCGAATAATAAGTGAATATAAAACGCACCTGATCCATTGCTGCCAAACCAAAGGGCAACGAGATCTTCATTCGGCGACGAGTGATAATGGTTTCCATACAAATAAGGACTAGGATAGTCTAATAATACTCGACGAGATGAAGGGGATTCAGCTAAATCAAGGTGGAACAAGAGAGGACAAAGTCAAATGTCATAAAGCTCAATATAAATTTATAGATAGGAGGTTGGTACTTTTATAGGAAAATAGGAAACGTATGTTTTTTTTTTTACAAAAAATAAAAATTACCTTGAATTTGTGCAGCGTACTCAGAAGCCTTCTGTAAGTTAATTCTAGGCCTTGGTAGTGGTTTTGGAAGAGATTGTGAACTGGAAATTATTGTTGATGAAGTTGTAGTTGTTGCTCCAGAACTAACCGATGAAGAATCTAGAAGAAGTTGTTGAACTTGAAGTATATCCACGTATTCGTCGAGTCCACTTCCAGAAGAATGAGGAACAACCGAACGTCCTGTACTTGTGAGTGGGGGAGGTGGTGGTGGTAGCGGCAGTTGTGAAAGATGATGCGAATGCAAGTAGTTTCCACTTGAACCTGGATTACTATAGAATCCGTATTGTGGGACTGACAGCTGTGAAGCTGTAGAAGTTGGAGGCAAACTAGAAGATTCAGAAGTCGATTGAAGATTTATTGCTGCAGAAGATGATGGTGTTGCAATAGTTAGTTCCTGTTGATGATCTTGATCTTCTTGTATTGGATTTTGATGATGGAGAATGCCACTATGATGATCAGATTCACGACGCATTGCTAACAACATTTTCTCCTTTACAGAAGGGATTTCGAGATAATTGACGATTTAAAAAAACTAAAAGGCAAATAGCTATGGTCATTAATGACGCTTGCAACTCCATTGATGTTTTGAAAAAGATAGAGCTCTATGTTTCGTTTTCAGTCTTATTGAGTTATTTTTTTGTAGATTGTAAGTTTCCTTTTAAATTTGAACTTTTATTTGAAGTATGCTGAAAAAGAAAAAAAATTATATTAAAAAAATGTTGGAAAAAATAGTGTAGTTGTGTATTAAATATTTTGCCACATTTTGGGAGAGACGCATTTGTTTTCAGTATAAGTTGGTGTAAAAAAAAATCTCAAGTTTCTCATAAGATTCTGTAGTGAAAATTACATTAAGATCGGTGAGCCCTGAGCGAAAAAGTGGAGAATTTAATCACAAAAAGAAAAACAAAAAAATGACAAGATGCCCTTAATACCAAATATGATTTTTTGCAGAGATGCAAAAAGCTCAAATTTCAGCTCAGCTCACAGCTCAGCTCAAATTTGAGCTAGCTCTTTTTTTGAGCTAGCTAAAATTTGAGCTGCCGGTTGAGCTGAGCTGATTTGAGCTGAGCTGTTAGTTGAGCTGAGCTGTTAGTTGAACTGAGCTGTTAGTTGAGCTGAGCTGAGCTGAGCTGATTTGAGCTGATCTACTATTTGAGCTGAGCTGTAAATTGAGCTGAGCTATAAGTTGAGCTGAGCTGTTAAGCTGAGCTGTTACTTAAGCTGAGCTGTTACTTGAGCTGAGCTGAGCTGAGCTAAGCTGGTTGAGCTGTGTTGTGCTGAGCTCATCTAAGCTGAGCTAAGTTAATTCAGTTCAGTTGCGCTGATTTTTTCTATGGTAAGAGTTGATTTAATTTTTTTTTTTTGGTAAAACATTGCAAATTGAGTAATCTGGTGTTGTCGTAACTTTACATTATGGATAGATCCTAAAATCATATTTCTGCTCTATGAATTGCATGTTTGTAAATAGATTGAAGTTAAATACTTGTAATACTTGTAGGTATGGTAGATTTGTTAACTTTTGCGTAGCAAACATAATAAAAGATTATTTTTGATAGAGAATAAGTTGTTACACTCGGACAATTATAATTGGATATACGGGGTTAGTACTCTTGGCGTCAACTTGTGACCGATATTTTACAAAATGCATTTATACAGTCATTCTGTTTTTCTAACAGGTTAAAATATACAAATTTACCAGAATCACCCATTGTAAAATTTTGGGTTTTCTTATTTCAATTACAACCATTTCATTACCAATCAGTTACCTAAACTTGCATTAATGTATATCTCATTCACCAAAAGGATATCGGAAAAACCACTGATGACCATCGATTGCAAATACTTCAAGAAAATCCCAACTACCTGACTTTTTAAATCGCAAGACCCATTCATATATACCATCGGTTTACTTTTATTGCCTTAATGTTCCCTTACTGATCGTAACCCAACATATTTTTATCATCCTCATAAATTTGTTACATTATACAATACAATTAGCAACCTTCCCTGTACCTAAGAAGTTATTTAATAAAATCTGTTTTGCGGTCAAAATGGGTAATTATCGATTTCTGGAAAAATTCTATTATCGAGAAGTTTTTTTTATTAATATTTATGGTGTTTCTTTGAAGATCTATATTTCACTTGCCCTCTCTTCCGCCTCGATGTTGAAACTTGCAAAAATAGTACAAATCGTAACTTAACTTACTATACCTACTTCCAAATCATTTTTCTTCCCAATTATATAATATTATATTATATCATTATTATTATTATAGTTATTATTGTACTATTCGTACTAGAATGTCAGCTTGTTAGACTTGACCATTCTTTATTCCGTCAATTTCATTGAATGTTTGAACAACAACAACAACTTAAAGGCGCTACCACTCTTGTTTGGCTGGAAATATAGCTATTTCGTGCTTTGCCACTTATGCACTCATCTAATCTATCTAATCTATATTACCTATATCAAAATTTAGTTTTACTGCATTCAGTTTTACTTAGAATATTTCGGGTCGGTTTAGCTCAGTTTACTTCAGCTCTCCAGCTCATCTGAAATCAGCTCATCCCAAATGACAGCTCAGCTCAGCTCAAATCAACAGCTCAGCTCAAATGACAGCTCAGCTCAAGTGGCAGCTCAGCTCACAGGTCAGTTCTGATTTGAGCTAGCTCACATTTGAGCTAGCTCATTAATTTGAGTTGGTTTATAAGCTCAAATGTGAGCTAGCTCAACTTAATGAGCTAGCTCAAAAGTGAGCTAGCTCAAAAGTGAGCTAGCTCATATAAGAGCTAGCTGTGAGCTGAGCGCAGCTCACTTTTGAGCTATGTTACAACCCTGATTTTTTGTTTTGAAAAGTTGGATTTTCATTTGTTCATCTGCTCCCAAACTTCTCATAATAGATTTTCGCGTACATAGATGCAATAATAAAAACATAATGAGAACTATTCTAAGACAAGAAAAACAAATTTTACCGTCTGATCAATATTTTAGCTGAAAACAAATCATGTACAAAAGTCACTATACTGACATAAATTACATCATTTTGATCAAATCGTATCTCTTGCCGTGCATGTGAAATGAATCTGGCGAGCTTCCATTTATGGAAATAGCATGCAATAACGTTTTGAGTCTGAGTGCTAACAAGAAGTAGAAAAACGATTTGTAATTATCATTATGCATCAGTAGTGGAAGGAGACAATCAACATCACCAAAGCGCGTCAACTTAGCAATCATCATCATCATCCACGTCAACACCAATTTTTGATGCTAAGATTATTTCCATGTCATGTTTTGTTCAGTTGAAACCATTCAACGTCTGCATGTTAGTTGAGTGCAAGTACAAGATTTGAGTATCTTACAAAATGTTTTTTTTTTATTTTTTTTGATTTAAAATGGTATGGTATTATTTATAAATGCTTTAATGTGCATAGTGCTAAATTTTCAAACAGATAAATGTATTATTATCATATCAGCCGTTTTAATAAAACGACTCTGTTGAAGTTAAAGAGAGATAATAATAAAATATGAACAAAAAACGTAAAATGCATATTAGATTACATTAAACCACCTTGAAACTTAATTTGTTTGATAATTTTTTGAGAAAGTTTTATAGAGTGTAGATTGCTCCTAAATATCTTAATGGAATCCTAAAACATTATTTAGCGAGCAATTTAACATTTAAGTTTTTGATTTAAGAATGAAAAATAAGAAATGAAAGAGAAAAGCATCAGCATGCAGAACATTTTGTGAGTTGAGTGATACAGAAAGTTATAATTCCATTTCATCTGAAAAATGTATGAACATCCAGTCAACCAAATAATATTTTTATTATTGGACCTGATGTTTCTTTTTGAATTTCTTTTTGATTTGCTTTTGTTTTTTTTTTTTCATTAATAGGACAAGTATTGGTTTAGTGTCAAAAAAATAAAATGCACGGACTTGCTCTTGGGGTTAAAACTGTTGTGAACGTTTCTTATGTATCAAGTTTTTAAAATTAAATAATGTTATAAGAAATAAAAAAAATTAAATTTATTATTAAAGTGACATAAACAACTTTTTTAATTGTTTTGAGCTTCAAACAAATGATTTGATAAAAAAAAATTGAAAATTGTCATGTTAAAAAAAAAATAATTTTGTATTTATAAAAGTCCTCAAACCTTGTTTAAAAATAAAGTTGGTATGCCATTTTTAAAATAATATTATTGCACATCTAAAACCAAAATTTAAAAACATACAGTGACCCATTTTCAAAATATTGATTTTTCAAAAAAAAAAAATTGAAGGTTTCTTAAAAATTCAAAAATAATTTTTTTGAAAATTTTTATATTAAATAATTTTAAAACTGCTAAGGAGATTTTGTATAAAAAAAAATCATCAAAATCGGTTCGTTTAAGTGAAGGTCACAAATGAAAAAACCGTTCTATGGGAGGTACCGTAGTAGAATTTTTACAAACATGACAAAAGCAGACACAAAAATTTTAATCAAAATCGTTACAGCCGTTTTTGAAAAAAGATTTTGGTCCTAAAAAAAATTTAATTTCCCCTCTAGGCAATAATCAAAGATCTTTGACCAGCAAATTTGAAGAAATTCGCTTCAGCTGTTTAGGCTGTAGCTCAAGGCATACACAGAGAGACTAATATTTTCTATTACCTTTGCTTTAAAAAAAATAATATTTCATAAACAAGTATATTTGCGTTGTTTAAGGCTTAGCATACGTGGTCAGTTTGGCCTAATGTTCGGCCTGACCTGATTGAAATCTGGACCGTTTAAAATGGGTAGCTGTGTACAGCACGCAGGTGATTGTTTATTAAACTGATAGTTTTAGATTGATGTGATTTACGAATATGACCTATAGGCTATGGTAAGTGCGATTGTGCAATGTGCAAGCCAAGCGACCACAAAGAAGAGTAAAACATCAATTTTAAACTAACGTAATAGCTAAAAAAAAATGCAATAACGATTAAACTTTGAATTCCGATAAAGAATTTGGCAATCCCAGACGTTTTCTATGAGCCGGCTGATCAACGAACGCAAGAAATCGAGTTTTCACATTAAAAAGTTACCACTGCCACTATCTTAAAAAGGGCTTTTTTATTCATCTAGTTACACTGAAAATACATGGTCATATCAATTCATTATGCCATAATATTCCATAAAATGGCTAAAATGGCGGAAGCAACAAATCGGACAAGGAGACAAATGTCCAACGGGACTGACAATTTTTTTTTGTGGTTTTATATATGGAGGGAGGTCTCACGGTTGTAGCGGAACAAGTAAAAAAAATCCAAATCTAGTGAGCAAGGCTTAACTCTATTAGGTCTGTCATTATTTTGGTTAAAAAGTGTTTCGTTTCAAATTGTCATTTGTTCGAGAAAACCATTCACCATTAGATTCAATTGTAGTGTACACGGTTAAAAATTTTGGAGTACTTTTTAATATTTTTTGGGTTGCACATAGGTCCACACCAAAAATTTATTAAAATTTAATACACGACAAATATTAAAATTTTTCAGTTAATACAAAATATATCAAAATTTAATATATGGAAGAATATTTTATAATTCAATTGTATTACTTTTCAATACAAGTTTTATCAAAACATTCTTATACTATTATTCTTTCATTTTCTCTCTCTTTCATATTCTCTCTAAATTCTTCAAAATGAAACCCATTATTTTGTTATATTAATTTCTTTATTATTTTTTCGCAAATTATGTGAAGTCAAATCTTATATGGCAATTTAAATTTTATCAGTAATTCATACATTGTACTCAGAAAAAAACCAAAAGCGCCTTCAAAATAGTGCAAATTGAGATCACTTGTTCTTAAAATTTTATCAGCTCAAGGAAAACATTTTTTTGAAAATGGTTTCTGTTATCGTCTACGTCTGGCTTGCTCTTTAAATACAGCTCGATTAAAATGTAATTTCTTACATTAAAATGTAATATTAGATTATTTGATTTTAATCCTTTGGATTACATTCTAATCTTCTTCATATTGAAAATATCAATTTTAATACAAAACTATTAGAATGTAATACAAAATATTTAAAAAAATACATAATATTTACAGAATATTAAAAAAAAATATTCACTGTATTTCATACGGCTGTAATACAAAGGCTGTATTAAAAAGTAAGCCAAAATTTTTAACCGTGTATTTACTCTAACTCTCTTTTGTGAATTGGTTCAATTCAGTTTTTAGCCCTCCATATATATTTGTTACATAGTGTACTTATTAATCTTTTTTGCAGATTAAAACGCAAAGGAAGTCTGACTCTCTTGTTAGTTATCCACGTTACCCCTTAACTGCCGGATAGAATGCAGTACAAACTGAAGGTTGATCAGCAAATGCAACCCCTTATTTAAACAGTGAATTGACTTTTGTAGTCTTGAAATTGAAAAAGTTTTATGGTTACCTTTTAACTGGCTAAGATTCATTGCATTGATTGCATTTGGCAACCAATTGCCGAATTCTTTTGAAACTTTTAATGATATTTTTCAAAACGTTGACTGAGCATCGTTTTCCAAAACATTGACAACGACTGCAGTGGTATTTCAAATACCGTGCTGTAGGTACCTACACCATTTTAATCTTGATCGTGACGAAAGAACAAATCAGAAAAGACTCAAGACATTGTTTTTAATCAAAAGAATACTATTGTACACAAAAACATAAAATACAAAATATTAACAATTTTGTATGATGAAGAAATGAAATCGTAGTGAAATCGAGATCTAACGAGCTAGACCCCAATTATCGAGGGTCCGAATATAACAAAGTTCTAACTCAAACAAAGTGCTAAATTTGAGTTCTAAAGCGTTAGAACTTGGTGAAGAAATAAAAATGAAACAAATTGAGTTTTAATTTTTCCTTAAACCGAGTTTTAACTAGAACTTTGTCAAGAAATTGTCCGTTACAGTCTTAAATTAATACTGCCTATCAAAAACACATGTACCAACTATATTGTAGTACATTGTTTCATGAAATTTAAACAAATTTCATTCTATTTTGTAGAAAGAAATCTGAAAAATATGACAGTAAACAAAAAAGTTTTAATTTTTCTTGAGTAACCCACTCGAAGCTTTTTTGAGATTACGGTAGCTTCCTCCACTGGTATCTGTTCGAGTTCCATCGATCAAAGCAGACTTGCTAGATTTTGATGAAAGTATTGTGAAACTTTTATAGCACGTAATGTAATGAGTGTTTATATTAATTTAAAGATAATTTGATTGTGGTGCTCAATGAGATTGAACAAAAAGTTTATATAGCTTGGGTAAAAAAGCGTCGTATAAAAAACTCTTTCTAACGGTAACTCCACTCACAGGCCGTGTAAATTTCAATTTCCAAAATTAAAACAAATAAAAAGTTAACAGCAAAAAAAAGTTTGAAACGCTCAAAAACTTGGACCGAAAAATGTTTCTACCGTAACTCATTAAAAAAAAAAAAAAAAATGCACGACTGGGTCGCACGTACTTGATCTTGTAGATAAAGTTACTATTTATGCTAAGCATTTTTAACTAAAAATTTGTAAATGCAGTTTTAGAACTTTAACACCCTAACAAAAACGAAACAACGATGACGAAATATTTTAAGATGAATTCAAAATATTTCTTGAATTTACCTTTTCTATGAATTTTTTTTAATAAGTATTCCTAGTAATAATTTAAGCAAAATCAAAAGCAAATCCATGATGTTCAAGATTTTTCTTGTCCATTTGTGTAGATTCTTAAACATTAGATTAAAAACGAATTAATCTAGTTGTAGTAAAAAAATTGGGGTGTCAACTCGTTCGACGGCGATTTTACAATCGATTCTAACCAAATTAACAAAATAACCAAAAGTCCAAGTAAACAAGAAACGAAATGACCATAGTCATAATTATCTTTATTTAAAGTGACTCAGAGCTTTTTTAATAGAAAAACAAGAACATAAAATGCGAAGTGTCCATGGGGCGAAATAATCGAAAACCTAAGTTGCAGAAAACTAAAAAAGGGATTATGAACAACTAAAATAATTGTGTGAAAAACGAAATAAAAAATTTTAAACAATAGGTACCCACTTTTCGAGATGTACAAAACCATTTTTTTTCAACATTACCCCAGTTTACTCTAATTCCCCGACGGAATTTAAGAAAATCCAGTTTTATCGGAATCTAATGTAAGATTCCACTTATCTTTTGGTGTACATATTTGTAGAAAATGAATCAGTCTGTAATTTAATAAATTTATTGTGTAAAATTATAAAAAAAAAATAAACCCATTATAAAATGTAAGTGTGTTGCTCCTAGTTATCTTCATATAGTGTCTGTGTGAAAAAAAAACAGTAATATTGGGCTGAAAAAGTCGATCTGTTATTACTGGTTAAATATTTTTATAAACGCGCCGGTAAAGAATTATATAAAAAAAAAAAAAAAAAAAAAAATAAAAATGAAGGGTCGCGGGAAAGAACGATCACATTTGTATACGGTTCTCCGTATTTTCAATTCTAAACTTTCAAGCCTGGCTCAAATATTTGGACTCTTGTTGTAGTGATCTATATTTTATCTCGAAGTTGTTTATCAATTATCACCTTTTTCTCAGTTTGCTACTGTTTTAATTCTTTGGAAGGCGATTCTTTATTAAAAGGCCTTGAATAATTTCATTTCCGACAAAAATTGAATATGATCGATCTTTCACGTGGCCCGTCAAATACATAAGATTAAAATTTTCAGTTTTGATTTCCTTCAATAATAAATACTTTATGATCAAGAAAAATGTAAATCTATAATTTATTGTTTATTGTTGTCTTGAAGAAAATTAAATTCTCACCTGTTGCTTGCGATTAATTCTTCTAATTTTGTTTAAATTGACACAAATTAGTTTAACCATAGAAACCATCAAAAACTAAAAAAATATATATATATATATTATATACATAACTTTATACGATAATCTTCACGAAACAAAAAAAAAAATATCACATCACAGAAAGCGCACACTGAAATAAACAAATTGACTTAAGGTTTCAAAAACAAAAAAACTATTTTCAAAACATTTTCTTTGAAATATTTTTCTAAAATAAGAGACCGTCCGCATCGCGTCGGTTACGTTGTCATTTTCACGCACAATAAAATAGCCGGCGGCGTCATTTTGATAAAAATAAAACTAAAAACTAAAATCACTTAAAAATAAAACTATGAACCCTCTAACTGTTGAAAATTAGTTTTGAAATATATTTTTAATGCTTTCAGTTAAGTATAGAACCGAATTAATCCGTTAACTGAAAGATTTTGATAACGTTTTAATTTTGATTTGATTTTTGTTTTATAGTTGACTGCAATACTTTTTGTTTTCTTATTTATTTTTGAAAACAACAAAATAAAACAAAAATTCAGTCTTTCTGTCCGAAGATGAAAACCGCCACTGATCGTGAAGCAAAAAAAAAGTCCAAGCTATAGCACGTTTCACCGGCTGTTTTTCTATTTGTGATTTTATTCTATTTTTTCGGCGTTACCGGCGACAATGTGCCTCAATATGCGGCACTATACGACGACAACGACCGACGAAGGGAAAATAATTCACAACTTGTTGCGACGACCGACGTGTGTTTTGTAGTAGGAAATATAAACACTCACAATCCTTCAGTTTTCCTCCCAAATGAAATGTGAAAGTGAAAATCTACTAAAATATTTCAATGAATCATTTTCAATACACAAACACCCAATGCTGACGTAGGGGGAGTGAAATTTGTTTTTGTAAAATGAGAACGATACATTTTTTTTTCCTTGTTTACGAGCAAGAGAAATTTATTACCGTCCTCACAGTATTCGCATAGATACACTTGTTGAGTTGTATAGTATTTTGAATCCCTTAAAGTGGGTTTGTGGATTGTGGAACTTATAGAGTAGTTGTTGCCGCCGCGCCGGTATAGATCTATGGTTGTTTTAAACACTTTCCACCCGCTGGCATCGCCACCCACACGATTTATTTCTCAACCCTATGAGAGAAACCAAAACGAGAATGTCGTGAGAGAAAGAGACATGATAAAATATAAGGAAAAAAAAAAAAAACTGTTGATCCATTTTCATAGGAGAATTATTTGTTCAGAAAGAGGCTCGCGACACAGGGTTGTATCAGGGTAGCATATATGCAAAGGCGCTGAGCATACCTACTTACAAAATGTGATTTAGAAAATATAGGTAAGTAGGTATGTATCTACTTCGTACTTTAAGTAAAAAACGAATAAGTGTTGGACTTATATTAACCTACATGAAATAGGTAAAACTAACATCAAACAGAAATAACTGCAAAAACTATAGAAGCGGTATTATAAACAATTTCAACTTTTTAATTTTCAGAACAAACGTGGTTGGGTGTGTAGAAATCGGGTAGGCACTGATCGAAGCCAACTTGGTGGCTTCCAATGGTCCGCAACTTTTTCTACACATAAATTATGCTTATTTTACCTCCTCATGGTAACCACAGGATACTGGTCTCGTCCAACTGAACTTGACCTACTAAACTTATAAGCGCGAGTGTTGAAAGCAAGAAACTAAAACATTAAAATAAAAAAGGTTCAAACTTTCTAGAATAGGTTACGGAAGCTAGCATTCTTTTTCAAATTTCATTCATTCTGAATCAAGTTCCGCTAACAAAACTAAAGCTACGCCTAGGATAAGGACCGATCAAACGAATGACATTGGTGAACGTTTGGCGGATTTCTGCAATTTCGACAGTCTTGTAATTGGTGGTACTATATTTGAACACAAGACGTGCCACAAATTTAGATGGGTGTATTTAGGGTGGATAGGCCAGCAACCTCCAACCAAATTGACCACTTTGCGATCAGCAGACGTTTCAGGAGTAGTCTCCTGGACATCAGGAAGAGAAGAGTGGCAGACATGGTAATGGCTCGGGACCACCATATGATGGTAAGACGCACAGCTGCAGTTCGGAGATCCCAAGCTAAACTAGGGGACCATCTTTCCTAAGGACTGAGAACAATCAGCAGCAGTGAACCTTTCCCCATCGAAAACCAATTATATGCTGTTGCTGACAGAATAATCAAACGGACAGAAGGACGAAGAAGTGATTGGCTGTCCGCAGAAACATTGGCAAAGATCGACGAAAGAAAACAACTTCGAGTTGAAGCAGAAAAGGCCGCAAATTGGTAGGCAGAACTGCTTTTAGAATCACTATAAGAAGCTTACAGGTACCTATACAAAGCTCAAACCAACACCCGGTGAATGATATAGATAGTTTTCTGCTTCATTCAGATGAGGACCAGCTCAGAAGATGATAAGAATACTTCCCTTCGGTCTTTAACCGCGTTTGCAAGTGATGCACATCCAATACCTGTTGACCGTCCGCAGCAACAAATGCCCGAATACGCACTACACCTCCCAGTAAGAGAAGAGATCATTGTCACGATTAAAATACTGAAGAACAACAAGATGGTAAGACTGGACGGTATTCCTGCAGAGCTGTTTCAAGCAGAACCAACGATATCGAGTAAGCTACTGCATCCACTCATAAGGAAGCCCTCCCTGAGTGAGTGGAAAGAGGGAATGATCGTCGAAGAAAGGTGAAAACTGGATGGAGGTTCGCATTCAGCCTGCGGTTGCCAAAATAGCAAATAAAGGAACATCTAGAAGACACACTCGTCGCCAAACAAACAGGTTTTCGCACTGGTTCATTCTGTGTTTACGACATTAACACCTTGCGCATCATTATTGAACATTGCATCGAATATCAATCACCCCTTCACTTGCTGTTCATTGATTTCGAAAAAGCGTTCGAAAGTGTCAACAGAAAATTTATTTGGATTGCCCTACGCAGGAGGGGCGTTCAAGATAAGTTAATTGGTATTATTGAAGCAATTTACGATGGATGCAAAAGTCACGTTCTGCATATAGAGGAATGTTGTCAGATGAATTGCAGATCCCAATTGGAGTGAGGCAGGGTTGCATACCTACTATCGCCAATACTATTGCTGTTAGTAGTAAGTGATATGCTACGTGCAGCCCTGTTAAACGGAAATGGTGGAATTCAATGGAGTCTGACATCCCAACTAAAACATCTGGACTACGCGGACGACGACGTATGCTTAATTTCTCATAGAATCATGGATCTCCATCAAATGACAACAAGGATGGAGGGAGAAGCAGAAATCATGGGGCTACAAATTAACACGACAACACACAAAAATGATCAGCCACTGAAGTAACTCATCCGTTCAAGTCAATATTTCTGGACAAATGGTAAGGAAAGTAGAAGAGTTTCAATATCTTGGGAGTATTGTCTCTTCCAAAAGTAGAACCGGAGAAGACGTCGACAGTCGTATTAATAATACCTTTCAAAAGATAAATAACCGACTTCAAATTTAAGATATTTTCTATTTGATGCCATTGTAAACCAAATTTAAATTGGACCCTATGGAGACCACCAGCTTCCAAAGTCATCAAAATCGATACACCCAGTCAAAAGTTCTGAGGTAACAAATATTAAAAAAAAAACATAGAGATGAATTGATAACCTCCTCCTATTTTAAAGTCAGTTAAAAAAACAAAGGCTGCTTTGCTTAAAGACCATGCTTAGACCGTTCCGCTCAAATATTGAATCCGTGCTTCTCTATGGCTGCGGCACGTGGAAAATTTTAACTACTGTCACAAGTAAGCTGTAATATTTCGTAAATAGGTGTCTACGAAACATCTAAAGGATTTTCTGGCCCAACCGTATTTCTAATGAAGAACTCTTCATAGGAGAACAAGTCAAGAATCCATAGACTTATCCATAGACGTAAGTGGCAATGGATTGGCCATACGCTTCAAAAAGGCAATGATTGCATTGCTGGCCAAGCAATGGAACCCACTCACACCAAGCAGGTAGAGGGTCGGGTCGGCCGAAAATCACATGGCGCAGGACAGTCGAAAGGGAATCTGCCCAGCTGTGAAAAAGTTGGAGAGAACTACGATATATTTCCAGAAACCGTACACGATGGTGCGTAGGAGTTGGAGTAGTGGAGGCCTTATGCCCCTTGAAGGAATCACAACGGACTCATCAAGGTCTGAGGACCTAATTTAGCAAGTACGCATTTACCTCGTTTCTTGTATTCAAAAAATATTGAATTGTTTTCCCCAATGGACGCAGAATTCCAATTTTTGGTTTTTCATTTTTTTCTTTATTTCCAATATAAATCTCTAAAAAAATTCACTTTTGTTCAATTATTTTGGAATTTTATTAAATTTATTCCAAACACACGAATCATCTGACGTTTGACACTTTTCACGAACTTGCTCTTACCCAAAAGCAGGGAAAGAAAATGCTGTCTTAAACTGTTCTCAAAAGCTTCATGGAACACAAAGTGACAGATTGTAGAACAGTTTGGGGCAAGATTTTTTTCTCATGGAACACAAACTGATCTTTTTCGGTCTTTTCTGTCCGGAACAGATTCATTAAACACACCTATTAACTTTTTTAAAAGTTTTTCAATTGTCAGATAAACAGTCAGTTAGTACTTGTTTATAAGATAGAACAAAAACCTATTTTTCAAGAGTCAGATATTACGTATTCTTTCGAATGATTATTTCAATAGTCGAATAAACTTATCTGCTCATTTCAGAGCTTGTTAAAAAATATTCCTAGGAATAAATTTTCAAATACAAATCCAACAGCCCTACAACAAATAAAAACAAACAACAATACAAAATTTGGTTATGAAAATGACTTTTGAGTTCAAACATTTTCAATTTTGATTTTCAATTTTGCTATTCTATAAAATAAATAACTGAGTGTATGCTTTTCAACGATGTACCTACATTTGTATGGCTGGTATCAGTTCCTGTTTGTACCCCCCTTTTGAATAGTCACTTACCATATTCTACACAATTGTATCAGTGGTTTCTATGAGAAAACACTTTACACAAATACACCCCTGTTCAGTTCATGTGTAAAATAATTACGAGACGACCTCTGCTCTTTCCGCCCACCATCAATGTTCCACGTGAAAATGCCAAAAGTAAAGTTCAAAGGCCATCGTTCTTTCTGCTGAAAATCTATAGGGAAGCTGCCAGAGAAATTATCAAAACAAACCCTAAAAAAATGTTCGTTTCTTCTTCTTTTGACGCACCATTCTACTCCTTTTTTTATACCACCCGCTTTGCTGAGTGAAAAGGCGACCTTTGCAAAAGGGCAAGTCAAAGAGAAAACAAACGGCTATCACGGGTATTGGCGAATAGGAATATGAACTTTTTCTGAAGAGCTACTTATAAGCATAAGCTGTCTTACATTGTTTTGTTAACATTTCCAGTGGAACTTCCATGAAATGATATTTTGTTGCTGTTGTTAATACCCTGCTGTTTGATTATTCATACACCCACAGCCGTATATATAGCCAACCGCCTCAACCTGTGCCACCTACATGCGTAGGTGGCCAGCCCCAGAGTTGTTACTTTGACGACAAACGACCGACGAAGACGACGACAACGACAACTAAGAAAAATAAAAATATTAAAACCTTTCGCACAGTAATTTGTAAACAGGCAAATAGAAGAAAACAAAAAATAAAAATACAGTTTCGCAGCCATTATGATTATGAATGAAAGTGCTTTTTTTGTGGAGAGGGGATTTTTCGTGACACCCCCACAGTTTTGATTATGAGAGGGTTGCGGCGGCGGCGGGCGGGCGGAGAGAAAAGTTGGAACATAAATTTATTACAGTTGAGTTTTACGCTACGCTCTTCTTATGAAAGGAAACATTGTCAAAGCGCTGTGTTTTAACACCATCATACAGTGGAAAACTTTTTTTGCTAAAGTAGGAATAAATATTAAAATCGTATTTAGATTTCATCACATTGACAAATAAGGTGCACCACGTGGATTTCGTGTTGCGTATGTGTTTTCTCCATATTGCAGGATGCTGAAAATATATATTTGATTTATATTTAATATCTTTAAGCAAAGTCATCTATCGAATTTTAATTGATTGAAGTTTTCTGAAAGCTTTTTATTTTTTTGTATGAATTTCGTCGTTTAAATCCAGCCAAGAACATTTCTTGGTCCACTGTAGTATATCGCGTATGTAGGTTTAGGTTTGTTGGTAAATTCTGAATTTGCATTGCTCTTTTTAAAATAATAAGACGCTAAGATTTTTGATTTATACATACTAAGAGAGGCATATTGCCAAAGAGAAATAGAGTATGTTCTCTTAAAATTTTGAGTCTAACACCTGTTTGATTTTCAGTGGTGTGGGCTTGGTAAAGACACTAGTAACTAAACTTGGTGGTTTTGTGAATGAATGCCTTATTTTAAGTAGAAAATCTCTCTTATACCTTGGACACACTGCTGGTTTTAAAAACCACAATATAATCCTACGATCTCAGCACCAATGTTTCACATGACACATGTCATTTATAAATACGTTAAATAATAGAGGGCCAGTGTGGCTTCCTTCAAGTATACCAAAATAAATATTTATAGTTTAAGATACTTTATTCTTGAAGACAATTATGATTAGTTTCTTTTAGTCTTTTGCGATACTGGCAAAGCTATACAGCCGAATTGATAACCTTATACTTTTTTACTTGCTCTATAAGGTTTCGTGTCGAGTTTTCTCGAAAAAGTCTCTAACGATTTTGATTAAACTTTTTAATACGATTTCTTCAAATACGATAAATTTTTAGAATTTTTTTCAAGAAAATCTATCGATCCGTTTTTTTTTTTAAATATTTTTTTATTCAAATTTTTTCAAACGATTTGTCAAAAACATTTGGTATGTCATTTTTAAAATAAATTAATTAAATTTTGAAGAAAAAAAAAAAAACAAATATCATTGGCAATATCGCAAAAAAATAATTTTTCAACAAATAATGCAAAAAGTGTTACCGTTTAAAAAAAAATATTTCTTTTTGCTTATTTGTGCACAACATCAGATATCTAAAAGCTAAAATTTTCAAGCTCAGTTAATACATAATAACTTTGGATTACATTAGCAAGTTAGTGCGATCCAGTCGTGCATTTTATTGAAGTTGGTTAAATAAAAGATTTATTCAAAAAGTGTCAGAAAGTTCTTTTATGCGGGATCACGTAATTACCAGGATCCCTTCGGAGGGAAAATTCCAAATCTACCAAATACTGAGATTGAATCTAGTCTGCGTGATTGGAAAAACTAGGTTTAAGTGCTATAACAAGTTGAGGATTCTTGAAAATTGTTACTCCAACAGTGCGATAAGACAAAAACTGAGCCTGTAGCAGATAAAATATTTAAGAACTAGCTGACCCAGCAGACGTTGTCCTGATTTTTATTTTGTAATAACATTTATTGTCTTTTTTGTTTAACACGTTAAATCAATGCGAAACGGTGTGAAAGCAAAATCATAGCTAAAAAATGTTGAATTATATTTATTTTTTATGATTTTACACTGTTATTTTTCTGTGTGTATAACACCATCATTTAAGAAATTGGCTAGCCACTGGCTGGCACGATTTTTCATTGGCTTCATAATTTAAGCATTTTAAATCTTTTTATTCAAGTGCTGTTAGATATACAACATTTTTAGTTTTCCCACTTGAAGTTTTAGCTGGCTTAATATTACAATTGTCCATATCCATGTGAGGAACATGCAACAATGCGGAATACCGAGGAAAAAAACCTTTAAAAAAGTTTTAAAATCAAGGAATATACGTGAAAAGTCGCGAAAAAGTGTGAAATACCTGAGAAAGACACATGTCAGATTGAGATTGTGCTTGGGGTTAAAATTTCATTTACCAGTATTCCGCGCTTTTCTCCATTGTATTCTCCTATTCTTACCACTGTATGTCTCATATTTTTCTGCGAATTTTCACACTATTTTCCGCGACTCCACGACTTCCACTTTTTTCATGACTTCCCATGCAATATTTCGCGATCATTCACGTGGTATTCAAAAGTTCCGTTCTTTCACTACTTCACCAATATTTCGCGCCATTATCCATGATGTTCCGCGCTTTTTGTCGCGCATATTTTTCCACAACTTCTTAGGCTTTTTTCCGAGACTTTTGAAGCTTCGCTATGACTTTCTATGCTTTTCTCAGCGATTTACGCTTTTTCTCGGGGTATTAAACGCCGTTTTTGTGACCTATCTTGCTCTTCTCCGAGGTTTTCAAAGGTCTTCCGCTAGTGTTCTGCAATTTTTTCCATTGTGTTCCGCGCATTTTAATGGTACAGGCCGTGATGGTATTTCACATATATTTTTCCGCGACTCTTAATACTTTTTTCCACCACTTTTCTCGCTTTTTTCTATGACTTTCTTTGTTTTTGCGCTGTATTTTTTTTTCTCTCAGTAGTAAATAAAGAGTATCTCGCGATCATAACCCGTAAGTATTCATTTAAATCGAATTCAAATGAAATAAAATAACTATAGAAAACTCGAAAAAAACCTTATGAGTTAATACAGTTCTGAATTACCTCTCAAAGTATAATGCACACAATGCCATCTGCTGGCATTTTCCAACTCAGCATTACGTGTTCTGTTTCTATCGTGTATCAGAGATGATGTTGTATAGGGATTTTTTTTTTGTGATTTTCTTCTTTTTTTCAATGCAAAAAAAAATTAGGAATAATGTAATCTATATCCAAGAAAGTAATTGTCTTTAAGATGTCATGAAATGAAAAAATGGAATGTATTATGAGTATAATTTAAAAAAGTACCCTTTGACCAATGATATGCACATAATGTTTTTTTTATTCTTGAATCTAATGAAAATCGGATACATACCTACCAATTTCGTTAAATCTACCATTCATTTCACAGGGTGTTTTAGTACTCGTTGCATAACGTTCTTTTTCCTTTAAAAAAAAAACACCCTTTAAACCAAAATGTTTCGATGCATTCTTTTGTTACCTGTTTGTGATGGCAGATTAAACATTCATTTCAAATTTTATCACTGTACCACTATTGGAAGGGGTTTCTAAGAAATTAACCCTGTTGGACAGAAAATAGGAATTTACATAGAAAGGACGATTATACTTAATTAATTTTTATTTAATCTCAATGGATTCAACATACAAATTTACTTGTTTTGGCATTTAAATGATCTCCCAAAGACAATCGGTTTAATAGATATAGCTTAACCAAAAATTGCAATATTGATGCAGTTTTTTCAAGATGGTGGCCAAAATCCAAATGGGATTCGTTGGGTCTTTTAGGATATGAGAAAGGACATTACTCCCAACAATTTCCACCAATTAAAATGCTATATTTTGTCCGGACCAGACCTTCCTTTTTGTTTAATTACCCCCTTTCAATAATCTGTATAAATAGTTCTTGAAACTAAAATTTTCTGAACAAATTTTTTTTTCAATTTGTAAAAGTTTTCCGGACCATTTAAAGAAAAAAAAAAATAGTTTTTTCTTTCGTTAAGCTCGATGGGAAATTAATCTTTTCTTAACTTAAAAACTATTATTTAAGCACAACAGATAAACGAACGAGTTAGTTTCGCTTTACTAATATACAAAAATTACAAAAAAAAAATATATATAAATCGTGGATGCTTGAAGCGTATGATTTTTACTATGTACCTTCTACTTCAGTCGAATTAGACGACAACTCGGAATCTTCGAAGTCTTGAACATACCAAAACACGTAGTCGTGCGTATTCCCCCCCCCCCCCCATCAATTTCTGAATAAAACTGATTATGAGTTTAAAATTTCATATAAAAATTGGGAAAATCGTTTGCCTTTTGCACAGGATAGTTACCTATAATAAAAGCAATCTTATGCTTCATTATAAAACCAGATTAAGAAAAGTAATAGTGTTTTTAAAATATATAATAATAAATAATAATGAATACACACTACATTTTGTAAAAAATCTTATTAATTAAAAATAAGATTTAAAATTAAAAGGGTTTTTAAAATTTTAATCTGAAAAGCGTATTAGTTTTGAGATTTTCAGTCGTAAGTACTTTTTATCTTTAAAAAGAAATGATAAATAATTTCTCACGTAGTAACGTATCTGATTAATCGATGATTTATAAGTGCTTTTAGTATATATGCTTTAACAAACTCTCTCAATTTTACAGAAAAAAAAATACTAAAATCGTTGCAAAACACAGAAATAACACCCATAAAAGAAGAACAAACAAAAAATACAAACTGTTCTCCTGTAAAATATCAAAAAAGGAGATATGTGCGTCAGTTCGTGAGAAGAGGCACGATATGACCTATGTCATAGTTCAACCGTTGAATATGGGTATTATCACAAATTTTAAAATTTAAACGTCAACTTTAGAGAGAGATAACACTGCTCGGTTCAATACTGCATTTAAATTAAGGACCTATCTGACAGTCCGAATTTTCATTCTTTCGTTTTCAGTAATTATTAGCTAAATACATTAAGCCCTAATTTATTCACTCTCCATTACATATAAGGTGCCATTAAATAGAGGAAATTTGAGAAATCTCACTCAATTTTATTTTTAGATTTAATTGTAACTACAAATCGCTTTAAAGCAGTATTTCGGTTTTTTGCGGCTTTTTACGATTTTTTCAACGACTTTCCACGCTTTTCTCTGTGACATTTTTCGTTTTACTTCTCTTTTCATGACTTCTCATCCTTTTTTCCCCAGTATTCTGCAATATATTCCTGCGATTTGCTCAAAGTTGGATGAAAACCTTCATCCAGTTATGTTCGTTTCAGTGTGTATATCGGTGAGAGCGGAGCAGAAAACTCAAAAAATAATAAGGGCTATCAAGGAAATTGATCTGGACTAAATGATAAACTTACAGCGGATAACACAACTAGGGCCTTAGAGCCTATGGACACCAGCGTATGACACGAAGAAAGTTGGAGTCATATTCTATTCCGACGGGCAACGTACTAAAGAAGCGTTTTGCATTAAATGACACACACACATTTGGAGAATAACCACTTAGGCGCAACTGGACAGAGCAAGAACATCTCAGAAACGTGCAGTCGTAGAAAAATTACCTTTTTGCAGTAATCGTTGCTCAACCAAGAGTATATTCAGTCGCAAGATATGACATATGAGTCTATAATTGTAATTTTCAAAAAAACATTATCACTTAGTGAGATTTAAGGATTTAAAAATACACTTGTTATATGACAGGTCAAACACAAAATTTTTATTTTACTTTTGGATGTATGAGGTAGGTACTACATATGTATCTATAATTTTTGACATTTTTTTTATAAGACGCACGTGACGTGCCATTTTTCATAAAATATAGACAAATTAATTTTTAATAGAATAGACAAATAAAATTTTAACATAACGTAACACAGACAAAATAATCTATTCCCTTAGTCGATTAAGATCCATTGCGGGCTTACTTTTCTACTGGCATAGACTCAACGTGCAAAACTTCGGTAAAAATTGATGTATGAAACGATGTGAAACACTTTGTTTTTTTTTTCATAAAATTTGCCAGAATAAATGTATGAGATTGTAAATTCATTTAAAAATTACTATCTACTTCTTATTTTTTCAAAAGTACAATATTTATTTTTTCCAAATTGCTATTATTTATGCAAATAAATAGATCTGTTTTTTTCGGAGATAATAACTTACCCAAAATACTTGAACATTTTAGAGAAAGTTTGATGTAAGAATCCAATTAACTGGTAATAATAATAAAAATATAATTTATAGGTAGGTATCATCTATGTTATCAAGAAATAAATATTTTTTTAATTTATTTTTAATTCGAAGCACAAGAATACAATTTTAAAACATTACGAATTTAAGTACACCGCATGTTGTCACACACGCCAAAAAATACACTGTCTATAAACACACTTTCTATTTTGTAAGAGATATTACAAAAACACTGATTCAATCACAATTTTTATTTACAAAACTTTATACCACTTCTAAAATTTTATTGATAAATTAATTCTTCACTAACAGAAGGAAAATTCTAATCGATAGCCCACGTGTTTGTTTGTTTCAAATTAAGAATCGACACACAGGTATATAAATGTGTTTGTTTTCTTTTTTTTTATTTCGTAACTACCACTCTTACGCGCAGTCCTCGAGCGTATACACTACTCCAAGAACAAATAAAACAGTTCAAAAGTTTCGCGCTCGCCGAAAAAAACGATTCTGATCTTTCACGTCGAAAAAAGTCCTCCGAATGCGCCGACACGACAACGATCGGTGATGGTGTGCACATTTGCCGGTATGGCTAAGACACTGCCACAAAAAAAAAATAAAACAAAAACACAGACACACAAAAAAAAAATTGTTATAAAAAGAAGAGAGAGAGCTTCAAAAAGCCCACACATTAACTCTCTCGCACTTGGAAAGAACACTAACGCAATTGGATTGGCATTGGATGGGCTACGAAGGCGGATTTGTAGTTAACTTTTTCGCAATGCTACAATCGCGCACTAAAAATGAAAGCGATTTGTCTGTCACCGACGGTGACGCGACGACAACGTGCAAAGCCTGACGAAAGATGCTGCGATCGCATTTCGAAATTCGAATGCACCAAGCGGTAAGCGGAACCTCTGCTCTCCATCAGGCCACCATTTTGTTACTATGTTGCGTAGTTGTCAGATTCATTGCACTGTTTTCATAATATTCCGCTTTTCATTGTGGGGCTTGTTCTATTTGAAATGAATATTTTCTCTTTGATTTTGATTCGCTTTTGCCTTATTCGGATTTTTTTATTTTCTCGAATGACAGTAGGTCGATTGGGATGTGAAGTCCCCCGCAATTTATTTCCCTTCTTGCTGAGTTTTGAACTATTGTAGCGATGATTATTAGGAAGACTATGCACAGTGGGTTTATTCGTTCAGCTGGAATGGATTGGTGTTTGTTTAACAGGTAAAAGCTAGGCCAATAGAGACTCATATTGAACATTTTGGTTGGTAGAAATGTTTTTGTAGCCATGTTGCAGTACATTTCTGTATAAATTGTAGCTAGTTGTTTATTTTTTTATTTGCTACTGGGGACAAACATAAGAAGACAAGCAAATAAAACTTAAGACCAGTGACAGGTTTTATTTTTAGATTCAATGCTTATTCTACGACGTAAATTGATAGTTTAATAAATGTATATTTATTGCTATTAGTAAGTTAATATCAAACTGTGCTTGGAAAACAAAATTAAAGAAATTATCAAATTGAAAATTATAATATTCATAATGTTTCTTAAAGTAAAATAAAGAATTTTGAATTAAATGGATTTTTACATTGCATTTCACAAGCAAATAAATTAAAAATATAAAATCTTAAACATTCAGAGTTACTAAATGTTTTACCTAAGGCTTTGTTTTTAATTTCTGATTTCTTGGATTACGTTGAATTCATGTTATTTAATTACTTACAAACATGCTGTTTAATTTCTAAGAAAATCCAAACTTATTCGTAAATTTTTCAAACAAATAAGTTGTCATTCAATTGCTATACCATAATAAATTGTTTAAAAAAGCACGCATACGCACTAGTGACCCAAAATGCTTTTCTACATTCCATACGTTTTACTTTAAATTATCAGCTAATAACATAGTACGTACTTAATTTAAATATGTTTCCTATTACTGGGCATTCAGAAAAGAACGGCACTGCATGTATCACTGCTGTTTTCAAAAAAAGATTTCAAATAAAAGTAAAAACATTTTCCAAAGAAGCATACAAAAATGATTTTTTTTTTTGAAAATATGGAATTTAATTAATAATTTTTTTTTTTTTGTTGATTATGTTATAAAAATGTTTAGGCATCTCATCTATAATAATCCAGTAAAAATTGCCAGAGATTTGGAGATATCTCTGGCAATTTTGGTCACATTAGTCGTTACAATAATACAAAGACTGTTAACATTTGCTTTTCTCGACGTATCGACAGGGGTTGCTGTCTTCTTCATAGAAAATACAAAATGATTAATACAGTTTATGCACATAAATAACATCGCAACAATGAGTATAAACTTAAAATTAAAAAGTTTTAAATAATTTAGTATATTGAAACAAAGATCAAAAATAACACTTCTATAGAGGAAGTTCAGTCGATAACTAGAGACAAAAATAAACTTTTTATGAGGAAACAAGAGAGCAGTATATCGATGAAATGTTCTGTGGGACTTTGTTTTATTGCGTAACGACTAATGTGAGCAAAATAGCCGACGGAAAACATAATTTTTCTACAAAAAATACGTAATTACGGTTAATAGTGTGCAAATTGATAATTTTTAAATTGTGGAGCCTATATTATCACAATTAAATAAACAATTGTGCAGTATTTTCTTTTCTATATTTACTAAGTCTTCAGTCTTTTCACTGATACCTCAACTTAAAAGTCAGTTTAGTTTCACTTAAGTTAAAAGCTATTTTGTTTGCGTGAAAAGTATATTTTGAATTTTTTTACGGATTAATTCAAATTTATCCTATGAATTTTATCAAAATAAATTGTTGAGGTGTAGCTCGTTTTATAGAAATTTAAAATTATTTAAGTTAACATAGTCAGATGTTATGAATGGTACATGGAGCAAAAAAGATAAATTTTGTTCGATGTTTTTTCTGATACATATTTTTTGAAAGTCTTTGTTTTTAATGTAATCAATAAACATTGTATGGTTTTGTTTAGGAGAACAAATGAAATTGAGGTAAAAATATATTCAAAACTATCAAATTTTTCATTAAATTTTGAAGTTTTAACGCATTCATAAATACATATTTTCACTAACTGACCTCTGTGGCATTGTTAAATAACCAAACTGTCCAATATTTTTTTGCACAATTCTAGTCTAGCATTCTATCTAAAAAAGCTTCCTCAATTTTAAAATCGTGCAACTACAATTAAAGTACGAGATTTTTTCATGCAATGGGAGCAACTATTTTCGAAATATATCAAAGTTTCCTTTCTAAGATCTTGAAAATGCATTAATATATCAAATACACTCTTGTACGAACAATATTGAAGTACATTGTTTTATCAAATTCAAATAAATTTCATACCATTTTGTGAAAAGAAATAGAAAACATTGAATGATTTTGCCTTGCAACAATTCCTATTATTTTTTTTTTACGTGTAAGTGTATAAAAGAGGATTTTACAAATAACACACTTGTAGCCTGTAGCCTATTTTAGTTAAGTTAAGACACCTCAATCTATTAAATCAAAGTAAAAGTAATAATTTTACACAGCCTTGGATAGGTAAAAAGTAATGATGCGCCGTGTAAAAAAAAAAAGATTACTGTTATCTCCGCTCACAGTCTACAACAAAGTCTGAACTTTTTACTTGCGATATGGGTACCGTATATTAAGTTATGCATTCGTACAAAAAATAAAATGCACGACTGGGTCGTGCAGGATAAAGTTACTATTTATGCTAACCCCTTTTAATTAAAACTTATTTTTAAATTTTGCAAGGACTTTTATAAAAAAAAAATTGGTACGCCATTTTTAAAATATTATTTATCAACATCTAAAAACTAAGTTTTGAAAAAAACTATAGATTAGTTTTCGAAAAAATGATTTTTCAAAAAACAAAATTTTAATTTTTTTTAAAAATCCAAAAAAATAATTTTCGAATTTTTTTTACTTAATATTAAGCAATCATGTAAAAATGGTTGCAATTGTTTGAGTCATGAAGGAGAAAATCAGAATTTAAAAAAACGGTTCTATGGCAGGTTCCGTTAATAAGGGTAGGAACCGTTTTTGAGAAAAATGAGTTTTTCTAAGCCCGGTACATGACAGGTACCGTTATTTTTGGTCCAAAAAAAAATTCAAAAAACGTCTGGGGATAGTCTCCAAAAAATGCCACATACCAAGTTTGAAGTAAACCGACCCATCCGTTTAGGCTGTGGTTTCTGATACATACAGACAGATAGACGGACAGACAGACAGACAGACAGAATTGTCGGACCCACTTTTTTCTCATTCTCTATCATCGTAATGTCATGTTTGATTGTTTCTCACCTTTTTTTTTGTACGAATGCATAACTTAATATATAGAACCTATATCGCAATTAAAAATTGTATAAGTAAAAAAATATATGAATGTACGTTAAAACCAAAAACAAAATCTAACAATTTTTGAAAAAGGTAATAACAAAAAACATTTTTCACAGTTTTTTTGAGGTTATTAAAAAAATTATGTGAAGAAAAGCTGTAGATATTTTTACCACCTACATTTCTTACTTTTTTTTCGAAACGAGGTCTGCTTTAGATAGAAATCGTAAAAAACACGATTCTTGAACACCACCCTACCTTTTCATTTTATTTTTCCCTTTTCATATACCATTTTACCTTATTTTCCCACCATCCATATCCTGGTAGTATTTTTTTTTTTAATTATTGGCACTTGTCTTAAATAGTTTTCTGCATGAATAAATTAAATTTTAGTGGTAATTTAAATTTAATTTAATATATAAGTAGTGTACCTACATCAATGAAGCGTCATTCCGGGAACGCTTGTAATGGTATGAATAAAGATTTAATTTATAACTTTTTGACGATGTTATGATGCAAGACCACTACAATTAAACCTCAAAAAAAATATTAGAAAGATAATAAACGATAGTAATGTTCAAAAAGTCATTTCCGGTAACGCTTTTTGGGCTATGAATGAATTATACAGTAATCTCGAAACCAATCTGCATATTTTTGGTATCTAGTTATGCAAATATGGCTTGAAAAAGTTAAAAACAAAAATGATTTTTAATGATTTGGACATTGAAATTTCCCATTTACATGATTTGGCCCTTATTTTCTTTTCCATCTGCAACCATTTCTTTATTAAAGTGTTTTAAAACGTTTAATTAATTAAATAAATGATAAAAAGGTGTGTTTTTTGTATACGAACTATAAATAATACAAAAACCTAGCTCTAACATAAATGAGGGGTGACTTTTCAAAAGGAGATCAAATCAGTTTTCAATATTTTTAAACTTAGTATGCAGTTTTTTTTTCTCCATATTCCAATGTATTATTTAGCGGGTTAAAACAATAACTTATCCTATTAATCTGACTCTGCAAACAGGGAAACATCTGAAATCATATGAAAAATTACAGTTTTAATTCTTCAATTATTATATCTTATCCAAGTAAAAAATCTAATTTAATCCTTAGTGCTTTTTGATATTCATACTAAACATGAAAAACACTTAAAAAAAAAACAGCAAAAGTTAAAACACAAAAACATGAAGTTTGAAATAAAAAACTAACAAAAGTCAAGATGAAACAAAAATAAGGAGCAACAAAATCAAAAGTGCCACTCGTATCTAGGAACAAATTTTCAATCTAATTGCATGTTGATAAACGATGGGTGCTTAGGAAGTTTAAAGGTCATGCCTTATGCGAAAACATGATATGCATTAATTTCCTTGCCCAATATAATATGTAGGTTACTATTTTTTATATTTTTTGTCTACAGCTTTTTAGTAATGAATTTTTTCAGCTTCGATCAGTAACAAACATTTAGAGTTTGAAATTCTTTATCTCCTTACTCGTTTCCAGCATGGAACAATTTATTCTCCCTTAATTTAGAATTAAAAAAAAAAAAAAACTCTGTCGTTGTCTTTTCAAATATTAAAGAAATTCTTCACCTTCAGTTGGTCTCGTGGGCACACGCTTATCTTCTTTGCTACGCCATCTCAGCCCACGTCAAAAATCAAATGGCGCGAGCCACTACACAACAATATACATGCATAAGTCTGCTGCACGCTAGAAGTTGGTTGGTTTTATTTGTTTTCAATTCAAGACGAAGTTTTTTTTCGCCTCACTTTGAAGAGCAGGAAATTGAGAAAAAAAAAGAACAAAATGGACGTGCATCCGTCTACTAGATACCAAAGAGAGATATTTGTATCGTCTTCTTGTCGACACTTTCAGTGTCACAGAAGTGTGCTTCACAAGAAGTGAACGTTTGTATGGCATTAAAGACTGCGAGCCATAAGAGTACAATCAGAAGCTTTTGGGTCTAACGACTTTTTATATCCATCAACAAAAATGCAACAGTGTTTTTCTTTGAATTAAAAATGAATAATATTCTTGAATACTGAAAACTGAAAGAGCTTTTCTGTTCACTCTCCCAGTCACAGTCGTAGTTCTATTGCTTTTTGCTTCTCTGGGAGAGATTAACCGTAATTCGTGCGATAAGTGGGTGGATTCATTGATGAATTTAAATTGAAACTGAGCTCTAGTTGTGTGATGGTATAGGAGTCGTAGCTATGGGCTAACAGTCGTGACGTGGAAGTGGGGGATGACGGGGATGAATTGGATGTTTTGTCAACAAGATAGTGTGGGTGGATCGGTGTTTTGGTTGTTGTTGATGTTATTGTTTATTTTTACTCTATACGGATATGACACTACATCGCCCACATAGAAATGATACTCATACAAACATAGATATTGTTTTTCGTGGTAAATGGTGGGTGTTGAGGGTTAAAAGATAGGTTCAATTTTTTATTTTGGCAGGCCCTGGCATACCTAACTGCTCCAATTAATTGGCATTGGTATTCTGGAGAACTAAAAGATAAATAATTGCATATAAATGAAGAAAACACCATAAAGGTTGTTGTTTCCTTGTTGCCTCCTTAAATCTTTAACTTATTGGCCCTTAGTTTGATACAGCTTTTTTAAGTTTTTAGAGATGCAAAATCATTTACCATTCGAAAAAACAAAGAGCTCTGTTATGATTCTATCCTTTTAAATTTGACTTAGTTCAAAAAAAATTAAAAAAAATAATCTGGGTGCGACCCACACTGGTAACTCTCTATTTGTACCCTAATTAACTATAGGTGCCTTACACTGAGAGAACAAATCAATTGTAGCAAAAAACAAATTGCTCAAACGACTTTTTCGTTTGATGAATAATTTTTCAGCTTCGTTTGCAGCAAATACGACGGATTCAGACTCTAGTGACATCAAAAAGTCACGAAATGTCAAAGTTTTGACTTCGACAAATTGCATTAATCACAATAACTTCTAATGGGAAGTTAAAAAGATCACAATTTCTGTTACATCGTGGGAAAATTATTTTATCATATTTTCATTGCTTTTTATTTAAAAACGTGGTCTTTTTAGGTTCTTGTTTTTGTTTGTTCTATATGACAAGTATTGATTTCGTATTGAACGAAACAAAATCGTTGTTCTAATCAAAAAAGTGAATTATGTCCGTAAATGGAAACGAAGAACGAGAAAAAAAACTGTCTCGTTATTTGCACCGAGTCAGTTTAAGGCGAAGAGTGAGATAGTTCAAGCTCAACAGATATAAAATAAACTAAAACGTCAAATGAGTACAATGGAAGAAAAAAATAATGAAAATAATAAACAACGTAAAAATTGTTAAATCAGAAAAGTGTTATATTGTAAAACTTTTAGTCCCTTAACAATTAAAAATAAATTTTCACTGCAAGAACTTTTTGTTGAGCAAATAATATTCAATAACTCACAACTTGGGATAACAATGGTTGTTTTTCTAAGTGAAGTTAGTTAGTATTTTTATGATTAAATTGAGTAACTTTGATGCATTTCTTTAAGAAAAATAAAAAAATAAACAACAAAACTAAAAGCAGTAAAATAAACTCAACATGCCTCACACTGTTCATCTCTTTTTAGTTCTTGAAAAATAAAATTCAAGACTGACAAGTTGTCGATTATTTCGTGTTGTTGTGCAAATAAAAAAAAATAATCCCAAAAACATCCTTGTGCTCGTCATATTTTCGTCGTCTATGGGATGGAAAAATTTCGATTTTCGTCGTCTATGGGCATGTTCGCGAGCAATTCTCATTTTAGCTGTATTGTTGTTGTTTTTTTTTTCTGGTTTCACACAGACAAATTATCTTAAGAGCAACCCCCTGCGCTTCTTCATAGCAAATGTTTACGTTTAAAGAATCATCAAGAAATGAATGTTGGCCAAATATGTTCGTCGTGTAGGGGATAAGGCAACCGAGCATGCTCGGCGAGCATGCCTTTTTAATTTTTGTTTTTTTAAAAATAGTATAAATATATTCTCAATGCTCAGGGGCATTTCCATTGTAACGGGTGTGACACAGTTACAACATTTCTTGTTCATATTTCTCTAACTATTAAATTAAACTCTTAATTAAATATTTAAAAGCTTTAACCCCTAATATAATTAGTTGTTTATTATATTTCTTAAGTCAACTTCCTTGAACATATTTGTTTAAGTCGCAATTTCTAATATTTAGTGTAACGGGTGTGACGTTAGAAATACGACTAAGAATCGTTCGGATACTTATAGATACTTACCACTGCTCCTATGCCATATACTGTCCCTTTTGAATGAGCAGTGTGGAAAGACGAACAAGTCACAATAACTCCAAAATCTTTTGGACGAAGTGCATACATTAAGTAAGTTAAACCGTCTCTTGAATTGTGCAGTACATACACTCTTGAAAACACGTCCACAATCTGATTAATATCTATCTTGTTTAAGAACTGTTCTCAAAAATTACCATACAGAAGCTTTGCTATGGCTGTGGCTAAGGTCCGTCACTTATAATTAAATACGATTTGCAACTTAATATGTTTTCGTGCTTCATTTAAGCACATGCCGTGAAAATAGTAGGCTTTGGATGACGCCAGTGTTCACTTTATATTTTGTCTAAACGTCTTAAGACAGAAGACCAAAGTTTTGGGCAAAGTTGATTTTAAACACTACCTTATTGGTCTCAGTCGAGTGTTTCTTCATTTCTATAAAATGCTTGGGTTGTACCTATTTGAAAAACCGACGTGTTTTAAATAATTTGAATTGAGCCTACAAAATTTTAACAAAAGTTAGTTTTAAAACAAAGCACGAAATCATAACTTCTTGAGCTTCATGAGTAACTACGTGCAACCCAGTCATGTATTTTATTTTTATTCCTGCAGAAGATTTAAAAAAAAATTAACACTATACATAATATTGTAAAATAATATCCTTATAATTTGTAAGGACATTTAACAGTTAACGAAAATTTCAACTTGTTTCAAAATTTTGGCAGAGATAGACTATCTCTTATAAATTTTTGAAGTTAATCTTAAATAGGTCACGGTGGCGTATGCGTAACTTTTTTCCTATTTAAAATAAATTTTTAGGACAACTTTTTGAGCTTTCGGTTTTTGTTTTTACATAAAATATGCACTCTTATTTTTGTGAGGCTTAATTTTTACAGAACGTTCTTTTTAGAAGGTCATTATTCTAAGTATAACTAAAAATACTTTGTTTTGAAATATACATATGCTTTAGTAAAATTCAAATGAAAAAAAAAGTCAAAAGGTAGATAGAAAATAAAATGCACGAAATGTGGACGCTAAAGTTTCTTTAAAAAGTTTTTAAAAGAAATTTTAAAAAATCATAAAATTCATTACTCAAATGCTTATGTCATTTGAGTAATGAACTTCTATAATTGTTTTATAATAAATAAGATACGGGTGGAATTTATAGTCGTTACTCAAGTTAAGATTTTTCTCAACTCCAAGATGAGATAAATTTTAAGCGAATGCTTAACTAAAATCCGTATTTATAAACAAAATGGAAATTTTCTCATTTGAGTGGAGATAAATCTTGACTTGAGTAAAATTATTTCTCAATCAAGCTGACAACAAAATAATTTGAGATAACTGTCAGAAAAAAATGTATTATATTTTTCTTTTTAATTTGTAATTTGTCTTAATTTCGGATTTTTTTTTGTTCTCTGTGCTTTTTTTTCAAATAATAGTGTCTGTAGTTAAAAAATTGCTAAAAATAGAGAGTTCGGTTAAGTTAAATCAAAGAGGAATTGACATTTCTTACGAATCAAGGAAATGCTTAAGGTAGACCTCACTTGAGTTTCGATTTCTCTTGAGGAAATCCTCAAGTGAAGACTTAAGCATTTCCACACAATTTCGATTATGAAAAGCTCATGTTTTCAAAAGTCTCCTGAAGCGTACACTTAAGAAAAATCTCAACTTGAGGGACGACTATAAATTCCATAATAAGAAACTTTTGCTCAGTAAGGTACGAGAAGGAAGTTATAATTGCGTGGTCTTTCTTATTACATAAAATAAATGGCATATTAAAATCGATTTTTAATCTTTTCTAATTATTTCTAACGATTGTCCCAATTAGTGAAATGTATGAATGGAAATTGACGCCCATATTCTTTTGAATAAAGTCATATAAATCTATGTTTATAATTAAATGCCTCTGATATGCTTGGGAGTTTTGGGTTTCGTAGAAATGGTAGTCCTGGATTTATTTCAAGAATACTCAAAAAACCTTGACCACCCATAAGAAAAATTTTTACAATGATTTTATCCCACCTACGACAAAAAAAGTCCTCCCTTAAGTGTGCGAAGATAGCTACAATAAATACATATAGTTAAACAAATTCGTTATTCAATCTAATTGAAATTACTTTTTTAATTTTACTTGAAATGAAGTTTCATGTTTTACATTTTTCTGTTTAAGAAAAAAAACCTATGATAATTAAGATAAAATATATCTGTTTTATTTAATTTTTTTAGCAACGAATAAGTGGAAAGAGAGGGGCGAGGGCGGGGCTCCTCCCTTTTTAAGGGTTTGTTTAACTTTATAAGCTTAATACAAGCAAAATCACTAAAACTAAGGTTTTCAAACTTAAGAGCTAGCTTAGGTCTAAAAGCTACAAGCAATTAAAAATGTTAGTAGTAAGAAGTTGGGAGGTTTATAAGATTAAGAGGTATAGAGAAAGTTTTTCAGAGAACGTTTACTGGAATGGAAGTCAAAGAAATTTTGCATGCTGTTAGTAGTACGAGGCATGCGTTTCATTGATTCATTACTTCTATAATTATTACGATGGAAGTCGATATCGAAGAGAGATACCGATCTTAAATTTCTAGGGTTCGTGTAGACAGAAATTTTTTTTTGCAAGAGTGCAGGGCAATCGATAATACCACATAAAAGCTGATGAATGAATACATTGTCAGCCCCTTTGTGACATTTATCAAGGGTTTGTAGGTTTATAACTTGAAGGCGATGTACAAAAGGGTGGGAGGTGAAAACTATCCGTCCAAGGTAATCCGCGGAGTGCAAACCAAAGGAATCTTCTTTGACGGCTTCTATTCGAAGGGAATGAGTGACATAAAAAGGTGACCATACTGGGCTAGCATATTCAAGAAGGGGCCTGACAAATCTAAGGCAAAGAGAGAGGGTCGGAGAAGTCTTTTGATCACCGCTTACCGACCCCGAGGGCTGAGTTTGCTCTATTAATAGACATGGTGATATGGAATATAAAATTTAATTCCTTATCATACACGACTCCAAGATCACATAACGTCTCAACAATTGCAACTGGCTCATTATTGATAAGGTACGTATGTGGGGGAAGTTATTTCATATCAAAATTTTCAAAAAAAATGGATGAATTTGGATTTTTAGAAAAAAGTTACAATTTTTTTTTTCAAAAATCATTTTTCCGAATACGTGAGAATGATTTTTTTGAAATTTTGGTAATTCATACTTTTAACTTTTGTACGAAAACTTTTTTTCAACATTACCCCACTTTACCCTAATTTCCCGGAGGTCAGTTAGTTTTAAATCCAAAACAAAAACCTATGGAATTTTGAAATTTTTTATCTTTTATTTGATTATCGTGGAGTTTTCAACAATATGTAAGAAAACTAACATTTATACGGAATAATTTATGTTTGATTTTACTATCTGAAGGTGCATGCAGACTCTTCAAAGACTCAAAAATTCATCCTAAAAAAAAAACTTTCTCCAGACGTATAAATGATATTTTTTAGGTTTCAATCTCAATTTATATATTTACTATATTTTTTCATATATAAAATGTATTTACGTTTATCGTAAAGGCATAAAAAGACTGATTGAAAAATTGAGAATCTAAATTCAAATGCCTGTTTTTATGGCCAACTAACTTACACATCCACCCACTGTGCCTTCTATCATTCATCAAAATGCTATCTGCAAGGTTAAATACCCCGCATGGAGTAACCATCACCAGCTGTTTGGACGCCAAAGAGCATAAAACACTTAACCAGCTCCGAAAAGCCAAAACATATGAATGAATTTGATTCATGAATGTGCAGCAAGCTAGAAGATTGTTTTTTTTTGTTTTTTTTTTGTCTTCAAAGAAGATTGAGAAACTTACTATATTAACCAGACGCTCCCCCAAAACCGTAGGTTGTAGTAAGTCGATGTCTCTACATTTATCTATGCATTTTATGGTCTATCATGTATAAAATTCATCCCACGACTTGCCGCCACATAGCCACCACAGGAACTACGACATCATTAATTGCAAAAAATTACTCGAGAGGTTTTGATAGATACATTCATTCATCAATATGGAAAATTGATTGAATTGCATGAAAAGTTCATTGAGAAAAAAAATCCATATAAGGTTGTCACTCTTCTCTTTGAATACGAAAAGCGATAATAAATAATGTATTTTATTGTTGAGAAATTTATTTTTGGATACGGAAACTGTGTACTTTTTGTTTTCGTTGAAAATGTCATAACTGAAAATAAGAGCATTTTCGTTTATGTTTATAACTTGCTTGTGCTTAAGTTTTTCAATTAACATTTTGTGCCAGAACTTGATGACATTAAGCATACAATCAATTTGAAGCATGAATTATTGTGGTTCCTTCAAACGATAAAACTATACCACTGCGTCTAGACATCTTTGCGATCTTGCATCAAATCAACTCATTCGATAATAATTAACCGTTTGAATTATATTCAACAGGTGAAGGAAACATTTGCTCGATTGCCCAATGGCTGAATTGTACAGAAATATCAAAGAAGTTTTTGTTTACTCAATCAATTGGTTCATTTATTGTATTTTTACTTTGTGAAAAATTATAATTAGAATCTTTTTAGACCAGGAAAGATAGGAAATTTAATATGGAAAAAATAAACAAAATTAACTCGTGAATGTTTTTGATTGGTATCGAAGCAGAATGTCGTCCTCTATAGCTGGTTCAAAGCCCTCAACAATTCCCTTATTCCCTTTTTACTTGCTCTATTTTATTAGTTTCGTGTCAAAAAAAAATTCGAGTGTTTAATCAAAACCAACATTTCGATGATGGAGAAGTCCAAAAAAGTGTTTTTTGTCATGCTGTCCGACGTCTGTGCGTGTGTTCGTGTGTTCGTGTGTTCGTGTGTTCGTGTGTTCGTGTGTTCGTCTGTTCGTCTGTTCGTCTGTTCGTCTGTTTGCCTGTTCGTCTGTTCGTCTGTTCATCTGTTCGTCTGTTTGTCGATCTGTATAGATCTTCCAAATTTTTTTTTTTTTTCAATTTACAAATATATACAACAACTTTGAACTACAAGAGCAACTTCATGCGATCTATTCGAGTATTTTATTTTAATTGCATTTAAAGACGGGGAGTATTTAAAAAAATTGGTATGAAGCTTCCAATTGTCAAAAGAATTCATTTAATAATTTTAGGTGATGGAATGTTAATTTAGTGGTAACGAACTTTGTGTAACAAGTGCCAAAAATTATATATTTCTCAAATGTTTTTCGCTATACGTTAGCTCACAAAGATGCATGAGTTTTACTGTCACTTCGATATAACACTGGTCTGCAGCGAAAATCGCCTTTAAACCAAAATTATACTTTATTTTAACGGATTTTGGTATACTGAATTCGAATCTGAAGTTATAACTTCTTAAGCACATCACTTTTTCGAGACACATGGTATCATAAAAATGTCAAAAACCAGTTTTGTTGGTACATTTAACGTCGATTTTTTTCACTGGTAAGAACTTTATTAAAAAACTTGTAAAGAGGTTTGAAAGAACTCCATTTTATCTTTTTAAATAATTTGTAATCTTTTTAAAATTCATTTTCTGTGCAAATATATTTAGAAGTCAAAATTATGGTTTGTCAAATATAATCTATGCAGTTTAGTGAATTAATAATTTTCAATAACTTTATGATTTCGTGTTGAGCACGAATCTGAAACTATCCAAAACATATGTATCACGCTAAAAGGGAGAAATCATCAAACTTCCCAATAATAGTTTTGTATTGTTTTGACAATTTGACAAATTTTTGCTAAAACAGTGTATCCAGAATGAAAGAAGAGAAAATAACAAATAATTTATTGACTATCAAATTTTTTGTAACTTCTGGATTCTTCACAGAAAATTCTGAAGAATCCATAAAAATCAATTCTCTTTAAAAAAAAACAGAAAAATAAATTTTAATAGATTTTTCACTGATAAATGAATTTCTTATCATAATTAACCTGATGCTCAATATCCAGAGTACAGAAATTTCACTACCCTCATAAATCATAATTTAATCGGTAAGTGTAAGAACAATACAAGTCCAAAACTAACAAATGTTTTGAAAAATAATATATAGGATAATTTGGAGGTGGGCTGAATCTTCAAATGGCTCATACATTATTTTTCAAAAAAAAAGTTTATAGTTTCTCTATAAGCTCTTTCATATTTGAGTAGGATGACTATACTCTACATCAGTAACTTATAATAAGATTTAATGTTCGAACCTTAACAATTTGAAACTACATAAATAATGTTACCAAAACTTATTCGGTTATAGAATTCATCGAAGTTTAGATAAGTAAAGTTAAACTCAGAAAAGTAAAGAAAAGAAAAGTAAAGAAAAAAAGTATAGTCAAGTAAACGCCAAGTAAAAGTCATTTGAAAGTCAAGTTACTTATTTTTTTCAAATTATCATTTTTAAACTTTTAGACTAATTAAATTTATTAAAGAACTATTTTAACTATAGTAACTTAAAAAAATACAAGTAATCAAACTTACCCCTTCCTTCCCATTACATTTATTTGTTTTTAAAATTAAGAAATTGGACACTCATCGATAAAATTAAAGGTTTCTTTTGCTGCAAGAACAACGGAGTTTGGAAATTTATTGGTGATTATCTTAAAATAACGATTTAAAATGTCAGTACAAATTAATGAATCAACAGGAGCGGGTCATAATACTGCTTTTCGAAATTCTGTATGATAAAATTTTGTTTGGTCTTGCAGTATGCAAGACCATAATTATTTATGTCATTATACTGTAAATACAAAACTCTGTATGTCAAAATACTGACTTGCAAAATTCTGTTTTGTAAAATTCTGTACGGCAAAATACTGTATTTTCAATACAGTATTTTTCAAGAAATTTCCTTGATAAAAACACATAATACTAGTTTTGAATAAATTGCTTTGTATATCAAAATTTTGATGTACAGAATTTTGTAATATAGTATTTTGACCAACCAGAATTTTGCTATACAGATTTTTGACTTTCAGTATTTTGCTCATAAAGTATTTCGACCCCAACCCGAATCAACACAAATCTGGTTTCAGATTTTAGAGGTCGGTTATAGCGATCAGGAAAACAAACCAGGAAACAATTTTTGATGATTTTTTATGTTGTTTACACTTAAAAGCGGCTCTAACGATTTTCAAAACTTTTTTCTAAAAATGTATCTTCTTTAATCAAATCAGATGGCATACTTAGTTTGGAGTTCAAAACAATTTAAAAAGTTGTTAATGCCATTTTTGTAATGAATTAAATTTTTTTTTATTTCTTATAAAATTAAGAAGGACTGTTTCTCTTTAAGGACGAAATGTAACTGAACCTAATATCCATGACAAACGATTAAAAATCTTAATCTTTACTTTTGTTAGTAAGACCTACCTTTTATCGATTAAAACAATGTCCACAAACTCCTGATTTTGTTATGCGAGTAACGAATCAACATTTTGGGGGAAAAAAAAACAAAAGAAAACATTTATTAGACTGCCGAAATTCAAAGCAAGAAATCCCAACTATCATGGTTTAAACTACAATTTCCATTCTCCGCAAGTGTTAAATTCGTGATAGTGGAGTGTAAAAATAAACGACCGGGTCAATTACAATTAGCATCAACTCGCAAAGCAGTGAGCACAGCGCAGCGGTAACCTAGCCATAAACTACAATGCATTTATGCAGCCAAATGGCTGCAGCGGTAGTTGGCATTATATATTGTGTCCAATTGGCCTCAATGATGTCACCATCATCATCATTACCATCACCGTTGTCTCTTAATTCATCTGCAACAATCTCGAGAGTGTGAGGCCGACAAAAGTTTTGCCATAAACATCGATGTCATGAGCATGACTCCGAACTGACTCGCTTCGGTCACCGTGTGTGCAATTTAATTAGTCCAAGTGACTCCAAATATGGAACGTTACAACAAAACCATGATTTGAGTGTCAGAGGCGCAGTTTACATTATTTTTTTTTTTTTTTTTCTTTTTCTGTGGGACCTATTTTGACAGCCTTTTACTGGCAAACCATGTCGTGGTGATCTTTTGAGGTTAATGTGTTTTTTTTCGCTAACGAATTGCCGAAGTGATTGTGCGATTAAAATGCATAATTTTGGATTGCATACGCAAATTTAGTAAAGCTATAAATGACATCAGTTAAGGCATTTTGACCAGATTTGTGACCACGGTTTTTAAAGAAGACTAAAATAAATTTTGTCGATAATACTGTTTTTTTTTAAGGCATTGATCCTGAAGGTGGTCTGCCATTATTTGTATTTTCTTTATACCAATACTTAGAAACAAAAAAGATTAAAATTTGATCATTTCAAAAAAAGAGTTGCATTTTGAGTTGTTAATCTTGACAGAAAAACTAATAAGTTATTCGCAACCTTAGTTACGTTGGTATATTATTAATTTTTTGTCCTCATATAAAAACAGAGACGGTGCGTATTGCATATGCAAGACCATCCACTATCCTTTTAGCTAATTTAAAAAAAAATAATATGCAAAAATATCAGCAAAAAAATTGTTTTGTTGATCTATTTTTATATTTAAGCATAAATGTCAATGAAAATATAATTCTATGTAAACTAGTGTTATCTTTTGAGGAACGCGTTTGTGTTATTTTTTTTATATTCCGAAAGTCTAAGTGTTTCACGTCTGTGTAAACGCCGATATCTGGAATTAAACAACTTCTTTAATTGTTTTGGACTCCACACTAGTTCCGTCGAGAAATATACTGGCATTTTTATTAAAAAAATCGTAAGGACCGTTTAAAAAAAAATAATAATTTTGTATGTACAAGGACCATTTTGAAAACAAAATAATACCTTTCAAAAGAAAAACCGACTTCAAATTTAAGACTTTCAATATTTTCTCATAGATACCATTTTCAAATCTCAATCAAATAAAAATGGGACCTAGCTTTCAAACACAAAAAAAAATCATTAAAATCGATCCATCCAGTCAAAAGTTCTGAGGTACGAACATAAAATAAAGTGAACCGTTTGATTTTCAAAAAAAAATTTTAAAGGTTTTTTAAAAATGCAAAAATAATTTTTTTGAAAATTTTTATATTTTATATCAGTATTAAAAATTCATCGAAATTGGTTCGGTTGTTTAGGTGAAAGTTAATACTGAAAAAACGGTTCTATGGGAGGTACCGTTAGTAGAAATTTTACAAACATTTCATTCATATTAAAAGTAGACACACAAATTTTAATCAATATCGTTAGAGCTGTTTTTGAAAAAAATTAACTTTTCCCTAATTTTTATACGACAGGTACCGTTAGCTTGGGTAGTTAAAAATCGATTTTGAAAAACAAAATGGAAACAGTTTTTTAAAAAAATCCAAAAAAAAATTTTGAAAATTTTATGAAATAATTTTCAAATTGTTAAGAACCTCTTGTGTAAAAATTGTCATCAAAATCCGTGGAGGTGCTTACGAGAAAATCAGAAAACACGAAAATTACTATACAGGGTGATTGGCTTAAGGTGTGACAAAAAGATAGGGTGTGTAGGTTGGACTTAGACAAGCAAAAAATCGTATGGGAGGGGGGGGGGTCCATTTTCCCCCGTTTAGGCGGGAGGGGCAATTGAAGAAAAAAATCACTTGAAATAGAAAAAATATTATTTAAAAATAACGGTTATACCTACAGATTCGTGCTATAGCATTTTGAAAATGACCAAAACTAGTAGTTAAGTAGTTTCTGTAATTTTTGATTTTCTCAAAAACTACAGGTTATTTTGACATTTGGTTTTTTGTGTTTGATCAAAAATAAACAAGAGCATTGAAAATAAGCCAGAAAAATACTACTTAATAACGTAAAATTTTGAAAAAAATTTTTTAAATAAAAAAAATAATGTTTTTTTCTCAAAATTTTGACTTTGAAAATTAATATTTGAAAAACTATTCATTTGAACAACTTATTTTAAAATTTAAATTAATGTATAGGTTTTTAGCTTTTCAAAATGCAATAGCACCGTTATTTTTAAATAATATTTTTTTCCGTTTTAAGTGATTTTTTTCTTAAATTGCCCCTCCCGCCTAAACGGGGGAAAATGGACCCCCCCCTCCCATACGATTTTTTGCTTGTCTAAGTCCAACCTACACACCCTATCTTTTTGTCACACCTTCTGCCAATCACCCTGTATATAATATATTTTTTTTTATTCAAAAGTAGGACTTTTTATACAAACATTTGGAAACATTACATTCTAGTCCTTTATTTTGGGCTTTGTTGAGAAATTTGCATTTTTAGTCAAATGAGTATTTACAGGCAAGACCTTCATACAACAAAGTTGTTATTTTGTTAATAGTGGGTAGATATTGGGCTCAAATTAAAATTTTGGGTGCAACATAGTTTATAGTCAAAAACATAGCTTATAGTCAAAAACTAACCCTTCATATCTAAAAATTCAAACTAAAAAAAGTGTGAAAAAATTGCGGTTATTTTCATTTCTTACCAATGTTGCGTTTGGCGCTCGATGTCGAAAAATTGGAATTTTTATCGGCTTAACATCATTAACAGCTCAGAACTACTATCAGAACTACCGGATTTGACGCAAGATCACCTTCTTACGAAACGACAAGGTTACTGGATTTTGTGTGTTTTTCGACAAACATGACTTCGTTAAAATCATATCACACTGAAATATATATATAAAATGCATTTAAATTACATAAAATGCATTTAAAATAGGAGGTAGTGGGGTTTACGTTAAACAGAAGAGAATTTATGAGCGAACGAAATTGAAGGAGTGTTATAAATCGACTTTACTCTAAGTATTATGAAAGAAATCAAGTACTGATGTAAAAGAAACTTATGTTTATTTTTTTTGTACATACAATTTCGATACAACTCGAACTTTCAGAGCAACTTCATGCAACTAAGTGGTGTGTTTAATTCCAATGGTATAAGACGCGCATGGCACGAAATGCACAAAATGATCGGCGGAAATGCAGATTGCCCTTAGGGAAGAACACTCTAAATTCGTTGTACAGCTAGAGATGATCTCCGATATATACTACAGCAATAGGTGATTTTTTATGATTTTTTCGTGATCATACTTAATGATGGCTAATGGTTGGTTTTATTAGCATCGATTAGGGCGCTATGATAGCACAATTGATTGTTCGATTTATTTGTTACATTGATCATTATGTCGTGAAGGGTGTTTTGGTGCTTGAATGGCGGCGGCGCTGCCGCCGCTTTTTAATTCAATTTTCGCTCTATACCTATGATTGCAATAATTTAAAATTGGATTTATGATCATTATTTGATGTAGGTAAGGTAAACATATAGTTTTTGGTGCATATGAACCAAATAAACTTTAGTCAGTATTGAAAATGATGCACGCCATGCAATGATTTTCTCCAGACGTTGATTTATTGACAGCTTGGTAAGATTGTTGTTATACTTGATAGGCTGACGCTAAGCGCTAAGGTAAGCTCGTTGGTGACCCAGAATACCAGGATTCTTTCCTATGAAAAGCAACTTGTTAAAAATTTGTTCGAAAAATGTCAGCACCACGATTTCTCTACTGCTATTATCGGTAAATTGGTGTTGCATTTATTTTAGATCCTAGTTCACTAAGCCTGGATTTTGTAATCATCAGTAACGCTATATGATAAGCACTCTAACTGACCTTTATCTAACTGTTGAAAAACTGGAACTAAAGTAAGTTAATTTTGGTAATACTTTCTAAGGGCAACTGAAAATCTCTTGATGCAATCAAAGCCTTACTAATTTTTCTCAAATATCAAGTAATTTAAGGCATTTCATTCATATTCATTTCATTTTTTTCAGAATTAGTCTATTTCATCGTGAAACACCATGAAACGTATTAAAAATACGTTTTCGAGACATTTTTATGTGCGTGCGCCGTTGTCGGTGTCGGTGTCGTTGGCGTTGGAAATTTGTTAACACGATAACTTTTGTAAGAATCAAGATAATTGGAATCTGTAAGCGTTTAAAGTTTAAAGTTGACGATTAGATAAACTAAGTTTTAGTTCGAAATTCCGTCATTTTAAATAAAACCTTCTTGTACTTTTTATACAAAAATGTCGAAACACCCCAAAATCTATTTTACAGAAGTGAAACTTCGAACATATTATATAAAGTTCAGATGACAACATACTATTTTGGCAGTGTGGACCCATGGACGAGGGCATTAAGAGGTCGAAACACCTCAAATCATTTTAAGTCTACTTCTAATAATCGTATTGACTATTTTATGACTTTTCCGAACACGTTGTGTAAAGGGTAAGTAGGTATAGTGATTGGTAATTTTTTTCAGAATTAGTCTATTTCATCACCATGAACATGCAACGTAAAGAAAACACGTTTTCGAGACATTTTTATGCGCGTGTGCCGTTGTCGGCTTCAGTCGTCATCGGCATCGGCGTGGCTTCGTCGTCTTCGTTGGCGTTGGAATCTTGCAACGGTACGGAACGGTTTGAGATTGCTAATGTAATTTTTTTTTTTTAAAGATCCTTATACCAACTGTAACTTTATTATTAAGCTTTTTCTACAAGGAAAATCGTAAAAAAAAAACATCCATTTTCCCATATCTGTTGGTTTGGCAATTTATTTTTTCCCTTTCAACCCATGTCTGCTAATAATTTGTTTCACTTTTGTCCTCTGAAAACTGGATTGGCACTAGTCTAAAAGTTTTAATAAACTATTTCAAATTCACCCAGGGAGCATTTACGTGCCATCGGGAAAACACTCTCATAATATTTCACAGAATCACAATTGTGATCAAAGATTTAGGTGTAAGAAAAATTAAAAGAGGCAAAAGTAGCGATCGCGGATGCAACCTTTTTTTTGTCAGTTCAACTTTTTTTTCTATCACGGAAGCAAAATATTAAAAATACATTTCTTTTTATGACCGAATTATTCAATGCTGTCACTTCTTATAGTTTAAAGGTAATATTTAATAAAACTGTGGGTAAAACCATTACTACAAGCATTAGTTTTGCAGGCATCTATTTCAATTTACACCAGCTTATCTCTTCACCAACCTAATAACCGCTGTTGAAATGACCTTTAATGACCTTCCATGCCACATGTTAAATAGATGAGAAATAAATTAATATTTAATGTTTTCAACAATCGTGCGCCTCTCTCACTATTCCACTATATTGCGTTTTATGAGCATTTTAAAATTACTTAAACATTTTCTAATTTCTGGTTTACTTCAAAAAGTACTCGAGGAAGAAAATAGTCACTTCTAACTAAATTAGCTTTATTAATTCTTTTATGGTAAAATATATTTTAAAACTAAAACAATTTATATACAATACAGTGTATAGTTTACACCCTTTTTTCTTAACCCGGCTTATACTGCCGAAAGAGTAAAACTAAATTAAAGAGAGCATCTCTTTGCAGAAATATTGTACAGAAGTTCTAGGTACAACGGATAGGCAATTATCAGTCAATTTCCACCGTCACTAATTCCATTCAGATGTCCAATATGATGTTAAGTTAGATGCAATGATGTAATTAAAATTGCGAAAGATTTTGAGCATCATCGCACAGCATTTTGCGTTCCGCTTAAGTCGACGACGACGGTGACGAAATGGGACAGAGCTCACCTCAGAAATAATGATGAGTCTAAGCCACAGCTGTGCTGCTGTTGAAAATGTCGGTGTCTATGGCTTAATTCGATTTGTAAATGCAGTAGCTGGCCATCACAAACGACATGAGCACCTCCAAGAGATTAGTTCTTGCTATGCGACCAGCATAATGTCGGTTGCGGTCGATTTACTTTGATTGGATTATTGTCACTCGATAAAAAAAAGTCCTTTAATCACTTTCGATACGATGGATGGGATGTTCTTAATTCCTCTAACAAGTTCGGTATGCAAATATTATACACATGAGCAAACATCATACCATCACTATCGGTCCTATGCTGTCCGAGAAGAATGAAGGACACGTCCCAAGATTATTGTCCTTCCGCTGTGCGTTGCTGTAAATCAAAGCACGTTGACACCGACATCAATACGCAAGCGCAAACCGTCACATCTTAAAGCGAATACCTTTTTGCTTTTGGAGTTTTTTTTTTTTTTTTTGGTTGAGCTTAAGCCTTGTCTAGACCGGTCCGACGGTGTTTTGTATTTTATATGCAAAGTAGATCACTCCATAAATCATATTTGGACGTTGCGTTGTTAGTTGGTGAGCAAATGCGCGTTTCTTTCTATGACACGATGTGTGAATTGTTTAAGTGTTTAAAGTGAAACCTTTTTTTTTTTGATTATTTTGTATATCTTGTCTTGAACTAATTTACATACCAATACATTTTTTGATATAGAATGATTTTAAAAAATATTAAATCATGCTTATGTGCCGTGTTAGGACGACCTACCCTAATGGCTATACTAGTTGATATTTTCGTATATTCCGTGCTTAAAGAAAAAATTTGCTCATGGGTTGCCTAGCATTATCCTGTCAATGCACAGGGTTGCCACGCTTTAAAGTTAAATTATTTTTAATATCCTACCCAGCCTATACGGAAACTCTTACAGTCCTAAAAAAAATATTATATCACAGAAAATTTAATTTAAAAATTTGGATCTTCTGGATTTTCAGAAATTTGGAATTCCAGTAGGGTAAATAAGAGTGAACATAGAAAAAGGTCGAAAAGCTATTTTCTTAACTAAAAAAAAAAAAAACATGACTGATATTACAATTGATAGATTATACAAATACAAGAAAAAGACCCATACAAATACAAAATGTAAAAAATCTACAACTCGAGATATAGATTAGATTAGATTAGATTAGATTTAGATTAGATTAAATCTTTATTGTAGATTAAAATAATAAATTATTACATTTTTTTTAAAAGATTATAAAGCATCGCTCTTAAGCCGTCTGCCGTTTTCTAAAAAAAACAAATTACATTAAGAGATTACAAATTTAAGAAAATGAAATTTTATATACAAATTTAAGTAATGGACAATAAATTATAATTAAAGTGATCAAAAAGTTAAATAAAAATTAAAATTTTAATAGTTAAAAAATAATAGCTATTTGATGAAAATATTAAAATTTTGCAGTTTTACATATTTTACTACAATTTTAAAATAATAAGTAAATATTAAAACAAAAAAAAAATATTCAAGAAAAAAAAATGCAAGATCTAGAATATGTAGGGCTTTTAGTTTAGCTAAAACAAAAAATGTGAAAATTAATTTAAATTAAAAAAAACGGTCTTTTAGTTTAGCTAAAACAAAATAATATACGGTGTGTATTATTCATGACAAATTCAAATATGTACCTCTGTAATTATTTGCATGAGATATATATCGTACCAGCAACTTCCATCCAGATTCTCCATTGAGGACACTGACAAATTCGTCATACGAAAAAAACATTATTATAATAAAGTCTGGGAATTTCTTGCAAAATAGGACATATCGCAATAAAAAGATAGACGTCTTGTTTTTTTTATTATTTATTTTGTAATAACATTTTTTTCATACAAAGCCTATGACCGCACGTTTTACATTCAGAGATTTGAAATACATTTTCTTACTACTGAAACATTATTTATAAGATTAATTAATAACAAGAGTTACAAAAAATAAATAGTATTCATTTGAAGGAAAACACGATGTAAAAACCTTCATGCAATTGAGAAAAGAAAATGTATATAAGTATATGTATTATATATATGTTCTTAAAAACATATATATACATGTACACAAAAGATTAACAACAAAAATAAGAAGAAAACAATTAATGCTTATGCGCAATAATTATTTTAATATGCTTAATTACACTTGATGTTTTAAATTTCAAATTATAATTAACAAGTAATTTGTTTTTACTTTAATGAACAAATAAATAGATCAACAATAAATAATAAATTAAATAAATAAATAAATAAATAAATAAATAAATAAGTAAATAAATAAACAAAAACATTAATAAAAAAAATAAATAAATAAATCAGTAACTAAATAAATAACAAGAGAAATAAATAAACAAATAAATAAATAAACTATACAAGCTGACATGAAATAAGCAAAATAAATAACAATTATTGATAAGAAAAAAGAAGAAAAAAATATATAGAAGGCAAACGCAATAAATTAATATAGTTATCACAGATATATAAAGCTGGCGTACAAGTGGATGTTCAGATATGTATATCACAGCTGTTGTTGAAATTATTCGAAAGTTTACTAATCCTATCGGAAATCAATTCAACATTCGCTCTTTTGTGCAAATCAAGCCTGGAATGATGCCAAGGAAGATTTAGCATCATTTTTAAAACTCTGTTTTGGGAAATTTGCAACTTTTTAATGTAGCATTTTGCAACATCTTCCCAAACTGGGCATCCATACAATAGAATAGATTGAAAAATTAGTTTATGTAATATAATTTTGTTTTCATTTGTAAGTGGTGATTTTCTGTTAATGAACGGATAATGTATTATGAAAGTGGTCCCTAAAGGTTAGATTTGTATCGAGATAAACTCCTAAATACTTAACAGATGTCTCCATTGAACAATGTTACAACTGACTTAAAGTTCATTGCTGGGAAGAAAGCAAGGTTTTCTTTTTCGCGAGAAAAAGTTTGCTTGCATCTTTTCAGCATTAAGTTTAATCTTCCATTTAAAATAGTATTTATCTAATATTTCGATTGCATATTTTAAATTTGTCTCAATATTGAGAGCAAACTCATGCGATGAAAATATAGCTATGTCATCCACAAAGATAGCTGATTCACAAAGTGGAAGTACTGGGAAGTCAGATGTGAAAATATTGTACAAAGAAGGACCAAGGACTGAGCCTTGTGGGACACCATAACTAAAATAATATAAACAAGAAACACCACAGTTAGCATGAACTTGAAAACATCTACCAGACAAGAAACTTTGGACTATTTTACACAAGTGTACTGGAAAATTAAGTTTAATCATTTTATAAACTAGTCCCTCATGCCATACAGAATCAAAGGCTTTTTCTATATCTAACAATATCATTCCCGTAGACCGTCCTTCCATGCGATGCTCTTTTACATGGTTACAGATTCTTTTTATTTGGTGAGAAGTGCTGTGAAAACTTCTGAAACCAAATTGCTCATCAGGAAAAATGTTATTGTTTGAAACAACCTTTAAAATTTGTTCCTTAATAACTTCTTCAAATATTTTACTAATGCTACTAACCAAACTTATGGGTCTGTAACTGGACGCAACATCTGGTGCTTTTCCAGCTTTCAGTATGGGTACAACCTTAGCTTTTTTCCAAGTATTAGGGAAATATTAAAGTTTCATAAAGCAATTGATTATAAATGTTAAAATTTTTATTCCATTCCGGGGAAGATTTATTAAGTAAACATTTTTAATTTGATCTTATCCACCCACTTTTCGTTTTTGGAGGCTTTTAACAATTCTTTTTATGCTTTCCTCGTCAACAAATGCAACTAAAGGTGTCATTTCATCTGACGCATTCATATTTTGAATTGTGTTTAAAACAATACTATTCGTTTTCCTGTCCCCTAAATTGTGAGAAACTAAGTGATTCAGTGAAAATTTTTTGGCAAGTTCCACCTTCTCAGTATCTGTCTTCATTTTGATTTAAATTACATAAGCCACAAATAGGGTTAATATCACTGCGATAAGGTCTAAAATTAAGTTAAAAAATTTCCGTTCTGGCTTTAAATATAAGGCTCATATCAGATACAGAAAGCTCTCTTCTAAAATAATTGTTTTCGCCTAGATTTAAATTGAAATTTTTATATATAGCCCTAGAAGTAGACTCCTTAGCCTTAGCAATATGCATCTGATACCTCCGTTCGTCTACTTTCGCAATGCAATCATAGAAAATATTCTGCCATTCTTCTACATTGTTTGGACTTAAATTTAAAGAAACACCATGTTCCAAAGCAAGTTCTTGCAAATTCTTAAAAGGAGTATAACCGCACCGCAGAGAAACAAGCAGTATTATTTTGTGTAAGTTGTTATCAGTTCTTTTTAAAACTTTTGTTAAAAAGTCTGCACTAGCCTTCAAGTTTTGTAAAAAAATCTGTGGTAAACCGGACTCAACATAAATAGCATAGTTTGGAGTATTGGAGGGCAATTTGAATATTCTTTTGAAGAAATACTTTTGGATTTTTTCAATGTCATCCTTCCATTGATAACCGTAGACTTCGCTACCATAGCAGAAACAAGTGTTGATAGTCGCGTTGAAAACTTTGAATTTTGACGTTATTTCTACAAAGGACTTCGAAAAAATTGTGACCACATTGAATTAACTGCTGATTTAGATACATCCAGTTTTTCTTTTATATGAGCATTGATACTCAAATTATTCGAAATAACTCGAGATATGGACATTTAAAAGTCAGAAACGCAAAATAGACTTTTGAGAAATAATAATTCATGAAAAATCAGATTGTAATGTTATAATGTTGAAAAGAAAATCTTAAATTATTTGATACTGTTACGAAGGTAGGAGCAAACACACCCAGACGGAATGACACAATAGATCTTTGGTAATGATTAATGACTTAAGCTCTGAACGCTTTCATTCGAACTTCGAACTTTCGAACTTCGAACGGAACGAAACGGATTATGTCTACATCTGTGTCTATCTGTCCGTGTATATTTGTCTCTTTTACTTAACGAAAATAGAGAAATTAAGAACCTTCGAGAAGTGAGAGGAGTATAAATACGAGGTTGGAGAAGAAGATCGGGACAGTTTAATTTTGACGGTGATAAGGATAAGTGGTTGTGAAATTTTAATTCAAAGTGTTATTACGTAAGAATATTTTTAAAACAGTTTATTATAGACAAAAGTATGTGTTAATCTGAAAATAAATAAAAATAAATTAGTAAAAGTGGAAATAATTTTTATTTGAACCCAGAAAAATATTACAATATTTCACACGAAGAATTTAAGATATTTTATCAAAAAAAAAAACAAGTAATTTTCAGCTGTGTTCGAAGAAAAGTGCTTACAAAAATATTTCTAAGATTCTTTGCAAAGAGGTAAGTTTTTGGTTTCGCATTATTGGTCTGAATATTGTAAATGCAATTGGCTCCTTTCCGTATCGTAACGAGTATTCACGATTCCATCAAAGTGATCCATCAGTAGCTATGTACCTCCACCTCATTTATCGACAAGATCACTGAAGAATTATCTGATAAAAATTCATAATTACTCACTTCGATACTTATAATGACTACGTTTGATGATTTTTTTTTCAGTTTTTATCGACTAAACGTAGAATAAATGCAGAAACTAAAGAAGAAACTACATCAGTTCAACAAACCTTCTTCTCGTTACGTAACAGTGTTTTCCGAGCATCTACACAAACATCAAAATAAAACAAAAACAAAAGTAATACTTACTGATTGCAACAAAATAATAGCACGCGGAAACTCGTCGACAAATAAAATTCCTGTACCATGCTGTCATCTTTTACATGAAACTACACTCAACTGATCTTTCTTGGTCCTCATTCCCCGCCATACATATAATGTCTGGTGTTTTTAAGTAGGAAATGTCAAATTTCTTCGCACTCTCCATGTCTAAACGAGTTAGATGACATATTATATCTCCATGATGCACGCGCCATGTCGCATATTCTATAAGTTAAATTGTTTGGTCTCTCAATGACCACAAGAACAAGAAGCGTAGCGCACTGCATATCGCACCCCTATGGAACGAATTACGCTCACTTTGTTCTAAAACGCTCGCATTTTGTTCTACAAAACATTCACTTAGCATGAATATCGTTCATAAGTGCGAGATAGTTGGAGCAGGCAGAATATCGTTGGTGGGGTGAATTGATGGCACCAGTCTGATGACTGTCGTGCTATAATATTATGACGGTAATTTTGTTTTGTCACTTCCGAATGCAACAAATCATTCAGCGTCAATTTAACTGCTCGACACAATAAGCGCATAATGTTAGGGATGTAAGCGATCATCTACATTATCATATCACTGAATTAGAGCTTGGCTTACTAGTACGTATACCTACTTGCCCCGTTGCAAGTGATAAACTGTTAAACTGGCGACTGACTCAGTTAAGCCGAAAGGGCTAATGAGCTATGTGACATTTCGGACCGAAACGAGAAGTGTGCCCTCCGAAAAATGCATCCCATCCTGACTGGATTGCAACCAATAGTGCGCCGCACGATCCTCATAATACTGCTGCTGCTAACGCTAAGTGCTGGCTGATCAGCGTGAATTGCGTAATTGGATTTGTCGTTAAGTGGAGAGGACGTCGCTGGCTGCTGTATGACAGCTGGCCCCAAAATGCATTAGTTGCGCCATCGGTTTTACTGGACCAAGCGTCACGTTGTCGTTGTGGCACGAGTCAATGTGCCCGATTTATATTAAATATAAAAATTGCTTGTCCGTTCGTCCGTCACTTTACTTTATCTCTTCCTCTCTTCGGCCACCTCTCTGTTCTGCTGTTCTGGACTTGTATGTTCTCTTCGTTTTAGACTCATTTAAATATATATTTTTTTTTTTGTAGATTTTGTATCTTATTCCAGTGCAACTGCATCCGCTAAAGAAAATGTGATTTTCATTTTGTTGGATAAAATGGAAAAATCAAGCCAATCTTGCGCGTAAGGTTGATTTATGGGCGACAGTTTTATTGCTGTTTTTTTTCAGAGAATTTGTGTCTAACATATATATTGCGCACTCGAATGTAAAGTTGGCGCAAGCAGACTGAAGCTCATAACGAATCAAAGTACGGTTTTGGAAATGATCAGATACGATGAGGATGAGGAACATCAACTTTTATGGTTTTTTCAGCATAGGTAATATATAAGTCCCTTTCATTTTTCGATGATAACTGGGAATAGTAAGGAAGTTTTCTTATGAAGTTGAGTATGGTTTCAATGGTTAACGAACGATACGATCGTTTAGTCTAATTAAGTAATTATTTTTTAAAGGGAAGAAAAAAGACTGAATAATAAAAGTTTGAATAAGCTTTAGCTAGGAAAGTATGTTAGAGATTATAGAATAGGTAGGTACTTAATTTACGACAAAGGAATAGATTTCGTAAGCTGAAAGTAGTTAAACTTAGTTTTAATATTGCCTTGTTTTTGATTGCATATTCAGGGAAACGGGTTAGTGATCGATTTATTTTGATTGTAATTCATGCACATTCACAATATAATAGGTATGACTGGGTAGCAGCTTCTAGTTCAGAAACAATTTGTTTTATTCGAAAGCAAGATTTTACATCTTAATTATTATCTTAGCTCAAAAAAAAGCAGTGGTTAGCAAGAGTATTTTTTAGTTTGATCCCATATCTAGGTATGTAAATTGTGCAGTTCAGCCATTTTGAAAAAAAGTGTAACTTATTTGCTATAGTAAATATAAAGGTAGATAAAGATAAATCGACTCAACCCCACTCTCGACCAACTCAGCGATTCAACCCCACTCTCGACCAACTCAGCTTGATACTCACGATTCACCTCAGCTGCGAGAAGAACCAATATGATTTTGGAATTAAGAAGGAATAACTTTGTCAAAAAAAAAAAAATGTCCTGCTTATTGAGTGTTTTCCAGTGATGTGTGCGGTAATCCGTGAAACTGGGTAGAACATTGTTTTTAGCATTTTAAAAATTTAAATCATTAGCTTACTCTATTATTTACTCGGTTGACTTTTCTGAGATCTCTTAGCGCTCAGTAATCTCAGCAACCTGGACAGGATTCCTCAATAAATTGCATGTCAAAAACTGAGCAGACAAAATTTTGTATTCCTTTTTAAGCTGCTGTCAAGAAAAACGGCTAATTTATATTATTTTTTATATTTGTAAGCTGGGTAAATTTTCTTCAGCGTTGATTCATGGTCAACGGCTTTGTTTTTTAAATCTTTTGAAACATATTAGCTATTGTAAAATACAAAAGTTTTATAACAAACCTTACAGTTGTTTACATGGATTCTACCATTTCTCATTGAATACACGTGTGTATTTAAGACTCTACATTCTAATTATGTCTTTAAAGTGCTTTCTTTTGTTTTACAAAAACTAACACAAAACTTAAATAAAACCCGATGTTGGTCAAATTGCAAGTTATGGTGAACTACAACCAAATTAAACGTACTCATAAGATCATTTTCGACTAAGTGCTTATGTTTTTTTGTTTTTTTGCCATTTACATGTTTTTTTGTCTTAGATACTTTGTTAGAACAATCTTGGCAAAAAAGATGAGTCCTAGTTATATAAAATATAATATAAAACATTTATCGAAAAGATTTATAGTTTAAGTGTTTAATATTTACTCAAAAATATTAACTTTTCTTGAAAAAAAAAATCATTAAGTAGCTTTTAACAGACCCCAATATTTTTTTATAATCCAAACACATATAAATCTATAGATTAATTCACAATGAAAACGATACCAAATACAAATGCTGTCCCTTGACCCACTCAAACTTTCAATAGAACGAATTTTACTCAAAACAAGGGATGAAAGACAAATTCAATTTTGTCTAACATGATCCATACATTTTTTTCTGAATGAAAGTTATTCAAAGGAATTCCCCTCATATATTTTGGTTGGCGAGAAAGGCACTGTCTTCGTTTCTATTCGTTTCCCGATAGTCCAGATAAAATAGACATGAAAATATGCAAACCGAGAAATAATTCGCATAGAACTAAAAATTGGTACAGAGCATTAAAACATCGATAGAAGTAAAATATCAAAAGTCCCCTAAGGTCCCATGTATGCCAAAAAAGTTATTCAAGGTTAAATGTCGAAAATGTTGGTTTTCCGTATTTAACTTTAAAATGGGAGAATTTATGAAAAAAAAGTATTCGTGACACGGTGACGTGAAATAAGGCCCAACGAAATAAGGCCAAAGCTTTGTTTCATTTTTGAAAACGAAATAAGGCCAATTTGGCTTAATTTCGATTTCGTGCTTTTTATTTATTTAAAAAGGTTCAATATTTGTCTGCCAAAAGTATTTGATATTTTTTATATTAAAGATATTGGGACATAAATCCATAATATTTGTTCAATGATATGGGACATACCTAAGTTTATATTTTTTGCTATATTGAGTGGGAAAAGACTCACAATTAAAGTAGGGAATAATAGTGAATTTTTTTAATATACAGCGAATTTTGTTTAAATACATTAAATTTTTTTTTAAGCCGGGACCCCGACACATGAGCGTGTAAACAGTAGGTGCGATTGGGTTGGGTGTATGCATAGTTTCTTTTGCATTTAAAAATCTTGATTTTGAGAAACTTTGATTCTTTTTTTTTTGCGAAAGAAACTTTGCATTCACCCAACCTCGCACCTACCCCAAATCCTATAATGATCCCAAGCAGTGGGGTTGCCCCCCCCCCCCCCCCAACATACCTCACTGTTTATACGCTCATAGGTGGAGCCCTGGACCTGCGGCCATATGGCAAGGCACTTGTAAAAACTGTTAATTATATTATAGCTGTTAATATGTGGCCGAGTTTTTGAAAAAAAAAAACAATTTGGCTTTATTTCCAAATTTAATTTGGCTTTATTTCGCTCTTGAAATGTAAATAAATCCAATTTGGCCTTATTTCCATTTCAAAAGCGAAATAAGGCAACATTTTAAATTTGGTCTTATTTCGTTGGGACTTATTTCACGTCACCGTGTGAGACTTGTAGGTCTTGAGATTCCCTAAAAACACATTGTGACATTTTGTTCTCTACGAGCAATCGTTCAGAAGATATCGCGATATGAAAATGTGTGAGAAATTAACGGTTTTTTGCATATTGCTCCTAAACAGTGAGTCATATCTAAAATTTGTCTTGCAAAAAGTTATAGATTTTTGTACTTTACTAAAAACCTGGGATTTTTAAGATATATTTAAATGACACTCTATAGACAATAGAGTGCTTTTATAGCCTTCACAGTTATGTGTGATATATCAAATTAAAGGTAATTTGATCGATACTTAACAAAGTTCAATCATACTTTTATGAGGCTTGGGTCGTTATCTCAGCTCACAGACTACAGACAATCGTGAATTTTGTGCAAAAATGTATTTACATAATATCTAAAAGCTGTGTAAATTTCAAGTCTAAAAATGTAAAAATAGAAAAGATAAAAATAAAATACCGTTGGAAACGGTCAAAAAACACTAAGAAATATTGTTTTCACTGTTATGCATTGAGAAAAAATGTTTAAAAATTTAGTTTCATCACACATGCATAAACAACACATAAATCTAAAAGCCATTTTGACAAAATATTTTTTGCGTTTATTTCAAAATCAATTAAACCAAACACATAAATTATCAAAAACGTTTGTGCTTTTTTAAAGCTAAAAAAAAATGCACGACTGGGTCACACGTATTTGCTCTTAGGGTCAAAGTTGCTGTGGATGCTAAAGATTCATATATAAAGTTTTTAATTTTATAAGAAATTAAAAAATAAAAAAAAAATTTATTACTAAAACGACTTAAACAACTTCTTAAACAACTTCTTAAATTGTTTTGATCTCAAATAAAAAAGATGAATTTTTAGAAAAAAATCTTAAAAATTGTTAGAACCATTTTTAAAAAAAATAATTTTGTATGTACAAAAATTCTAAACCTTTGTTTAAAAAAAAAAAATTGAATGCCAATTTTAAGAAAATATTAATGGACATCTAAAACCAAAATTTCCAAAAAAATCATTGAAAAATTTTCGAAAAATTGATTTAAAAAAAAAAAAAAAAAATTGAAACATTTTTTAAAAACCCAAAAATATTTTTTTTTCAAAATTTTGATATGAAATAACTTGAAAATTGTTGAGAACCTCTTGTGCAAAAATTGTCATCGAAATCCGTTGAGTCGCTTACGAGAAAATAGAAAAATGGCTCTATGGGAGGTGCCAAAAAAATATTTTTTTTTTTTCAGAAGTACGACCTTGCCTGTTGTATTATACATACAAATTTTAATCAAAATCATTAGAGCCGTTTTTGAGAAAATCAATTTTTTTCATATTGGTTGTATGGCCGTTGACAGACTGACAAGTAAAAAACGTTATAGAGCATTTTATTTCTTTTCATTATCTATCAATGTACATAATTATTTTTTTAATAAAACATCAACTCTACCCACACTTACGTCATTTTTAAAGATCTAAAAATATATTCGATTTTTGAAAATAATTTTTAACTTGAAATGTTAATTTTTAAGAATTTTTTACCTAAGCAAGCTCATCATCATTTTAATTTATCTATTTAATACTTACTTCATAATTCTCACCCTTATACTTTTCGAGACATGCAAAAACTTTTTTTTACCCATTTTTCCCTATATTCCCGTAAATTGAAATTGATTTGGGGTGTTTCCCTACTACCTTTAGCGCCGGAGTCATTTTCGGCCATATCAGATTTTGGTGTAAAACTGCGGTTTTATACTCTACTTTGGAGTAAAGGTGGATTCATTGTTTAAACAATTCTAGTCCATTCAGGTAGCGTACTTATTTTGTCAACCTATGTTATTAATTTTCAAAAGAAAATGAGTGGGTGTTTTATAAATTTGAACTAAAACCTTGGAGAAGTTTGTGAACTAAACTTCTTCGTGCTTAAAATAATACTCCATCATAGCCCGTTACAGAAGGTACATAACGCATTATACTCCGAGACAGTATCACATTTCATTTATGCAAATAAAACAGAAGATGATTTTCTAATCACCTGCATCAGAAAAAAATACAACTGATACCCACAATTTGTCTTAAATGAGTATTCATCAATTCATTCAATCGTCCACTTCTCTCTCGCATCAAATCAACTTGCAAACAAGATCATGAATAAATCCTCGTCACATCTTGACACCACTTCACAATCATTCATCCATCTTCTCCTTTCAACCAAAAATGGAAGTTAAATGACATAATTTTCCATCATCATTTACCATCACTTCAATTGAAGCTCACCAATGATGGTATGTTTAATGCAATCGATCGCGATCATTGTATAATAATTCTTTCATTCTGTTTGCATTGTGCTTGTTGTTGTTGTTGTTCCACGGTTGATCGTATGAAAGCGTTCAGTGCCGCCGAAGTATTTGTTAGCGCGCCAATCCCTATTCAATTGGAAAAATGTCATTTTGACAAGTGTAGCCAGCAGCGACCACCGTGGAGTCGGTTTAGATGATTGTGTGCGCATTGCAGTGCATCAGGTGGGTAAACATTAAGTGAGTTATATGTAACGAAGACGTCGATGGTGAGGAGAAGCAATTGTCTCTTCGTGAATGATTTGTTTCTTGGTTACTTAGAGTGGGCTTGTAGGATGGGTGCGGGAAGACAGTCTTATGAATAAAACATACGAATTCTGTGTGACAATTGTTTATATTTTTATTTAAATGGTGGGTTCCGGTGCATAAATAAAACCCAAAGATGTTTAATTGGAAGCTATAATTTTTATGTGAGAATTCGAAAATTACCCGAGCTTAACGGTTTAACTTTCTCACGGATGTGGTTAAGAAAATGCAGTTTATCTTAGAATAGCGTTGTACTTGTAGAAATCGGATATGATCGGGGTCAACTTGGTGGCTCCCAGTTATCCACAACTTTGTCTAATCATAATTTGTAATTATTTTACCTCTTCATGGTAACGGTAACCACCGGATACTAGTCTCGTCCATTCGGTCTTGACTTGCTTAACTTATAGGCTTAAGTATTTTCCGTAAACTGAAATAAATCTTGCTATCGTAACCGACACTATACCTCGGAAAAGGACTGATCAAATCCAAGAGTATGCAAACAACCTAAAATCAAATTGACCATTTTGCGATAAGTCTAGGTTTTAGAAGTAGTCTCCTAGATGTCAGGAATAGAAGCGGAGCAGATATGCGGATGGCCGGGACAACCATTTGATGGCAGCTATCGGAAAAATACGCACAGCTGCAGTTCGGTGATCCGTTTAATACCGAAAGAGGTTAAAGGATCCCTCAGTGCGCTTAGAAAAAGGGTATCATCTCTCCCAAGCACTGAAAACAATCAGCAGCGATAAACCTTCCTTCATAAAAAAACAATGGTGTGATGTGCAAAATGTTTTAATAATCGACGCTGAAGGAATAGAGAGTCAGGTACATTGAAGATAGGGGAAACTGACGATAGATGTCTTGACATCTTAGCTACTAGAGCAACTACCTTTAGCCCACGTATCGCATTAAGATGAGAAGAGGAGAAGCATAAATCGTGGGGTTGGCAATTAATATGTGAAAAACATAAATAATCAGCCTCGGAAGTAATTCATCTGTTCAAGTCAATATTTTTGGACAACCGGTAGAGAAAGAAGAAGACTTTCAATATCTTGGGAGTTTTGTCTGTTTTAAAGTCGGAACCGAACTAGACGTCAACAGCTGTATTAAAAAGACAAAGGCTGCGTTTGGAATGCTCTCCAAAACATGGAGAATTAGCTTAAAGAACAACTTAGACTGTTCCGCTTCAATTTTGAATCCGTGCTTCTTTCTGGCTGAAGCACGTGGAAAATCTGAACTACTGTCATACATAAGTAAGCTGCAAACGTTCGTGAATAAGTGTCTATACGAAACATCTTTTCTGACCCAATTGTATATTAAATGAAGAACTTAATAGAAGAACGGGTGAAGAACCCATAGGCAGTACTATACGAAGACGTACATAAGTGGTCGTGGATTAGCCATACGCTTCAAAAAGGCACCGATTGTATTATAAACCACACTATGGTGCGTAGGATTATTGGAGGCCTTATTTCCCTCTAAAGGGGACGACAATGAACTCGATAAGGTCTGGGGACTTAAGCAAGTAAGTAAGTCTGATTGGTACATCAAAAACTTAGTGATTCAGAATGGATTTTGCTGTATGCTGCTGTTGTATACTTGCGTATTAATTTGTTCATCAACGAATCACTGCACGTACAGAGAGCACAAATCGATTGCGGCAAACGAAAAAATTGACCAAACGACTTTTTCGTTTGCTGGCCAATTTTTCGGCTTCGTTTGCAGCAAATTGGTGAATTTGGTTGGATTAAAGACTTTCGATGAACGATAAAAAAAAAGTTTAGTGTACCACCTGTAATTGATGCGAAGTGATATCTTGTCATTCCCTTTACGGTCTATATAATTTATGACTGGCGTAGAATGCATATAAACAAAATAAGAAAACCAATCGTTTGCGTCCAACGACTTTTCGTTTGTTGGAAAGTAATTTTTCGACTTCAAATTTGTTTGCTGCAAAAACTATTAAATTTATTTCGGTAAAATAATTTATGCGAACGAATAAATAAACAAAAAGTTCAGCGTAACAACGGTGCTTGAACCTGTGACCTCTCGATTTATTGTGCCACGAACAATATAACTTTCGTCCAGCATAGTATAACTATGCATATAAACACCACAAACATAGAATCAATATTTAGGAAAATTTGTTTCTTGCATTCATTTGCTGTAAATAAACTGTATATTTACACCAAAAGTGAAGTTCTTTGCAAAAAACTACTTTCTGGAGAGGATCTTCAAAAACTATGCATTCGTTTGCTGCAAACGATAGAATTTTCTAGCAAACGAAAAAGTGTTTAGATATGGGAAGCATTTTCGTTTGCCGCAATTAAATCATAAAAATGAGCTCCAAACGAATGGGTTGTTTTGCATTATTTTTGCTGTAATAGAATTACAATTTGGGACAAATGTGAATCAGTTGCTATAAATATACTTTTGCGGGGACTGAATTAACTTTCCAGCAAACGATTTTCATTCAATTCAAAGGATATTTATTAGCCACAAACGTGAACAAAAATATTATTTCTCTGAGATTGCCTTCAATGAAGTAAATTTTTCAGTAATAAGCTTAGAAACCCCTTTTTGCGCAAGTTTTCAAGATAGATAAATTTTAGTCTCTAATTAAAAATTGTATACCTATTAAGTTTTGTTTTCCGTTCACTACTAACAAAATTTTGTGAGTTAACTTTTATTTAACTCTCCTATTCACTGAAAAAAAAAAATTAAATGAAAAAAAAAGAAAACAAAAACATTTTCAAGTCTGCCAAACGTTTTCAATTCTTTAAATTCACTTTATATACCAACGACACCTTGAAATGTTCGAGTTGATAAAAATAACACAAAATGCTGTCGCCTATTCCCTGTAAAGTGGACATGTTTATGACTTATGCCCATTCCGTTCCATATTTATCTCTTTGCGAAAAGAGAAACAAACAAAAAAAAATTTGTTGTAGTACATTCAAGTGTCACTGGCCAGTGTCCATTCAGCTGGTGTGTCAAACAATACTCACACCAATAAACGCCAAGCCTTCCAAATGCAGAAAAACACAACAAAGTGTCGTAAAAAAAACTCACACGACGGCATCGATGCACCTCACAGCTCCTGATAAAGCATTCTTACTTCAACCATCACCGTGCGTCGTCGTGTTCGTCCTTCCCCGACACGGAGGCAACGAACGGTTCAGCCCTGGTGTATAGCATGGATAGTGTGCGCCCAGCCCAGCCCAACCCAAAGTGCATTCATAAATCGTCCTCTCGTAGGAACTCTTAGTCGCGTCGCTCGTCGTCGTCGTGACAATTGAAAATCTCTCGGTAGTTGGTGCTGGTCGGTGGTGGTGCTGTTCCCAATGCATGTTCTGTTCATGTTCATCTGCTGCTAGTTCTACAAGATGTTTCCTGTCTGACTTGGGCACCAATCGAATTGTCCCCAATATCCGGCCCTCCACTTACTGATTACAACATCCAAGCGTGTGTTGCCTCAAAAAACAAAACAAAACAAAGCAAATGCAACAAAAAAAAATATTTCAAAACCCTCGAAGGAGCATAGCTCTCTCTCTGAAACGCTGCTCCACTTGGTAAAAGAGTGTCACAAGTCGAGCGCGTGGATAAATTAAAATCTCATATAGACGCGCCACAACGCCAACCAATAAATTGCGATTGCACGCGGCAGCGTGTTGCCAGATGACACGGCGGACAGTCGGGGTCGACTCTTCGTCCAGCTCCAACGTCCAACTCCATCTCAAGCCAAGACCCAGGACCAGGAGAGAGAGTACGAGTGCGAGTGCGCGCGCGACCAGCAAACAAGATTGTTAAATGCAAAATACTTGTGCGATGATAAATTTATTATTTTCCGATACAGATACATGGAGGGCACCTCAGATAGATATTTTCGCTGGCTTGTGGTGGCCCCAGGCCGAAGATGGCCCCCCGAGACAACATGTTCTGTGATTCCAGGCCAATTGTGGCGATAGCCTGTCACATTGTCTGCCGAATCGCACAACAAAGGCGCTCGCCCCAGAAGAAACACACCGATGTCGCTGGTGTCGTTCTTGACACGTCCCATATCTTGCCATGGAGAGTGCCAGAGTTTCTTAAGGCAATACAACAACAACAAAAACAACAACAAAAATAAGCAATCTTTCTAGAGAGCCACACTATCTTCCCTGGTGTTGGTTCTTAAAGAGGTGTAAAACGAATTTATTGATTCGAGAGTAATGGCGGGAAAAACGGAATTTATTAGACCCGATGCGATAAATAACAATTTGTGGCGAAGTTGGGAATTGTAAGTTTCCCTATAAATTTGACCAGGTTTGCCAAAGCCTGAATTTTGTTCTCCTCGCTTGGACGCAAGTCGACGTCGACGAAACGCAACGCGACAGACGAACGGTGGTGGTGTGGCGATTGGGCCTTAGATCACAAATAATATTGCAAGCTTAGCAATGATTACGGAGTGCTTTAAGGCTTTGCGCATAAATTAACTATTGCCACTGCTTGTTGGGAGGAAGACACATTTTGATTGTGCCTGAGAGCAGCAAAAAAAAAAATATTGCGGCTTAGAGGCAGACAAAATTATGATTCCATTTTGGCCGCCTGCCTGCTTGTGGTGAATGTAATCACCGGATTATTGACAATAATCTGGACGGAATGATTTTAATTTGCAGCAAGTGTGAGCGGTTATACTATAACATAGTCATGTGATGATTATAGAAATTTTAAGTGCTAATATTTCGTATAGATACAAAAAATCGAGGGTACATCACAAATATTATTAATAATTTTCTCTTCTTTGCATTTTACTGTTTCGTGGGGTTGAAAACATTAAAGGTTTTCCGTGACATAAGATATTTAGCACATGCGCAAATACTTTTTCTGACGTTAATAGATCGTAAATGATCACATGTAAACAAAGCAAAAATGATTTCATGTCTGTTACTTTAAAATTGTCGAGTTTCTCTGATAGCCCATCCGGAATGTACAAAAATTTCAAATTGCAAGAATTAAATAAAGGAATGTAATTTTTAATTGCTCACTTGTTGGAGGTTTTTGTATTGGTACGACAGTCGATTGATTTTCGTATTCCTCGGTCAACCGTCTAATGTCTAACACTTTCCCTGTACGAGATACTGACCTCGGTCATATCAGAAAAGGTTACACTCTTTCAGACCTTTCATATGATATAAGTAGGTCATTAGGTACCTACATGTTTCAACACTTGGCCCATTCTCATTTTGTTAACGGATTCCCGGTTCGCGTTTAGTATAGCAAAAACCTTAAGAAAATTTAATTTTTGTATTTTTGAAACGAAGATAAAAAACAAATTTGCTAACCCGTGTTATCAGTCAATTGAATTTTCCTTGATTATATCTCGCTGCTAAATCGTAAAAATAAGCGATCAACAATATAAGAGATCGGGAAGACATCAAAGTTCTAAAAAGTGATAATTTTTACTCTTGTTCGGCAAGATACTAATATAGTAAAGACAGTCAAAAACCACCCATTTTTTGGAACGAAATACAGGGAGGCTGATTTTTTCCGTATTTGAAATTAAAATATTAGAAAAGCTTAAGTCCTGATTTTCGGGACGATCGACAATACCTTCTTCAAATCCGCCATTTTGGAAAATACGAATTGATTTATATTTACAAAACTATTGGTATTATTTGGATTTGTTGTTGGGAAAAAGTTTTAGTTTATAATTGTCTTTAATTTGAATCTGCATTTAGTTATGGGCGAGGTGTATTTTTGAGGTAACGACATTTTCATTTTTATTTATTTTAGTTTTTTTAATTTACTTTTTATCCAAAAAACTAAGTACAAATTGCCTTCATGATAAGAAGTGAAGATTATGCAATAAAGCAGTTAAGCAATAAAAACTCGGCCAAGTAATTAAGTAAAATTACATCGAAATGGTATTTTTTGAAAAGGTTATAATGTAAAGATTATTTTTGACTGTAGTAGCATTGGTCAGTCATATCAGAAGTTACGATCCATGTTAAAAAAAAAAATAAAATTCATTACTTAAATGACTTAAAAACCATCTTAAATTGTTTTTAGGCTCCAAACTAGATAAATTTATGTGATTTTTAATTGCTCAATTGTTGGAGGAGTAAAAATCGAATTTGAAAATCGTTGGAGCCGTTTAAAAAAAAAATTTAATGTATATATAAAAATCCTCAAACCTTGTTAAAAAAATAAAGTTTGTATGCCAATCACAAACAAAAAAATTAAATTTTTTTTCAAAAATTAAAAATAATTTTTTGGAAAATTTTGATATAAAATAATTTTTAAATTGTTTAGAATTGCTTATATAAAACCAACGATAAAACCAAAAAAAAAAAAATGGCTTTATGGGTGTTACCGTTATTATTTGATGATTTTTTTTTTTATTTCAAAAGAAGGTACGACCTTGTCTGCATTTGTACACACAAAAATTTGGATGAAAATCGTTAGAGCCGTTTGTAAACAAATTAATTATTTCTATATTGCAGTTATAAAATTTCAATTTTCCCTCGAGGAAATCACCAAAAGCTCATATCATAATTATACCAAGTTTGAAGATAATTGCTTAAGTACTTTAGGCTCTAGCTCAAGATAGATACAGAATGACTGACAGACAGAATTGTAAAACCTACTTTTTTCGCCTTTTCTATTGTCGTAATGTCATGTCTGATTGTCTGATTGTTATCTCGAGTTCGATTTTTTTACAATTCCTAAACCTTCACTGAAGTACCTTACCTTCAATTTTTGACAATTTTATCCATATTATAATAACTGTGTTGTTTTTTTACACTGTCCTAAAAAAAGGATATAACAAAAAAGAAGCCACCTAAAAACGCTATGCAAGGCCTTAATCAACCGAGCCCTGCTGTATGGGAAACACATGAGAAACATGAGCGTTAAAAGATTCGGATGACAATTTGCTTGGTTGCCTTGAGAGAAAAGTTCTTCGAGTGATTATTGAAGTTATACTTCTTTACCGGTGGGCAATTATAAAAATATTTAACCAGTAATAACACAAAGATTTTTTCAGCCCATAATTACTGTTTTTTTTCACACAGACACTATAAGTAGAGAAAGAGTAACAACACATTTATTAAATTGCAGAAGTCAGCCATTGTTATTGATATTCTGACGGATTTATTTTCTACACTATAAGTGATAGAAAAAACTAAATACACCAAAAGATAGGTGGTATAATAAAAAGTTCTGATACGACGGGATTTTTTTTAAATTCCACCGGCAAGTTAGGGTAAAATGGATCAAAAGACAAATATTTTTTTTGTTCATCTCGAAAACTATAAGCGTAAGGATTACGAAATAAATTTAATTGAATAGATAAAATGAAATAAAAAAATCTAAAAATTCAACTTTTCAAGTTAAAAATTATTTTCCGATATCAAATTTTTTTTAGACTTTTGAAAATGATGTTACTATGGATACATTTGATAATTTCTTCAAAAACTAATTATGTACATAAATGTACATTGAAAGATAATAAAAAAAAAAAAATTGGCTCCATAAAGGTTTTTTTGAGCTCTAAGAAACAAATACGTTTTTGAAAGTTTATGTGGGTGGTTTGATTGATTTTAAAAATTAGGGAAGAACGGGAAAAAAATTGTCAAAACTACTTTTAGACTTTTTGAAAGTTTATGTGGGTGGTTTGATTGATTTTAAAAATTAGGGAAGAACGGGAAAAAAATTGTCAAAACTACTTTTAGACTTAGGTGCTGTCATAAACGTAAACAAAAATAGATTTTTAAACATTTTTTTCAATGAATAACAGTAAAAACAAGATTTGTCGGTCCGAGTTTTTTGACTGATTCCAACGGTATTTTATTTTTATCTTTTTTATTTTTACATTTTTACGCAGCCATTATATATTTTGTAAATGCATTTTTGTACAAACTTCGACAATTTTCAGTAGTCTGTGAAACGTCATAACGGTAAAAAGAGTTTTGTTTATGCGGTGGTAAATTACTATTTACATAAGCTTCATAAAACTATTATTCAAATTTATTGAGCATCACGATAAAATTACCTTTAATTTGATATATCACACATATCTGTACAGTGTACAGTACATGCTATAAAAGCTTCACAAACTTAAAAAGATTTTATCCGAAATTCAACAAAATTCAACAAAATTGTTTGTTTTGATCGTTGGACACGACCAGCCACCAGTTTAGAAAGGTACCGTTGGCTCACGAATGGATTCGAGATGGTTCGCTTATAAAATTTGTAATCTTGTTGTTTCTTGTTGTATTTTAAAGATTGAGGTGTTTAAATTTAGACGAAATATTAGGCTAGAACATGGTGTTCTATATAAAAATATAAAAATAATGAGTAAAAGGTAACTAAGAGAAAAATCAATTTTAGTTTTTTTATTCTTTTTGCAATATGGTATAAAATTTGTTTGAGCTTCAAAAAACGATGTACTTCAATATTGTTGGTTCAAGTGTTCTTGATAGGCAATAAAATGCATATTCACAGAATTTAGAGAGAAAAATTAAAAAAAAAAACACATAAAAAGTTGATTTCATTGGATATTAAAATCTGTAACTTAAGTTTTAGTTCCAGGATTTTAACAAATTGAACAGATTCTGTTAGATAAAATGTTGGTCTATAATAATTCTTTATAAAAATATTGGGTAATTATTTTTATAAACAGAGGTCGATAAGTGAAAACATGTTTTTAATGAATTCATTAAGATTACAAAATTTAATGAAAAATTTCATATATGAAATATTTGAATTAATTTCACAAAAAAGCACATTATGTTTCTGTGGAAAAATTTACCTTCTACAATTTTTTGCAACTAAATAGTTTTACACATCCAAAAAAAACTGCACAAAATAAATAATGATAGGAAGTATAATTTTTGGCGCGCGTACATGAGTATACACACCTTTTTTTTTGTTCGTGTGTTTGTGGGTTAGGTCAATGCCTGTAAGTAAGTACGCATACAAAACATAAAGAAATCTTTTCTATAATTGAACTTCTTATAAAAGGGCTAAATCCATCACTGCGTAAAAGTTCCTATAATCACGTCGAAAAATGTTTAATTGAAGATGTTTAATCCTCTACTTCATGCTGTGCTAAATGTTATCTTTTACATCCTACAAACTATCCTGTTCGGACACCGACAATAATAATGACCAATTGCCTTTAGTTCTTATAATTGCTGCTAAATCCCAGAAACTGATGCCAAAACAGTCGCTGCAATAATAATAATTAATCTAAGTAAAGAGCCATAAAACATATATTACCATCACATAACAAGTGTCCGCGAGAGTTGAATAATTCCACTACTAAGTCAAAGTATAAGTAAAGTATAAGTCAAAGGCTTGCGGCACACGCAGATTTATCCCCCATGCCTCAATGCATGGCATGATGTTAAACTTTAAACACACAACAGCAACAAAAAAAACTTGACTCATTAAATTATTTTTATTTCTTTGATGTGTCACAACAGGAGAAGGATTTCTTTTCATGTCCATGTTATACCTACAACAACACATCTCAGTTGCGTATCAAACATAAAACAGCTTCCGTCGATCCTTTTAAGATTTCTTTTTTTTTTCGTCTAAGGGCTACTTTCCAGATACACTCTTTTAGATACACTCAACCAATCTGATGCGAGTCCCAAACTTAGCGTAAGGCAAATGTTTAACTGTGCAACTCTTATTAACTCTGCCTCGAATTAAAAATTAAAACAACAACTGGGCCACAAGCACTTGCTTTAATTTGCTACTAAAGTTTGAAAACACTTTGTTTCATTTACAATGTTTTTCAAAACTTAAAATAAGGTTTTTTTTTCTTCAATTTTGTATCTAAATTATCAAATGTCTGAAAGATATTATAAATATTTGATCTACGTTCAAGTCGGGTTAGAAACAAAAACTTAATGGTTTTCTGCATGAAACCAATACTTACCATTAAGAATAAGGAAAAAGTGAAAGAACAGAGAATCTTTCTGATTTTATGTTAATTATTGTGGCGACGAATGGAAGGAAAGAATTTACAGCACATTTCTTCATCTTCACGCTGACAAAGGTATGTTTGGACAGGGTCGGGTGCGAAAAAACAAGCCGTTTACAACATCCCTGGACATCAAAATGTATTTGTTACTAATTACCATCATTTGATGGTATTTCGAATGATGTTCAGCAGAAGAAGCAAACAAGCAAGCAGTCATAAAAGAAATTTTAAAATTCACCCTGACTTTACTGGTTTTAGTTGTTAAATGGTAAGAGTAAATTGTGTAAAATGTAAACTGGCAAAAAATGTCGCTAGTATGAACAAGGAAAACCCCAGCGACGTCTCTGGGATCTTTGTAACTTAAGCAAGAAGCAATGTACTTAGTACATTTGGCGTAATGATTTATACGATTAATTTTATCAAATCATATGTCTGATTTCAAACCCTAGCCTATACCAGCTTTTTTTCCAGCCTCTATATTTAGCTGTTCGACAGACAGTTGTAAGTCACTTCTATTTCTGCAGACTCAACGTACTACAACGGCCACTTTTTGCAAAAAGTGAAAATTTTTAAACACATTTTGCTTCACTTTTTAATTTCGGAAAATTTTCAAAAACTATGAAAAGTGGCCATTGTAGTTAAGCCTTTACACTCACGTCGAAATGGTTTAGATTATGAGTCAGTAGGCTTTTGTTCTATGTGAGATAGTCTCCCGAAATATTATTTATTATTATAGTCTAGGAGCCGACAGCAAATTTTGGGAGTGGAGGTATAACCAAAATCTGAGTATTCAGTTTTATAGGTATACGCGTCCTGATTTCAAATTCGAAAGTCTGGCATGTTTATTTTTCAGCCTTCTGTGATTTTCGGAGCGTTGAAAAACGCGATAACTCCAAGTCATCTGCGAAAGACAAAACTGATGTTCTGTCATTTTTCCTAAGTTCTAAAAAAATGTTCTTATTGAAAGATCGACCGTCATAAAATAGTACAATACACTTTTGTCATTTGTGTAGTAAGAACTGTTTTTGAAAAAAAGACAAATCAGAACCCAGTTTTTCAGATTTTCTAGCATCGTAATGTAAAGTTTAATAATTGCTATGTTAAGTTCGATTTTGTACCATCACTAAATTATTATTAATCAAAGTTTTTTTTTTCAAATCGAAGAGATATTTTAATTTTACATTTTTAAACTCTCCTAATTCTTGTTTACTGATGAAATTTTAAAGTTAAGTGTTAAAAACTGTTATATTTTAATTCCCTATTATTAATTTTTTGCAAAATATTCAAGCTATAACCATTCGATGTCTGCAGCTGTACAGTTTATAACTCTGGTAAGTAATCATAAAAACAAATAACACTATACCCCAGCTATGGTTCCGCTAGATTAACTCCATAAAATCAAAAGAAAACCTAACGCCCCTATCTTTGCAAATATGTGTAATCTACAATCCGTCCTCCTCGTAAATCAGATAACCTAATCAACTGTTGCAAGTCAGTAGTTAGCTACTACTAAATCGTGATCTAACCAACAATCTATGCTCTCAAATGGTGTTATCTAAAGCTACATGGTCTGTTAACATATGACCATCGTTTCGGCAGCGTTATCATGCTATCAAAGTGGCGCACTTCAAAGTCTACCGCAAAAACAACTTCCTCCAAAGTCCAGAGTTGCTCAGAGTTTCCATATGCATGTGTAACTATATCGCAACCAAAATATTCAGATGAAGAAAAACTATTTTCCCTATACAAGACGCTTCGGTCGACAGCGGATAAGATTCAGTGCTGATCTGTGACCGCTATCTATCGTTGCAAACCTAATGGAGCAAGGCGGTAAATTACCTACTTTTCCATAGTATGTTAGGAGCAAAAATAGATAAATCTTAGCCAAAGAACTTTCGTTTCGTTTTTTTTAGCACAACGAACGCACGGTAGGGTGTAAAGGTTGCTAACTCTATCTTATGCCCAGCTTCTTGCTGTGCATAGCAAGATTGTATCCTTACGGCATGGTCGTAACAACTACTAACACAACTCGCTGCAGTAATAGAGATGCAAGAAGTAACTTAACTAATTGTCGGCATAGAGGTTCAGGGCAGGTCAGGCCATTTGTTTTGGGTTAAGTTTCTGTACGATTGGTATGTTCCCTGTAGTAGTTTTACCATGGTTATGCAAGGTATTACGTTATGTTGAGAAGAAATCTAGGTAAAATTTTATAATAATAATTGCATAATGTTTCAGAATGTGTAATGTTGTTGCAACAAACCAACAGCGCAGAGGTCTTGGGGACAAATGTTGGTGAAAAGTCAAAGAGTGATGACTTTTTACCAAAAAAAAATAGTTTAAATAAAATGGCTCACTAGACCAAACGCATTGCATCTATAGTAACAGATTGCAGTTGCTTAGATTGTTAAAATATTGTAGAAATCTAAAATTACGTTGGCACAAAATTCTGAACATCCTATTGTTAAAGGCTTAGCTTATAAGTAAGCAGTTTGCTCAGCATTTAGATGTTTAATAGCTCCTCGAAGATGTTAATCTTTTATGTTCGTTTAACAAACTAGTTGAATACTAATTCCTTTTTGTTAAAAACGGTGCATCTGAAATTGAAGTTTGTTTGGAAAAGGGGGCCACGATAAAAGATTAAAGAATTTTTTTAGATTTTTACAGTTTTATTTGAATTTCTTAATATAATGCATGATTGGATTGCATTGCTCTTATATGTTAACTGATGCTTTTTACAACTAAAACCAAAATCCCTGTCTTCCCTCTACCTCAGCTCAACGGCCAAATCTTATCACTTTCTTCCAGCGCCAAATATTTAGGTGTAATTTTGGACACTAAACTGAGCTGGAAGCTAAATATAGAAGAGCGGGTTAGAAAAGCGAGCATTGCTTTCTATGCCTGCAGTAAAACCTTTGGGAAAAAATGGGGTCTTAAATCAAAAATGATTCTATGGACTTACACAGCGGTTGTACGACCCATTCTTACCTACGGCGCCATTGTTTGGTGGCCTGCACTTAGTAAAGCTTATAACATCAACAAACTTAAGAAAATCCAGAGAACAGCAAGCGTAGGGACGACTGGAGCCCTCCGGTCGTGCCCCACTGAGGCTCTAAACGTTCTCTTGCACCTCTTACCCATAGACCTTCACATTAAATACCAGGTCTCTTGTAGCGTTTTAAGGCTAAAAGAAACAGGTAGTTGGAAGGCAAAACCTTTTGGTCACAGTGACACAACAAATTTAATACCATCGAATATGCTTCTGACACCCACGGACTACTGCACCCCTATTTTGAACACTGTAATGAATTGCAGGGTCAGCTTCCCGTCGAGATCAGACTGGGAAGAGGACATTGTGACGAAAGACTTCGACACCTGCATTTTCACTGATGGCTCAAAAATGGATTGTGGGGTCGGTTCGGGTGTCTACTATGAATCCCTCAATATCTCAAAATCCTTTCGACTACCAAACTTTGCCAGTGTATTCCAAGCGGAATTGCTGGCAATTAAAGAAGCTTGCAAATTACTTAGAGTAAATTCAAATCAAAACCAAAATATAGCTATACTAACAGATAGTCAGGCAGCTATAAAAGCAATTGCTTCGGTCACGACATCCTCCAAATTGGTTCAGCAGTGCAGAGAGGAACTCTCATTGCTGAGTGGAAGCCTCACAATCACTCTCATCTGGATCCCAGGTCACAGTGGTTTTGAAGGCAATGAAAAGGCGGATGAACTGGCCAGGCAAGGATCGGCCCTTCATGAGTCACTAGCAGAAATAGTTAACATTCCCATAGGAGTCATGAAGGGCGATATCTTCTTAAATTACCTAACAAAAGCTAACAATAGGTGGCACAACTTGACTAGCTGCGTCATATCCAGAAAAATCTGGCCCACCTATAATAAATCCAAAACATATGACCTAATCTCTAGACCCAGAAAAGACATTAGCAGAATCGTTGCGGTGTGCACAGGACATTGGCCGATAGGGGAACATGCAGCAAAGTTGGGTATACCGCACAATACTTATTGTCGCAGCTGCTTGGACCAGCAAGAAAAAGAAACGGTCTTCCATTTCCTATGTCAATGTCCCGCCCTTGCTAGGAATAGAGCACTCTCTTTGGGAAGTGAATTCTTTAATGTCATAGATAACATCTCAGGATCAAAGATCAAAGACCTGATCTCGTTCCTAAATGCAACAAAGTGGATTTAGGACTGCCTAACACTTGTTTTTCCCTTTTTAAAACCAATCAAAAATGTATTTCAAATAAATCCAATTATCACCCATAGGTTTCATAAGTTTTGGTATCAAAACGGCGTATCCTGCGCTAATTGGGTCAAACAAACAAGGTTTGCTTGACCGCCATCTCTACCTACCTACCTACCTATATGTTAAAGTTGCTAACATTTTTAACACTTTAAATTGTTTTATAATATTAGTCCCCGTACGCTGCTGAAGCGAAACGAAAAATCCTACAGAAAAATCACACACAACAAAATCGTAAACGAAAATTTTCGTTCTGGATTTCAATCAGCAGTATACGCAGTTCAACCGGTGAAATTGAAGACCATCAAATTTATTTGGAGAAATCTCCACACATTTTGCACTCACATTTTACTGCCCGACACATTATTTTAGAGCGAAAAGAATGCGTTTTAGTGTCTTTATTGGTGTTTGACCATTTTCAATTTGATTTTAGAAGATTTTCCGATTGTTTTGGTTTGTTATTAATTTTTTTTTTTTCAAATTCGACAGAACACTTGTATAGGTATAGCCCGTCTTACGACAACTCGACTGCAAAAAAATTGATATATGTTGTAAGGAGGATTGCTGCCCCCTGCAACACTCCTGCTTTGGACTTGGGATCACTACAGAATTAAGGCTTTTATCCGTCATATTTCTTAAAAAAAAAGAAAAAACAAAAATTTACGCTCATCTGAGCCGAGTTTTCGTGAGTTGGGGCTATCCAATTTTTTTGATTTTTTTTAAGTTCTTGTAAGTAGCCATTTTTAAGACATACATAATTTTTTAAAAACTTAAAACAAAATTTTGAATAGATATATTTAAAAAAAATATAGGCGTTACCAACAAAAACATGCTTGAATTTCTGCAGAAAAATAAGCTTTTCTAAAACTGGTATATGAGGGATACCGTTATTTTTGGTCTAAGGAAATTTATTCTAAAAATCTTTCTGTGCAACCACGCCGAAGTTAGCCAGCTAAATTTCGATTTTTGCAAACAAAAAAAAAAAAATGCCAAGAAGGTATGTATTTCTAATTGCTGACCACATATACCTTATAATTGGTCACTAAGGCATAAATTCCCTTTATATTTCAAATCCTTTCAATTGGCTAGATATAATTTGTAACTATAATTTTTTATTTACCAAACCACATTTATTTTGTGATTAATCATACAATTGAAACCATCTGCCAACGCCTTCGCTATCCAACTTGTATGTGCGTTCCTTTCACTATCTTCCTAATTTTGATACTAAAGTTGGGTGCAGTATGCTTCGGGTATATATTATATCGCCTCAGATCATTCACATGTCACTTGATTGTCACGATCCATAGATTTGAAAGATCGATCATTACGTAACCCATACGAACTTAATTCAATCCTTTCTCGTGCTTCTTTCCGTAGTAAAATCCAACTGTGATCGTCTGGCCCACCAAAGACAGATCACCATACACACACGATCCACGGGGCATCATTCATCTAAAATGAGGACACTCTTATGTTACTTACTCTTGAATTAAGTAATCTTAGTGGCCTGAGAATCACCATTATTTGTTCGCATTACATTTTGATAGTTGCACACATAAGTTAAGCAACCAATGCAACATATCGGAGTTCTACAGAAGATGACACATTTTCTAATTTAAACTATAAAAAAATTGAAATCTGGAGCTGATATGAATGAAAACAAATTTAATTTATATTAGCTATAGCTAAGCCATAATTTGATAATATATTTGTTGCAAAGAAAAACTTAGTTTTGAACAACAAAAATTAAAGATGGTTTATAGAAGGAGAAAAATCTATTACGGAACGGATGACCGCATGTCGGGTGGGGGCTCGAAAATATTTTTGAAGTTATACTTCCTTACCGGTGATTTTTACCAGCGAATTTCATAATTTTTTTAGACTTTCGAAAACAATGTTGCTGTTGTAATGTTGTAATTATGCAATTCAATAGGTAGATAATACACAGTAATTGCCACATACGGTTTATGTCTCAAATTGACGAATTGTAAGGCTACTTTTTTTTACAATATGACACCTTAGTAAAATGTCTATGCCAATTTCCCGAAATCTCCCGAGACATAGCTAAGAACCGAAAAAATCGAATAAAAAGTAAGTTTAATTTTTTTCCGAAAACAGGTCAGTTAATTCTATTTTAGTTGTCAACGTTATATTTTTGAAATTCCACAGGTGGCAATTTTTTTTTTTTTTTTGAAAAATCTTTTGAAAATTGTATTGTAGGTAGGTACTGTATGTATCAGAGACCACATCAGCCTAAATGGATGGGTCGATTTACTTCAAGCTTGGCATGTGGCGTTTTTTGGAGACTATCCCCAGACGTTTTTTGAATTTTTTTTTTTTACCAAAAATAACGGTACCTGCCATATACCGGTTTCAAAAAAACTCATTTTTCTCGAAAAACGATTCTTACGATTTGGATTAACAAAATCATGGTCATTTTGTTGGATAAGGTCTATCTTTAAATGAAAACCATTTTTTTCAAAAACCATTATTTACGGTACCTGCCATAGAACCGTTTTTTTTTTAATTCTAATTTTCTCCTTCATGACTCAATCAATTTCAAACATTTTTTTATGTGATAGATTTTAAGTTGCTGTTATACTCGAAATGTTAAGCAGAAAAAAATTCGAAAATTATTTTTTTGTTTTTTTTTTTTTTGAAAAATAATTTTTTCGAAAACTATTCAATATTTTATTTTAAAACTTAGTTTTGAGATGTTGATATATAATATCTTAAAAATGGCGTACCAATTTTTTTATAAAAGCCCTTGAAAATTTTTATATGGAAAAAATATTTTTTTGTTAAAATGTATCATTATAGAAGAAATCAAATTGCATACCGTTTTAGTCATTTGAAAATCGAATTTTATGCATTTTTAATTTTTTTTCTAAAACTGCATTTACAAATTTTTAATTAAAAAGGCTCAGCATGAATAGTAACCTTATTTATACGAGCAAGTTCGTGCAGCAGTCGTGCATTTTATTTCTATTTTAAACGACTTTAACGATTTTCTTATTTTTTTTTTTTTTCTAAATTTAAATTAAAAAAATTATTTGGAAAATGTAAACATTACAGTATTTTATGCTAAAATTGATCCTTTTTGCCTTCAGAAGCCTATGTTTGCATTATTTAATACACAATTGTATTAAATGTAATTTTTTTATTTTTACCTTTCCAATGATATCTCAACTTTAAAAATTGGTTGAATTTAACTATACTTTCAAGCAATTTTTTTACCTACGAAATAGAATTTATGATATTTTTGATACTATTTAATGATATTTCGAAAATGTTGTAGTATCATACTGTAATAAATAGCTTACCAAAATAATTGTTTACATTTTAGGTATATTTTTTTGGATTTTTTTTTTATTATTTAAGTACCTTTACATAGTCAAAAAAAATTTTAAAATCATTAAATTCTTCATAAAATTTTGTATTCTGTATGCATATATGCATATTTTCACGAAATGACCTCTGTGGCAATGTTTTATAAAATTGTCCAATATTCTTTTACTGAATTATAGTCTAACATTTTATCTAATTCTAAACATTCATCAGCAGTAGGTTCTTTCTAAAAATTAAAAATTGGAATATTAAATAACCCATGGAGCTACAAAATTATTTTTTTCGCATGAAATTAGCATTTATAAACTACAAATTTGGATGCCAATCAAATTTTTTTTTTTTAATTATTAAGATTTTGTCCGCTTACTTAAGACTTATTTAAGCGGAAAATTCAGTAAATCAAAAACTATGATAACTACAATTTTTGCGCAACAAATTAGCATTTAATTAGTGGGTTTTGGCCAAAGTAAAGGACGTATGTAGTTCCTTCGACCAAAGCACACCTTCTTGGTAGATTTTGATGAAACTCAATTTAATATTGTGAGACTTTTATAGCATGTACTACCGTTATGTGTTATATATATCAAATTAAAGATATTTTGATGGTATTGATCACCAAAGTTGAATCATTATTTTATAGGAAGGAATGATGTGCCGTGTAAAAAAAATGTTTACCTTTTATCTCTGCTCACAGGCTACAAATTCTGAAATTTTGTACAAAAATTTACTTACCTATTATCTAATGGTTGTGTAAATTAAGAGTTCCAAAATCAAAAAATTAAAAAGTTAAAAATAAAAAAAAACGTTTGAAACACTCAAAAAACTAAGACCGAAAAATCTTGTTTCTACCGTAACTCAAAAAAATTTTTTTTAATCCAGTTTTGACAAAATATGTTGACACAATATGTTTTTCTCCAAAAATCTACTTTTATAATAATAACATACTTTTCAAAGGTCTGAAAGAATATCTGATTTTCGAAAAATAAATCAAAATGTTATTGAAATAAATTGATATCATTTTTGTCATAAAAATATTTTGAATGTGTACAACAACACATTAATATAAAACAATATTAAAAATTAAGATAAATGAAGAAGTAAAAATTTAAAAAAGTATTATACCCAAAAAGAATCTTTTTTTCTTTAATAAAAATTGTAATTTTGTAGTTTGTAGATGTAGGGTGTACGATTTAGCACTGGGGATTGCAGTTCAAACCTAAATTAAGGTGTCCTTGATATTTAACCTTGTACAATGAAATAGGAAAAACTGCGGAATTTTGGCCTTTAGCAACGGGCAATATTTTTTGTCAAAATCTGTGTTTTTGTTTTTTTTTTTTTTAATTTATAGGCTCACAAAATCAAAATTTGAATAATTTTTTTTTATTTTTGTTCGAAACTGTACAAAACTCATAGATCAGATTTGTATTTTATTTTATTTTTTTTATGATTTGGGATATGTCGGGTTAGGGTCATAATAAGTCCCTAGCCCGGCATAGCTCCAAAGCTTATTTTAGCTATAAGAACCTATCTTTTAATGTAAGTTTGTACAAAACCCGGTTTTATTTGTATAAAACTGTACAAAACTATAGAATTTTTTTTTAGTTTTTTTTCGAAATTGCAGGAGACATGGAAGTGAATAATTAAAAATTACTGTCTTTTATGGAAAAATCATCATAAGAACAGCACCATTTTGGTACAACGTACAACACCAATACAGTAATGATCACACCTCAACTCGTCAGGAGGATCAAAGCAAAATCTTTCCTTCAACCTTGCAACTCAACGATAAGTTTATACGTCACCAACATCTAGAGATTCAATTCAACATCAACTTGACCACAGTAATTGGCTATAAAATGCATGTTAATGGCCAATTAATCATCAGGGCAATTAAATTCGTCTCTGAACACACATTTCGCATGGCTAGAGGGCCAAAAAGAAAAAGAAAATGAAACAACAACAACAACAAAAAAAACTTAAACCTTATTTCAAGACAGTGCTTGTCCTAGTATCACATGAAACCAAGCAAGTACTCCCGCTCTTCGTTGCTTGTGTTGGTCCAGCAGCGTAAGTTGATGTTCCTATTGATTTTGCTACACGATCGACAGTAATCAATAATCGCATTCTATGAAAGCAGATCACCACCATCATAGGTAACTATATCATGACCAGGGCCAGCGCCATCGCCATCCCATATATTCCAGTTGCATGGTATGTTGGCTTTACCGTCCTTACAACGATGTGAATCTCTTTACTCTACACGAGTATTAACTTTGCTTTTGGTTGGCAAAGATGATAAAGAAAAAAACTGACCAAGATAAAGATACTTTCCTGCGGGAAGACCCTGCCATAAAATATTTGCATAAACAGGGAAGCTAATTCGGACCTCTCTACATACAAATGTGCTGCAATCTAACGGTTAATTTGCATAACTTAAGTGGCCTTAGCTGGCGTGCTGCACAGCACATGAGCCATAGCCATGGTCCTGTACTTGCATTGTTGGTGTGCGCGCAGTCCACTGCACCAGCGCAGCACAGCACTGCTGATCTATGATTTATGGATTGCGCTGGTCAGAATATATCTGTGTCTGTCGAAGAGATGCCGAGCGAAAATGCACGCGTATATGACGGCGGTGGCGGCGGCGGCGCTGAAGATGGCGATGGCGTTGCGAGCATAAGCTTGCAGGAATAGTGTCTGCAATTCTGCGTCCGCCGTGGTCGTTGCACAGTTTTGTTGAACATATGTTCACTGCCAACGGAAATAGTCAAGACATGTATTTTTTATTCGGTTGCTACAGTAAGTTGGACTTTGTTAGGCATTTTATGTTTTGCCATGGAAGCGTGTGGTCAAGCGGAGTATGGTGGTCGTTGTGGTGGCGGCGGCTTGCGTTCGCGTGAATTTCGGTTCGTGTCGTGTGGCGGCGGCATGCGGTCAGTGGTAACACTGCACTTTGTGGAAATTGTTCAATGAATAGCGCAATCGAGTTGGAAATATGCGGAATTTTTTACTGCCGCTGTGCACGAAGAAATTGTTACCCCCAGGTCATGCGATTTTGGGGGAGCAAAAAAATATTTGTGCGATGAAATTGAATTGGCATGTTATGGATCAACGAGAGGGAATTCGACTTATATAAATTAAACAGATATGGCAGGAATTTATCTAAATGAGTTTTGAAAGACGTTCTGTTAAAATGAGTTACACACGAAGTACATAAAGTCTATAACTATACTACCTTTTTACGTTTATATGGGTCTAATGCTAAACACGCCTGTAAATTCTTTGATTAAACATCATACTTTAGTAAGAAAATTGAAAAATGCATGTTTGGTAAAGCCTTTCTTTTATATTTTAAGTTTAAATGAGATTTTGAAAAAAAAAATATTTAATTATTCTCATAATATGGACACTGGACAGGTAATTTAAATTCATCTGAAACGGCAACGGACATAGCTTAAATGCATCCGTAACGTGTCGGTAAAAAAGTAGTTACCTATGTTTTATCTTATAACAAGAACAAAATCGGGTCTTATTCATTATAAAGAATGTCCATTTTACTATGGAGCTCTGAATGAAAGCCGACGTGATTAGTATCAAATGAAAGGTAAATTTGAGCTTTTAATATTTCTGAAATATTTTTCAAATCTTGCCCATCTCAAAACAGCGATCTTAGTTTGTTTTGCAAATAATTTTTCATAATATATGAAATAAATGACGTACATTGATGTTTCGAAAACTTCAGTGATAACATACTTTATTGATACAGCTTGAGAGCATATTAGTCCAGTAACTTTGTCGTTTCGTAGGAAGGAGACCTTGCGGTCAAATCCAGTAGTTCTAATTTCTTGCTGAGTTGTTTATGTTGTTAATGCAGAGTTTGCAAATAAGTCGTTCGCAAACTATCAGCTAAAATAATATTTCAAAATAATATTCAAGAATAGGTTTTTGGCTCCCAGACAAGCTTTAAAGTTGCTTGCCTTTGAATCGTTATTTTAACATGTGAAGTCTATTTTTTCTTAGAAAATTGTCCCTCCTGTCTGAACGAAAGGATATAGACACCCCATCCCTTACATTTTTGATTTTCTTTTTTTTGACCTAGTCAACACTATCTAATAGTTTGATTAATGTTATGGGTGACATTGTGGGAATCTCTTAATATAAGTACTTTTAATTTCTTCTACTTTCTGATATACATTTTTTATTACTATATTTTGAAAAGCTGTGTCTTGGAAACTTTTGAATCTACAAAAAAAGTACCAGACTCAAATTTAGGACAATTTTGTAAGGGTGGAACAGTTTAACATAGTTTTTTGTCAGAAACTAACCCTTCATAGCTAAAAATGTCATTTAATGAAAAAAGCTCAAAAAAAATCGCTGTTTTTTTGCATTTTTACCAATGTTGCCAAGAAATCAGAACTACCGGATTTGACGCAAGATCTGATGTACATAGTTACTATACCTACTATATTTTTGATTACTTTTAATTTTTCATACAAAAATAGAACTCTTCATTTATTGACCGAGAGCCTAAGCAGATTTTGAGTATGAGTGATAGCAGAAAATGATTGGTATTTTTGGAAAGGTCTTTTGATTAATGGGACACCACACCAAGCTTACATTCAAAGACAAGATTTAGAACTTTGACATTAATTCTCAGCCCGGAATATCCAAAATCAAATCAAAAATTATAAAAATTTAGTTAGCTTTAGGTATACTAATAGACTTTATAATGAATAATTGAAAGAAAATTTAAAATTGCGGCTCTAAAACGGCCGTGGCAGGAACAAAAGAAACGAAAATGAAATGAATGAACGAAACTGAAAACAAATCGTTTTTTGAGTTAGAGTTCTGACTAAATATCTTTATATCTAAAATATATCTTTAAGTATTAGCTGCAACCTTGCGACGCATATTTTAGGTTATATCAAGGAGAACAAAATAACGTGTTCACAAACTCAAGTGCATTTTTTTTTTCGAAATACAAACACATTACCAATACCGCGCACACATTTTGCAGAATTTTGACAGACAGAAATAAAAACAAGCTGAATTTTTTTCAAAAAGTGAATTTTGATCTGTTTCCAGCTTATGCACTACATTTCTACTACATTTCTACTATGATTTTTTTAATCATAAGCAATTTCGAGGTATTACTCTTTATTTCTCATAAAAAAAATGTATTCTTTTAAGTTAAAGTATTGCCAATTAACTTTTAAGCCAACGACTCAAAAACGCGAAATGATACAAAATATAACTATTGTAGTAACTAGAGCTCAATATTTAGCATAATATTCTCGTAACCAGTCAAAACCACTACGATATGCATGATTTTCTTTTTAAACTGTTGTTATTCAAAAATAATTTAACAATTTAACGGTTAAAAATTGTCGCGCTTATTGGATTTTTTTTTTAACTCAGTAATTTAAAAAAAAAAATTATCAAAAAAATTTGTTAAAATTTTATAAAAGATTTTATTTAAGATTTCTTTAAAGAACTCAACAAGAAAAATAGGGGACTATTTTCACCCGTTTAGATGGGAGGGGAATTTTTTTCAGAAGTTAACTTGAAGCAGAAAAAAAATTATTAAAATACAACGGAGTTTCATAAATTTATAAATAATATGTTTTTTTTTTATAGCCAGAAAAATCGTCTTTTATTATAATTTTAAATAAAGTTAATGCAATAAATAGTTTAAGAAAAACTGATTTTCAAACTCAGAATTTTGAAAAAAAAAATGTCAATAAAAATTTTTAACTGATTATTTTTCAATAGTTTACGTTATAAAATATATTTTTTTTTTCTTAAATTCAATGGCGCTCTTTTTAACAACCAAATGCTGAGTCGGATAATGCCAGTAGATGGTTTTATACTTTGAGAGCCGATTCTGTTTCAGAGTTCTTTCATTGCATACCATTAGCTAGCTGTTAAGACGTGCACTACGAATATTTTATTTAAACTCGATTTGAATGAATACCGGTAAAAGAATTAGAAATACTGCATGCGAACTTATGCAAAAAGCACTAATTCCCGCTGAAAAAAGCCTAAAATACCGCGAAAAAAAACAATAAAAGTAATCGAAGAGCCGCGGAAAAAATGTTGCTGAAAAATATGCAAAATAGATCGGTAAACACCACGGAATCACGTGGAAAAATGAGCGGAACTCTAGTGAAAGATAGCAGAATACCGAAAGAATTAAAAGGGTAATTTGGTCATACAAAAAGCTCTTAGAACCACGGGAAAAAAAGTAGGTAAAATAACAGGGAGGAAATCGAAAAACGTCGTGGAATTTACGGAATAGCTCAAACTAACTCGGAACACTGGTGAAAGACCACACAATACAGTGAAAAAACACTTGGTACAATAGGAAGAAGTGGAAATTACCGGAAGAAAAAAAATGGAAAAATTCGGTAAAAAAATTGCGAAATACGACCGGCTAGCATTGTAAAAAGCACGAAATACCGTGGGAATAGTGCAAACTACTAACTGGAAAATGCACTGCTAAAACAACACGATTTTTTTCGCGATATTCAACGCATTTAACTTCACTTTCCAGTGACTAATATAAGATCATTTAATTAGACAATAAGTGTTAAAACAAAATAAAAACATTTTGCATGGCAGGACAACGTCCGTTGGGTCAGCTAGTATCATATAACAAAATCAATTATGTACACATAACAAAAAACCTATATGTTTACTTGAGTTTAGTTATATTATAGACAAATTGCCTGCAGTCTGAGTCTCATTTCACACCTATTCGGTTTCATTCGAAAATCGAATCAAATGCGATCTGCAAAAGCCTTATGAATTCATAAACGAAACGATTTTTTTCCATAGTTTCTACCACTATTCTCTTTTTGTTAACTTTTGTGTGTAGTATCCTTTGGTAATTAAAAGAAAATTATTTGATGAAATACCACCCGAAGTATTGTAAGTGAAAACTGTTTTAGCACATTAACACTCAGTCAGATAACTGAGACGAAGCATTCGACCATCAAAGAAGACATCTCTTCCAACCATCCAACGCGTATTGCCACCTGAATTTAAAGACTTCCTGGTCTGACCATCCATCAGTATTATGATTTTAAGAAAACATCTCAACGACGACCACCAAAGACTGAACCTCGCCCCCATCCGCTCACTAAGATACTACCCATCTTATCCATTCCTGAGAAAATTCTATGTAGGTATAATGTATGCAAACTAAACAGTCATCCATTGAAATGAATAATTTTCACCGCAAATTGAATGCCAATTTAGTTTAGTGTAACCAAATCAAATGCGGAACTTCATCACACTGCGATGCAGCGCAGGGAATCGCAAGAAGCATCATGTTTGCAAAACATGATCTCTTAATTGCATTATCATCGGGATCACACACATCATGTATCTTTCAATGTATCTATGCATTTGCAGATCTATCTTTCTGCTGTGCGGTCTGGACCTCGATTACAAACTCCGGACTCCGTGTAATAGCCGGTCATTTGGTGCGCATCACTGGTTTAAACCTAGAGAAGCCACATACATATATGTATACACATACACTTTGCCATAGATAGATAGGAATCTCTTTGCTAAATGTATCTAAGTATCTTTTAAGAGTTTTTTTTCTGATGGTTGGACGTAGTGCAGCGGTGGCGGTGGTGGTGGCGGCGCTCGTGCAATCATTCGACTTAGCGCAGCGGAGTCCTTTTGGCTGGTTGCTAAAACACATGACAGCAATAATGCAGCTTTTTACACATAACATGCAAATTATTATTGCGTTCTGCGGCCATAAATGAAAATCATCCTAGGGGGTAGTAGGAAAACTAAACAACACAAAGCGGGTCAGGCGGACAGAGAGAAGAAATTTTATTGCAACACACACTCGATTTTATGAAGTGAAGGTCTTTAGGCCGCACACCGACGAACGACGCGACGCAACGCACTTACATATCGTAGATCTTTCATTTAAATGAAAAATGTGGCCTCTGTCCATCTCGCTCAGAGCCGATCATCGGCCGATTTAATGGATAGTTTGGAACTAGTATCGAAGATACGAGTACGCAAAAGAAAGAAGATATATGTAATTTGTGGCAATAATATTGGATGCAAGAAAGTCAGTCAGAGTTCATAGTTTGAGTTAATCAACCTAACAGATGCTGTATCTACATATAACGCAGTTGTTAGCCAACTGCTATAAACAGGGTAATTTGAATAAGATGTGACACTAGGGCTACAGCATATAAGTAAACAAAAATTTTAAAGCCACAATTTTCTAAAAAAAATCACTCAGTCGTAATTCAATTCGAACGTTTTCTCAGTTCTTCCTAATTTAGGAAAAAGCTTTGGCTTTTGCTCAAGGATAGTGAAAATAGATCCGTCACTTATGCCGTGAGTAGAGAATTGAGATCCATCTTGACCAGAATAAAATTATTTCTCAATCAAGCTCATAATGAAATTGAGAGTATAATAGCATAATACCGGCAATACGGTTTTAGTCGCAATAGGTCCACTGGTGATCTGATGGTATAATCTCACCATCACCAAGCAGTGGAACAAATCCATACACCGTTTTGGAGGAAGTAAGATTATTGCACTTCATATATCAAAAGCTTTCGACAGAGTTTTAACATTAAGCTCTCTTATAAAAATGCATGCATTTGGTGTTGATGAATCATTTGTTCGCTGGATAAGAAATTACCTTTCGGATCGTTCAAAACAAGTCGTATTGGATGAATTCAAGTCTGAAAACTTGAAAATAAATGTACATAGGTGGTGAATTTTGTTTTTGTTTCCACTAGTTTGGTTCTTGCAGAATATTGGTTGTTCTTCGCAATGTGAATAGCGATTTTTTGTTGTCACAAGAAATATTCATTTCCTCAGAGCAATTTGGAAACAATTAAGCCTCTAAGCAGCAACCATTGCCATAAACTCCAACTAAGTTGTTGAAAGTGCAACTGTTGGTTTTCGCTGTGAAGATCGCAGGAAATTGCAGCTCCATGTATTATAAAAACGTAACCTGTTTGATTTGGTTTTATATGAATTTGATTAGTAATTTTTTATATAAAATATGTGTAATTGTGTAAAAGTGGTTAGTATCGTGTTTTTGTGTATTTTACCAAATTTCCATAATGGATATGTGTGTTTGTGTATGTGTTTCCAATGATTATGTGTGATGTTGTTTGTGTGCTGTGTAATTCCAATTATAGGTAATAAAAAAAAAGACTGATTTTATAACTACGTTATAATACTTAAATTTATTAAACTAATAATATGTATGAAATGTATGGTGATTTTGAATGATTTGAAAGTCATGGATTTTTTAATGATTGACTTGAAAGACAACTGATCAGTCTCACGATTAGATTTCGAATGAATTTATGCTTAACAGATAGAGTTTTTCTTTAATAATCGAGAGCTTTAAACAGTTAATGTGAATGTGGAATATAAGAGTACATAAAGAGAGCGCAATGCAAGATAAAATAAAACAGGTTCATAATGTATAATAGGGTGATGTTTTCACTGTTTGGCATTCTTAAACATCCAGCCCCCCTGAAATGCTATAGCCTATAGCGTTTCAGAACATGGTAATCTTGCTACTTTTATTGTAGGCCGAACGTAGTCTCCAAATTTAGTACGAATCGTAACAACTCTGCACTTCTCATCTTCTCCGGGATGTGTTTGGATTATTCGTCCTAAAATCCACTTGGGTGGTGGAAGATTTGGTTCCTTGAGTAGAACGACATCATCTACTTCGAGATTTGGTTTCGATTTTTGCCATTTTGAGCGATGCTGTAACGAGGTAAGATATTCACTATGCCAACGTTTCCAAAAGCCTTGAAGCATTGCCTGCAAAAGATACCAATTAGTTTTGATTGAAATATTAGAGTTAGAAACATCGGGTTGAGGAACAGCGGTATATGCTTCTCCGATTAAAAAATGAGAAGGTGTTAGGGCAATAGGGTCAGAATCAGAGGTTTGCCACATAGGGCGAGAGTTCAATAAAGCTTCGATTTTCACAAGTAGAGTATACATTTCTTCGTAGGTAAGTTTTGCGTCCCCTATTACACGTTTCAGATGCAGCTTGACGGATCGAACGCCTGACTCCCAAAGACCTCCGAAGTGTGGGGATGCCGGTGGAATAAATTTCCATATAATGTTGTCCTTAGACAGGTGGTCGATGACGATGTTATTGTGTTGTTGACTGCAGAGATGTTCATAGAGTTCATTGAGGAGACGTTTAGCACCAACAAAGTTTGTACCATTGTCGCTCCAAATTTCAAGTGGCTTACCACGGCGGGCAACGAAGCGATCGAGAGCTGATAGAAAAGCGATTGATGATAAGTCCCCGACTAATTCTATGTGAATTGCTTTAGTCACGAAACATACGAATAGCGCTATATAGGCTTTTACAAATTTTGGGTTTCGACCTCGATTCAGACGAAGCATTATAGGCCCTGCGTAGTCACAGCCTACTCTACTGAACGGTCGTGAGTATCGAATTCGATCGGAGGGAAGATTTCCCATGAGTTGTTTGGATGTTGCTTTTTGTTGACGAATACAGTCAATACAGTTTCTTATAACCTTTCGAGCGAGATTTCTGCAACCAAGAATGTAAAAGTTTTGTTTGATTAAGGCGAATAAAAGCGAGGCACCGGCGTGTAAATGATTTTTATGTGTGAATTCCGCGATTAGCTTAGTGATTCGATGGGATTTGCACAATATTATGGGGTGCTTTTCTGAGAAAGTCAAGTTTGAGTGTTCCAACCGACCGCCGACACGAAGAACACCTGACGAGTCGATGAATGGATTCAAGCTTAAAAGTCTGCTTTTGGCTGAAAGTTCCTTTTTTATTTTTAAACATTGAATTTCATAACTAAATAAGGTAGACTGAACATATTTTATGATTTGAGTTTTGGCATGAGATAACTCTTCAGTGGAAAGTGGATTTAAGTTCTGGTGTTCCTTAGGTATAAAATAGTTATCGATGAACCGATAAACGTATGTTGCTACGCGCACTACTTTAAACCAACTTGACGAGTTATTGATTATATTTTCAAACGGATGCATTGAATCAAGATTTGAAGTAAATACCTTTGCGATTTTGACAACCTTTCGCTCTTCCAAGTCCTGCGGGTTGATGTCTGCCGTGTTGTTGTTTGATGATGGCCACTGGTCTCGATCCTTAGCTAGCCATTCAGGTCCCTCCCACCAAAGAGTAGTTTTTTCTAAAGTTGATGGCAACAACCCTCTTGTGGCGGCATCTGCAGGATTAGAAGCGGACCGGACATGACTCCAGGATTTAAGCGGTATCGAAGTCAAGATTTCGGATGTTCTGTTTCCGATAAATACCGACCATTTCTTTGGGGGAGCGGCCAACCAATGCAAAACAATAGAAGAGTCGGTCCAAGCAAAGACCTTGACATCTGGTTCCTGTAAAGAAAGCTTGATTTTGTTCAGTAATCGGACGAGTAATAAGGCTCCGCACAACTCAAGCCTTGGAAGAGCTAAGACCTTTAAAGGAGCGACCTTTGATTTTGCTGCAACGAGCGTGACTGATATCGTATTATCCGGTTTGACATTTCGACAATAGACGACTGCTGCGTATGCATCCAGGGATGCATCACAGAAGCCGTGCAGTTCCCATGAATGTTTATTTTGCAATATGATTCGCGGTATAGCGAAAGTTTCAACGATGTGTAGTTCGTTACGTATGGCATTCCATTGCTGCGATAAGGACTCTGGAACTTCCTCATCCCAATTGATTTGGTTCCTCCAGAGTTCCTGAAGTAAAATTTTTACTCCTATGACGATCGGTGCAAGGAATCCCAAAGGATCGAAGATTTTTGAAGCATCTGAAAGGATGTGGCGTTTTGTGCATGTGTTTAGAAGATTCAGTTTGACCTTATAAGAAAAAATATCCCTTGACGGACACCACTGCAATCCCAGAACCTTGACAGAATTGGATTCTTCAAAATCTACAGGAGACAGTTCACGTTGGTCGTCTGGTAAAGATATCAGAAGTGGCCAGCAGTTTGTTGTCCACTTTCGTAGATTTAATCCACCGAATCTCAATAATTCCACTAGTTCTAGCCGAAGAGAAATTAGATCTTCAATGTTGTCTGAACCGGTGATGACATCATCAACATAAAAATCGTTGAGAAGAATCTTGGAACCTCGAGGATGACTTCTTGCATAATCTGCAGCTAACTGTTGCAAGACTCTGACAGCTAAAAACGGAGCAGCAGAAGTTCCGTAAGTCACAGTAAGCAAACGAAAATGTTTCAAGGGTTCTGTAGGGCTTTCACGCCAGATTATTCTTTGAAAGTCAGTGTGCTTACGAGCGACCCAGATCTGTCTGTACATTTTTTCAATGTCTCCTGTCATCAGATAGACATATTGACGAGAACGTAAGCAAATTGAAAATATGTCCCGCTGAATTGTTGGACCGACAAGTAGAGTTTCGTTGAGAGATTGCGATGAACGACATTTTGCAGATGCGTCAAAAACAACACGGATTTTTGTAGTACTACTATCACCTTTGAATATCGCGTGGTGAGGCAAATAGTAGTTAGAAGAATTTGAAATCTGAATTTCATTGGAAGGGATTTCTTCCATATGCCCAAGTGAAATGTATTCATTTATGAATTTTGAATACTCTGATTTTAGATTCGGGTTCCAATTGAATTTTCGTTCAATGGAATGAAAACGAGCTAAAGCTGTACCGAAAGAATCGCCGAAGTTAAAAGTTGTTGAAGATTTGAACGGCAGTTGTACTTCGTATCTGCCATCATCGCGACGAATATGACCTTTTACAAAGTTTTCCTCAGCTAACTGCTCCTCCAAGGACAGTGGCTGTTCGTTAGATACTTCCTCAAGTCGCCAAAACCTTTCAAGATCAAATTCTAGATTATGATCTAAGCAAGTGTGAAATGCTTGAATTCCTGATTGTTCTGGTGCAGGCTGCGAATGACGTCCAGCTATCACCCAGCCAAAAATAGTTGGGATCGAAGTAAGCGACCCTCCTTCTTCAATTTTAGCTGCTCCCTTAATGATATTAAAGACCCTATCAGCACCTATGAGCATATCGATCGGACCCGGTTCCGCAAGATTAGGATCAGCAAGATTCAGTTCAGAGAGATTTTGAGGAATTTTATCGATTGCTAGTGGTGGAAGCGAAGAGGTGATATTGGGCAAAACGTAGCAGCTGAGATCAATTGATTCGGAACTGTAGCATGAAATAACGTCGAGGTGAACTAACCCATTGGTTACTCCAGCGGATTTCGATGCGATCCCTACTATAGGAATTCTCAAACGTGTGCGAGGGAGTCCCAAGCGTTGAGCTGTTTGTTCAGTGATAAAGGACACCTGAGAACCTGAGTCGAGAAGTATTCGTACGGTTTGATAAATTCCTTGCTTGTCCTGAATACGAGCTATGGCTGTTGGTAGAATCGTAGTGACTTGGTGTTTCGGTTTAAATGAGATTGAATGATTTGCGATTAACGAATTATAATTATTTTTAGGTTGATTTTCAGAATTTGAAGTATTAGATTGATGATGAGCATAAGAACTTGCATTTGAATTACGATTCAAGTTGAGATTTTGATTTTGATTTAATTGATGATCAGAGTTTTGAGATTGAGGCAAATGAAGAAGGGAATGGTGACGAGAATGACATTGGTGACAACGAACTGTGAGGCGGCAATTATTGGAGGCATGTCCCGAACGCAAGCAATTGAAACAGAGTGCATTGTTGCGTACGAATTCACGACGTGATTCAATAGTTAAAGTTTTAAAGTCTTGGCAACTTGAAAGTAAATGTACATTTTGGCACTTTGGACAACTTGGGGTAGATTTAACAAAATGAGTACGAACAGCCCGAGTAGTATTAGGACTTGAAACCGAACTGCAAGCTTCAAGACACTGGCATCGTGTTTGGAGAAATTCGAGAAGCTCATCTATGGTTGAGTCATTTCTCGAACCTACTTCTTCAGCCCAAGCTTTTTTTGTTTCTTGGTCAACCTTTTGAAGAAGAAGATAAATGAGCCATGGATCTCTTGTGTTGGAGCTCAACGCGTTAAGTCCCCGCACTGCCTCGTCAGCCCCATTGGCTATCTTTCGAAGCGACTGAAGATTTGCAGCATTACACGATGGTAACGAAAGAAACGAATGAATAAACGACCGCACGATTAAATGTTTCTGATCGTAGCGTTGCTCAAGTTTGGTCCAAGCTTCAATGTAATTATTTTCTGAACATCGAATGTGCTTTAGAAGATTCGCGGCTTCTCCCCGGAGAAACGATTTTAGGAAATGTAGCTTTTGTGTGTTCGTGATTGTTCGATTTGAATCGACAGTTCCCGTGAACATGTCTCGAAATGTTGGCCAATCTTTGTATTCACCGGAGAATGGTTCAATAGTTATGCGTGGCAATTTTACTGATTTGTGCGAAACTGAAATGTCAGAATCTTCCGAAGGTGTATGGTACCCAACCAAAACCTTATCACTTTCACGAGATTTTGATTTAGAACGAATAGCATCTGATAATTGAGCGTGAGTTTCAAAATATTTTGCCTCGTATTCAGCAAATTCAGATTCGCGATCCACATAACCTTCTGTTCCTGCAAATTCTAAAAGATCGTTTTGTAAAGAAACAAATTCCTGCCACGCTTCATCTAATCTTTCTAAACGAAATTCTAATGTTTCTACTGTTGTTGTAATGGGAATCGCCGTTACATATGTAGCTGTAAGGGTAATACAACCTTTTGCACGACCGCGCTTAGCAATGATTTTATGCATTTTTTTTTATTGTGATCGAAAAAGTCTTAATCGATCTACAAATTTCGTTTAAATTTATTTCCAACCTTTCAAAACGATAATTTGCATTAATGTCCGTTAGGAACAGAAGAGTTCATATACCGTATGACGAAAACGTTAAGTAACTGTCTATGAATATCGGAATCGCGTGATTAATTTGTATCTTAAATACTGTTATAATTCCTTAGCAAAATTAATCAAAAAACACCAAATGAAATTGTTCGCTTATTTGTGCCCGCACTGTAAAACGTGTTTATTTTTTATATATAGATAAATCTATATACGAATGTATGTCTATGATTTTTTTTTTAATTTCCCATAAGCACTGATTTTTTCATTAAAAAATATGAGTCATGTGGCTATCGAAGGACCATTGAATGATTTGGTTTTATATGAATTTGATTAGTAATTTTTTATATAAAATATGTGTAATTGTGTAAAAGTGGTTAGTATCGTGTTTTTGTGTATTTTACCAAATTTCCATAATGGATATGTGTGTTTGTGTATGTGTTTCCAATGATTATGTGTGATGTTGTTTGTGTGCTGTGTAATTCCAATTATAGGTAATAAAAAAAAAGACTGATTTTATAACTACGTTATAATACTTAAATTTATTAAACTAATAATATGTATGAAATGTATGGTGATTTTGAATGATTTGAAAGTCATGGATTTTTTAATGATTGACTTGAAAGACAACTGATCAGTCTCACGATTAGATTTCGAATGAATTTATGCTTAACAGATAGAGTTTTTCTTTAATAATCGAGAGCTTTAAACAGTTAATGTGAATGTGGAATATAAGAGTACATAAAGAGAGCGCAATGCAAGATAAAATAAAACAGGTTCATAATGTATAATAGGGTGATGTTTTCACTGTTTGGCATTCTTAAACACTGTTGTTGACTTACGCTGGTCGACGTCAGTTGCCCAGTCAGCATCCCGAAATCCTCGAATTTGGGTATATTGTTTATGGAAGATAGATTGTGCCTTTTAAGACACGTACCCTGAAAGACACGCTTTATAGCTGTCCAGTGCGCTTTGTTCTATACCTGCTTAACAAATTTACAGCATAACTTATGTCTGGCCTTGTTGTTTGAGCGGCGAAAAGCAAGGATCCAACAGCTTCCATGTATGACCCTTTAGACTTCAATAGCTTTTTTTCTTCTTAAGTTTGACACATTTTCAAGGATTTTTTGATGAAATCCAATAGTGTTGATACTGGATTGCAGTGGAACATTCCAAAACGTTTTAATCCTTCGGATATATATTGGGATTGATCAATTGAAATGGTTCCATCTCGTCTATTTCAAATGATGCGAAACTGACGATGCCTCCTTAAGGTCCTTCATTTTAAAGTTTGTCATTAAACTGTTTTTTAAAAGCATTTCTTGGCTTTTATCATTAGAGAAAATCAGATCATCATATACATACGTAAACTGGGACAAAGGTCATATTGTCGTTGGAAATTGTGTAATAGCTGCATTGATCAGCATCGGAACGTTTTAGACCAGCTTTCAGTAAAACATAGTTCAACTTTTCGTTCCACACACGACTCGACTGCTTCAATCCTTTTTAGAACCATCACTAAGATTTTTGATTAAGCATCTTCAATGGCTTCCAGATCATTATTTTCCTACTTAGAATTGAAACTTGTTGTTTGAATTTGGCTTTCAGGCACGTGTAAATTTACGCACAGATACAGCATCTTTCTCGATTAAATCTTGTTCAGCTTCGACATTATCACCGATGCCTGTTAGGTCTACAGTCTCATTTTGCACATCTATTGAACTGGTGTCGCCGTCGTCTGTATCATAAGAACTGCTTTCTTTTTCGCCAATTTGATTTTCAAGTAACGAGACAGGATTCAAATCTTCATTTCCAATATCAAATTCTTGATCAAGTTCAGTCGGCACTTTAAAAAATGAAACTTCAGGGCTGGATAAATTGATTTGACTGTCAGCAATAATTTTTAAATTTCAACAATTCTCAAAGAACTTACAATGGTAAGCCTTTGATTCAGTACTGTAGCCAAACAATATGCATTCAGTTGACTTCGAATCAAGTTTTATACGTTTTCCCATGGAATGTGCACCATTGACTCTGGCTTTGAATGTTAAAAACAGACTTTTGCTTCAGTGGATACAGAAATAATTTTCGGCTATAATCATCTTCAAACGTTACAAAGCATCTGCTTCCTGAATAGAATTTCACAGGCATTGGTCAGCAAAACATCGGAGTGGATCAATTCAAGAAGAGCTTTCGCTTGGGTATCAGTGGACCAAAAGGGTTCTCTTGTTTGCTTTCGCCTAATGCATACCCATAGATTGGTTTCATGGAATGCGACTGGATGATTCGGAAGTGATCTCGGTGTAACGCAGTTCAATCGGTACATACTGTTCACTAGCGATGCTGACGCTATCATCTCATGACATTCGTTGAAAATTTTGCAGAATTCTTCGGACTAATTAACTCACAGAAGTTAGAGTTGCGCATAAGTTAAACGTACTGAACAAGACTGAAACTATATCATCATCATACATAACCTGCCATCTTCAGGCTTGCCTGCCTTACTTTGATTGACGTCATCACGATCTTGTTGACGTAGTCCTCCATGGATTCACATATGATAAGTTTTAACTGCACAAGTTGTTTCAGCAAATCCACCATTCTACAAAGATCAGTATCTTCAAACGCATTCGTAAGGCTATCCCGTGCACTGTTAGCCGAAGAAGAGTCCGCTTTGTAAGAATAATTTTGTGATTCTAGCAACAAATTTAATTTCGACTTCGCTTTCAGATCATTCTCAACTCCATAGTCCCTCAATCATCAAATATGATTTGGCGGCATCCATACATCGAAATTTTCTCGTCCCTGCACCTTTTCCAGAACAACAATATTTGAAGTCATATTCTTTATTTTTAAATAATTTTTATATTAAAATGACTAAACCAAAGACTATGGGCCGTATTCATAGATAGCTCGAGTATCCGAGCTCCCTCTAATTTTCTTAGATTAACGAAAAAGTTTCAGTTAATCGTGTGCATTATGATGAAATCACCTTAAAAATAACATGATTTTGGAGGCTTGGGGGCTTAAGGGCCCCGAGTCCCCCATAAATACGCCACTGAGCCTGAACTTTAGCACACCAGTACAGAAAGCTGAAATAACTGGCTACTCCAACCATTAACCAAATCTTCTACTTGTCCGATAATAGAAAACTTTATGAAATTCGTAGCGATTCTTAACAAAGGTGATTGAAATAGAAATAGATCTCGAACTACAGGCTAATTTACCTTCTCAATAAGCTCCGTTCTTTGTCAAACACAAACTCAACAAATTGCAGCAATAACAACATCGTTTTCTAGAAATAAAGTTTTTTTCTTGAATTTTTTGTATGAACTTCGCCATTTTTTCAACAAATTTCTCGAAAACAAAAAAAAACAGAAAACCGCCTTTCAATCGTTTCTCGTATTTCATCTGTTATCAGTAAATTAAAATTGGCACTTAATACGTTCCAAATCAGGTACTTCGCACCAACGAAAGATCATGAGATGTCATGCACGTAATCCCACACGCCACCTCACAAAACGAACAAATCGACGAACCCAACAAACGGCCCCTATGGAACATTCCTTGCAAAAAAAACAAAAAAATGCACAAAAACAATTTTATACCATAGGATTTCTTCTTCGGCAACACTAAGGACACGATAACAGTCTCTACTCGATAACGTCCTGATCATGTAAGTACATTAAATTAAAACAGCGAGGTCTTTCTTGGGATGGGACGAGGGTTCCTCTTGTGAAAACTTGGGCAAAACCTTATCAGCTTGTGTGCCAAATGACTGTGTGTGTTGATATGACCACGGTGTATACAACACATTAAAACTCTCAATTTTACAAAATGAAAACAAGTTAATAAATAATCCCTCACAAAAAAAAATACCTCAGATTATAGCAGTCATAGTTGGTTGCCTGGTTGGATGGTTGGTTGGTTGTTTGGTATACCAGAAGAAGACTGATCCTACCAGGAAAAAATGACTTTGTCCTCAATGCAAACTGCAATTATTGACAGCGATTTGCGGCCGGCAATGGTATTATCACTGCGATTCCCAAGGCGTAAAGGTAAAAAAAAATAGTGTTAAAGTAGCTCTGGCACGCTGGTGATGATGAAGGGACACTAAAGCCATGAGTCAGGTTTCAAAACTGGATCCACTACTCTGTATGTCGCCTGAAGTGTGTCGTCGGACATTATTTGAACAAAAAATGAAATATTATTCAGTGATAAATTGCCCCGGCTAACCTGATGGTTGAATGGGTTGGCGCTGCAGCAGCCTTCAGTTTGTTTTAATGAAGAGCAAATATGATGCACAGATTGCTTGCTTCAGTCTCTATCGGTTGAGGAGTCCTTCATGGCTCGTTATCATTTAATAAAAAGCCTCCTCGAAGGAAATTCATTTTTTGTTTCCTTTGGACACCATAGTAATGAGTTTTTCTGATGAAATATTTCTCCGTACTCTATCAGTTATATGTACTGTTCCTTTTTTTATTTAAAAGTAAAAATGTTGAAGAGCTTCAACATAGACTTTCATATTTGAGACACACATTCGTATACTTTATGAATCCACCTATGGTTAGTTGTTATGCGGATTCATGAAATTTTATGGAGTCAAGACATTACAAGTAGAAATTTACGCGACAAAGTTACCAAAAACCAGTTAAAATTACCTACAGAGGCTTAAATTTTTGTCATTTTTTTTTATAAAGTTAGATTAGTTTAACTACAACATTAAAAATATAAATTATTTTTATAAAAATTAGGGTCAAAAATCGTAGTTTTTTATATGAATTACCATTGTACGAACTACGAATAAGTTTGTTGACAAATTTTTAATGAAAATTACAAATTGTAGAGTTCAACTACAATTAAGTGTTGCACCATTTAAGCTTGAAACTTGTAAGCTACAAATCGAATTCACAATTTTGTTTACTGTTTTTGCGTGAACAAGGATTAATAAACCAATGTTACAATATAGAACGAGTTATAGTGCTTTTAATTGTCTATAAAATGATATCTCAAACATTATTGTAATCATCATATTTTGCATCAACGTCAAAGATATAGGTATTGCAACTCTTTCTTTCTTCAACAATTCTTCACAAATTATTTAGATATTTGAAAAAATATCTTTCTTCCCCCACGACATGAAGCATATTTGAACTTTGGCAAACTATTTTACTAATTTGCACCTTGTTTCTTAGATATTTTTTTTATTGTTAATAAGATTGTCTTTGGTCATTTTGTGTTAAAATGATAGGCAATGGAGTTATTAAACAAAAACAAAAGCCACCTTTTTTTAAGATGGCGGCTCCTCCGACCACTCTATCACCTCAATCAATGGTACGTTTTTCAATACGAAGATATGCCCAAAAACATTCCATGAAAATAATGTTGTCCCACAAAAAATGCAATTTTATAATAATAAGGATTTTTAAATTAGCTTGTGCTAGATATTTTCTAGGTAACTGTTGTTAATGTTTCCTTTTTTTTCGTTTTGTGCAATTTCAAACCTACAGTTTTGATAACATTTCCATCTTTTTGCTGTTGTAAACTTTTCTTAGTAAGACGAAATCCGCCCAGAATTCTTAATTAATATGACAAACTAAATTGTCATGTGTAGTAAATCTGGTAAAGAGCAAGTCGAATCGCTAAAACCAAAACTTGATGAATTACTTAAGAAAACAGGAAACCGTATGTACCATAAATTCATGGAAGAAGCGCAGAATTCGCAGTACAGGTTGTACTATAGCAAATTGGACCACTACTTAAATAAATGAACTTACTTTTTAGCTTACCATTCTACGAAATTAATAAATACAATCTTTCGATTAAGGGGTGAAGTATTAAACCTCAATTTCATATCACACCGTCCAGAGTTACCTAATATATGTACTTTATGCAACCGTTATGAAAGAGAAGATGTATTTTATTTTATGGCAGTCTGTCCCGTTTTAAAAGAATTTCAAGTGCAATATTTTGGGGTATAGTCATTGGAATTTAAGGAAGTGTTAAAAATTTTAAATGGAAGTACTTTTTAATTTCACTAAAAAAACATTAAAATATCGAAATTGCATTGTAAACAAAATATTTTTGAAGAAAAGAAAGAAAAATATGTACATATGTTAATAATAAAATTAGAACGCAAAGTATATCAGTCTGGTAGATGGCTTTCGGCCCAACCAATAGACTTTTTGTTAAACTAAACTAAAACTAAACTAAACTAAATTGTAGAAAAATTTACACATGATCTTTCACCTGTAGAGTTTCTGCACAAATTAAAACAAATATTTGATTCTTATTCATATTGGGCAACAGGAACTAAGAATAAAGTAAAATTTTCACATTTTTACTTGCCTCTAGTACCTATACTATAGGCCAGTTTAGAATTCTTAAAAAAAATCGAACTCGAGCTCACAATCAGACATGACATTACGATGACAAAGAATGCAAAAATAGTGGGTCTCACTGTACTGTTGAAATGAAAGAAATATTTTTAGAAATGTTAATAACGGTACTTACCATAGAACCGTTTTCTTCATTGTTGAGTTTCTCTTGAATGACTCAACCAATTTTTATACGGAAGCTTGTTAATAACCTTAAAATTATTTTATATCAATATTTCCAAAAAAAATATTTTTTAGATTTAAAAAAAAATTCAAATTTTGTGTTTAAAAAATCAATTTTTTCCAAAATGGGAGACTGTATTTTTTGATATGGTTTTAGATGTGAATGAATTTTTTTTTTAATGGCATACTAACTTTTTTTATAAACAAGGGAGAAAACGGCTCCAACCATTTTCAAATTTTTTTTTTCTAAAAATTTATCTTTCTTAATCAAAACAAATAGCATACCTTGTTTGGAGCAAAAAACAATTTAAAAAGAAGTTTATGTCATTTTAGTGATGGATTTTATTTTTTGTTACACTTTTTTTAAAGATTTTTAGTATAAAGTTATTTATTTTTAAAAACTATATATAAAAAGCTTTAACGTGCACAACAACTTTGAATCTAAGCGCAAGTAAGTGCGACCCAGTCGTGCATTTTATTTTTGATTTTTATGTACAAATATTGCCAAACTCATTTTCGTGCGACAGAAAAAAATTGTAATGTTAAAAATTATGTACTTTGGACAAACAAATTTCGTAGGTTAAAATGAACCCAAGTACTTAAAATTCTTAACTCAACCAAGTCAAGTGTTAAAATTTTAGAATGCTGTCAAAATGACTTTTTTTCCAAAAACAAATAAGACAATGTACTAGAATAATAAAGAGAAAGAAAAGGAAAGTATAGTAATGAAGGTTAACAAATTCATTTGTAGTATTATACTTTTCTGCTTTTTCTTCGTTATTATTTCTTTTTTACTTTTCCTCCTGTTATGAAATTTCAAAAAAAATTTGTCTACTTTAATATACACTAATAATAATGGCTGCTTTTTTATCCATTTTTATTTTTTAACATGTGTATTATGTAAAGCAAAATCATTGCGATTAAAATTATATTTACTAAATAACACATTTTACCTCGAGAAAATAGGAATCCCCTTTAAAATAATGCAAACTAAAATTATTTATTTTTTATTTAACTTAAAAAAATTATCAATTTTTTCCGGGTAATGTTTGCTGGGCCAACAATGTCATTTTTAAAAGAATTTTTCTACAGTAGAAATTGTAGACACAACTATTTTACTGTTGGGCTCAAGATTTTCCGTTCTTAAAAATGATAAACAATGTAAAAAGGGTTCTATCAAGAACTTTTTGTTGAGTACACAATCTTACAACAATGTAAGGTTTTTGGGAAAACAATGATTTTTTCTGAGTGTGTTTTTTTATTTTTTTAGAAAAATGGTTGGATTTTAATGAAATTTGGTTTTAATATACCTACCTACTCTTGTTCGTTGATTTTTGAAAATTTTAATATTCTTAAAATCCTCTATTTTAAGAATGTGTATGACATCATTACAGTTATTGTAGAAAATACTGCCGAAAATTGAAGAAATACAAATAATAATAATAAATAATAATAATAATAAATAGATTAAAATACAAAGGGCCAAAATCTTTTAAAAAAGTTTAATTTGGTTTCCTTATTTTTAGTTATTTCCCATATTTCAATAACATTATTACCGATTTGATTCACACAACTTATTAACCGGTAAATACTTCTTATGATTTCAAAAAGTATACTATGCATTAAATCTTTCAAAAAAAAACTGAATTATTCAATACCTGACAAAATATATCATTACTTTTTACCAAAAGAGAAAGTTCGTGTTATCTAGCCCTGGTAATATATTAATTTTGAGACAATGATTAGTGCGGTAAATGACTTAAGCAAATTTTATAAATCAGAAATACAATTTTAAACTATGTAATTTGAAGACCAACGTTTTTTTAGCACCAATATAAAGCAGGAATTAAACCATTCAAAGCTTGCAATGTATCCTCAAACTTTAGTATTTATTCAATAAATTACAAAATTCGTAACATGCATCATTTCACTAACAACATAAATATAAACGTAGTCTGACAGTAGGCGGTCAGGTCTTCAATCATCTAACTGACTTGAAATTCACGCCATTATTTTTCAAGTAGCCAAAGATGGGCATTTATCGCATCAAAACAAACGTCCAACCAATTACCTTATTGGCCAAGATAACCTTTGACACCAAACTAGACAGGATATGTGTGTAACTAAACGTGCGACCACCAAACGGATAATATATGAACTCCGTGTGTTTTGCTATCTTAACCAGAAGGCAAATTTCTGATGCTGATGCTCTCTGCTCTAAGCCCGAAAGACAAACGAAAGCCGCTGGATTTCAAATTTGAAAAATGACAAATCGCATCCGCGATATGTGTACTCGTGTATACTCGTATACAAGCGGAGGCGGCTGATAGCGATGGTTATATCTGCCCATTACATCCAGCCCACTGGGATGAGTGCGCAACAGGTTGTTATGCCTGTCCATTTACCATATGGCACACTACTATGCTAGCAGTCTCCTTTGCAAAGTTTAAATTTATGAAATGTGAACATATCTGACAGCTGGCCATAGCCACACAGAGTTCATAAATCGACGACGACGCGCATGCGCAGCGCAGCGCAACTCCTCCACCATCGAAATTGCTCGACGCAGCCAACGAACGTTCATTGCAAACCATTGCCACTGGCGTTTTTGTGTTTTTTTTTTTTTTTTTTTGAAGAATTGGAAAGATTTCAACTCCTCCACTCGAGTCATTTCTTTACTCTTAACACCTCTGGAGAGGATGAATATTCAAGGAATAAATGCAGATTGGATTGTACCGAAAAATAAAAGAAACTTTTTTATTGCCCATTTAAGAAGACGAATGTGATGTTCGCACGCGGAAGTAATCACAACACACTTTGCACACCCTAAAGTCTTCAAGTGCACGACCCTAGAATACAAAATTGCCACACCGTTAGGGGGCGCTATAATCACATGTATTGAATCATAAAACAGATTTTTAATAAAGTTATTTGTTTCGTTCTTTATAAGGCCAGCATAATTTCCAAGATAGTTAAAAGCTCGTTAAAGCCCAAATGTCCCGAACGTGAAATAAAAATGAAAAAAACCTGATATACATCGTCCAGATTTAAGTGCTTTTAATTTGTCCAATCTTGAAAAATAAACGGTATCGTATGTATAATAATAAAATGACAACTTAATTGAAAGTTTTGGTTTATATTCTAATAAAATGTGGTCCAATAAACGAAACCTGCGGCACGTCAAAAATCAATAGAACAGTTGGGTTCGCTGTTCAAAAAACAACGCCACTAAAAATGCTGAGTTGTTGTGATGCTTGGTATGACATTCAATGAAATTTGTTAAACGATTATGTTTGACGTGTTATGACATTTTTAATATTCTCGGCGCCAGTTTGTAAATTCTTGTCTCCCGATCATCGGTGACAGTGGTCATCAAAACTATGCTTATGCGCTCTATTCGGTTGTTGTCTCGTAAAATAAAACTACAAAAAAGTGCTAGCGGTATTGCCGTCGGGCTCAACAGACGGCAACTACACTAAAAATTTATATTACAACCCGGTCGAAGCGTTTATGAGTACTTTGTGAGTTTATCATCATCATTTCATTGGTCGTTCAAATCCATTAGATGCATTCACTTATATATTTTGATTGTTTTAGTGTTATTCCAAGATTTGGGGGCAAACATTAATGTGGGGGGAGGAAAATCAGAGATAAATCATTAGATGTAAATTTTGAAACATTTACGATACCTAGTCTTGTTATCCGATTTAAAATTAATTTATGATCAAGAACTTATGTATGGTCAGTAATTATTCGAAAAGATCACAAGTCATAGTATGATACATTAGCAAATTAGGTTATCATAAAATAATTACTTATCTTAATTGGATTGTTTTATAGTAAACTTGAAGCGATATATTTAATTAAATCGATGAAAATAGTTTTGTTGAGATAACCGTAATAGTAAATAGTTAATCGATATGAAAGTTAATAATATCATTTTTATAATTCTTTTATGGGCTAGCTCATATTTCTGCTAAAATAAATAAAATCAGGTATTTTTTATAAATATGAAAATAATGCCAAATATATTAATTTTAAAATGATATTACTTTTAGATTCGATTTTGTTTGAATTTAAAGTTTCCAATAATTAATTGTTAGCTGACCCGACAAACAGAGAGATTTGTACATATATTTATTGTTTTATTACGAGATTGTTTATAGAATGTATTAGTTACTGGGACCACAACTACAATAGCTGCTGACCTTCAGGACTTTTTAGTCTTCAATTTTCAGTAATTGGCTTTATAATTTTAATATTTAAAATCTTTTTATTCCAGTGCTCTGGGGTACTGGTTTTTTTTTTGTTTATTTGAAACATAGACAAATAAACTTGAAGTTTTGCTGAGGCATGAGCAGACCACATATTATGTCCATGTGAGGATACAGAAGTGCAAACCTGTAAAGTCAAATCAAAAATTTTTCAAATTCAAAGAAAAAACGTAAAAAGTCACGGAAAGTTGAATATCTCAGAAAGATACGTATAACGCGAATAAATGTCTTGAATATCGCGGAGAGGGTGGTTTTTGAAAGTTCTTTGACCAAGATTTTCAACACTTTATTCGCTTTATTCCTCGGTATTTTGTTTCCACTGTATTTCGCGTTTTTTACTGCAGCCGTGGTACTAAGCCCCTTTCCCTTGCTGTACTCCGAAGTATTCCACTCAGTCTAGCAGTTCTTGAGTTATAAATTGTGTAAATAACCCGACTTTGTTTTATATATTTAAGAATATTATACAGTATTTAATTATAAAATGAATTTTTTATGTACTAAATATTTTTTTTGTTTTCTTTAAAAAAGTTTAACCAATTTCATTTAATTTTGTTATGCATGTTTAACCAAAAATGGCAGATCTGTTTATTTAGAAAACTTTAAAACAATGAATTTTCATTAACTAGAAAATTCTATTGTTTGCAGCAAATAAATAAATAATTTGTGAAGATCCTCTCCAATCTATTGTTTGCAGTAAACGAATAAATAGTTTGTGAAGATCCTCTTCAGAAAGTAGTTTGTTGCAAAGAGCTCCACTTTGTGCGTGAATATACAAATCATTTGAAGCAACTGACTGGAGGAAACAAATTTTCTTAATAATTGACTCTATGTTGGTGGTGTTCATATGCATTCTATATTGCATGATAGTTTACTAGGTCGTGGCCTTTGTTCGGAATCGATAGGTCACAGGTTCAATTACCGGTGTTACGCTGATTTTTTTGTTTTTATTTATTCGTTCGCATAAATGGTTTCATCGAAACGAATTTAAGAGTTTGCTGCGACATGTGGCTGGTTCAATTACCGGTATTACGCTGAACTTTTTTATCGATCGCAAAAAGTGTTTAACGTAAGCGAAATAACTTATTAGCTGCAAACGAAGTCAAAAAATCGTCCGGCAAACGAAAATGGGGTTTGGGAAATTTCTTCGTTTGCCGATAACGATTTATTCTCTCAGTGATATTTTTCTTTTTTGGTTGAAAAAAAAATACTAAACACAGCGGTCTTTTCTCAGCCTGCCAGTCCGCATTTTTTTTATAACATGCATAAAATCAACAGCTGATGCCAGTGCAATGGGGATTTTTAGATTGTGTTACAATTATATTTAAAAAGTAAAAATAACTAACATAATTTTGATGACTTAAATTACATAGTTTATTGTAGCAAACAAAATCTGCAAGTTTGAAAGGCAGAAGCTTTTTAACACATTCCACATTCTTCTACTTCATCTGTCAATCCACACTTCATCTTTATTCATTTTTCTCAGAGCATGACTTTGAAAACCTTTCGTTCTTTTGTATTTTGTCCAATTTATTTTTATTATAGCCTTGAAATTCGAGAGTCCGAAAGTACGTCAATTCAGTGGTGTATTTATTTGTTTTAAGGACAATCTTAATTTACTTAACTTAGTAATAAAATATTACTTACACAAAGATTAATAATTGTAAAAGATATTCATCGACATTAAAACGAAAGAGCTGATTTCCGAACTCTTTTTCACATTAAAATAAAGTTTTTTAAGCTTTTTTTTTTTTGGAGAATAGATGTAGTTCCGATACCTATTAGAAAAAATCATTGACCAATCTTGTTATATCACAACAAATCGTATAACAACAAAATAATTGAGAATCCCCCAGTAATTGAGAACTACCAATGTTACATGTTATTCCGCAGCAAAAATTAAGTAGTTTTTAAAATCGTGCAGGTACCTTTTGGTTTAACGCTATATTGATTTTATTTTATTTTTGAAAAGTTTCTGTTTTTAATTTTAATGTATTTTTTCTTCAATTTTTTTTTTGAGAAAAAATTATGTACTTTTTAGCTAACAGGAAAGAAAAGAACCACAAAAATAGGTTATACCAACAACAAGCAATCTAGTGCGCTAAAGCTCCTATTTATTAATCTAGCAAGACTTAAATGAAAGAAACAAAATATTATTAAGGTCATTAACTTACAGTCTAAACGAACTTACTTTTAACTTTTTGTGTTTACTATTTTTTGCAGATATATTTTAGAGCGAAATTAGTAATTTTTGTAGCTCGTCTACTTGCCAAGGTTGATTTATATAATTCTCAACAAAAAGCTCATTTCTTCTATACTTTTTTAAGCAAAGTCTATCTTAACTTTATCGTTATAACCCAATCGAACCTTGAGAATTATAAGACTCTTACAACTCAAAAATTAAAATCTTTGAATGCTGGATTATAAAATTTAGTAAAAACCAACTTGCAATAATTATGATTAAATTTCGTATGTTTCCATACTTGCAGTTAGGCTGCAGTCTTCCGTTAGTTTTCAGATGTTCAAAGATTAATAATTATAATAGATTAGTAGCAATTTTGACGACCTTTCATCTTAATTCTGCAAGCTATTTATTTTTTTTTTTGTTATACGTCTGATTTGTTTCTACACTAAAATTATTTAAATTAATTCAATGTCTGAAACACAAGAAAAGTATAAAAATATAATGTTGATGTTATTTTTAATACCACCTAACGTTCACCAATAAAACATCACTTCAAGTTTCTACTTTCACTTTTATTTTATCTTAACTAATAAACCCCTTTCATTAGATGCCTTTCTACCATATCCTTTAGAAATTATCGAAATTTTGTCTCTAACACATAGAATAGAGGATTTAAAAGTGTTTCACATAACACATTAAAAAAAAATGTACAAAACCTGTGACACTTTTTTGTATCCGACAGAGTGAATGTCTTTGGTCGAAACAAAACCTTAACAAGGTAACAATTTGATCGGCTGGCATCGGCCGGCGGCGACTTTAGCGACGAGCGGTGCGGTGGCGGCGGCATCACCGTGTTATTTATGGCTAATTAATAACCTCTAATGGATCGGAGCACGGCGGGTAATTTATAGTTGTTAACCAAAATGTTTTTGTTGTTGTAGCTGTTTGTTGTGCATAAATCGTCAGGTTTTTGTTTTGTTACAAATGTGTGTATGGGTTCTTCGGTGATGTATCCTTTTCTGGTCCATACCGTACATCGTCCATGGTCCATCGTGCACTGCCGTTGTCATCTTCCACTTCTTTCTCTTTGTGAGAATGTATAGCATGAATTATATCATATATAAACATCAGAGTCGAATGAAGCTGAAGGTTTAATAGTTTCATATATTATGACACCAAGGTGTGGGTGGTCTCATTTTTACTCTGAGTTTGTTTTTTTTATCTCTTTGGCTACAAAAAAATAATATAATTCATACAAAAATACACGTTACAAATTTTGATTCTATTTAATTGAATCAATTAATGTACATTTTTAATGTAGATAACAATTTGAAAATGTGACATTTTGACGTATCTATGTAATAATTGTAATTGAAAATTACCAACAATGTTTGGAATAAGTCATCAAAATTTTATCTAAATTGGTTAAATTGGCTTGACAGTTTTAATTTTTTATTAAGTCAACCGAATCTTAGAGAGCTCTTTTTTACTAAAAATCACATTTTTTTAAAAAATCAATTAGGATCGTTTGGTCGTTTATAGATTAAATGGGCGTCGGTCGGGCAATTCGGGTTTTTAACTGCCTTCTGAATGTAATTACCGATGTATGACTTGGTCGCACTTGTTATCATGGTCAAAGTTGCTGCGGAAATTGATTTGGATATACAAGTTAAGTATAGCAAGGGAATAGCCCAAGACCCTTTGTTACTAAATTTGAAGAACAGCACTTCAGCGGATTTAGCTGCAGCTTAAGGTTTAATACACAGATGACTAAATTTCGAAAAAAACTGTTTTGCATTTTCTATCTTTTTAATCTCATGTCTGATTATTATCTCGACTTTGATTTTTCTTACGAATCCTTAACTTACCGTCGAAACTATAAATCGTAGGCGTTCTTGTGCATAAGTTCTAGCTTTTAAAGGAAACTCCATTTTCTTCAAAAATAACTACTAGAGTAACCATCAGCCATAGAACATTCTTTTTGAATTTTTGGCTTTCTACTAATGGCTAACTTGATTTAAATTTTTTTTTTGTATAAAAGGCTTTTAAGTTGCCGTAAGTAACCGTACCGTTCAGTAACAAGATTTCAAGTTATGCATTCGTACAAAAAAAAGTTTAGATAACAATCAAACATGACATTACGATGATAGAGAAAGAGAAAAAAGTGGGTCCGACAATTCTGTCTGTCTATTTGTCTGTATGTGTCAGAAGCCACAGACTAAACGGATGGGTCGATTTACTTCAAACTTGGTATTTGGCGTTTATAGAGACTATCCCTAGACATTTTTTAAAATATTTTTTTCCCAAAAATAACGGTACCTACTCATTTTCTCAAAAATGGTTCCTGCGATTTTGATTAAAAAATTATAGTCATTTTTTTTTTTGGATAAGGTCTATCTTTAAATGGAAACCATTTTTTTCAATAAGCGTTATTAACGGTACCTGCCATAGGACTGTTATTTGAATGCTGATTTTCTCCTTCATGACTCAATCATTTTCAAACATTTTTTTATATGAAAGCTTTTAAGTTGCCGTAATAATATTTATTAACAAAATTTTCGAAATTTACTTTTTGCATTTAAAAAAAAAAATTAAATTTTTTTTGAAAAATCATTTTTTCGAAAACTATTCAAAACTATTTTTTCATAATTTAGTTTTTAGATGTTGGCGTAACAATTTTTTTTTTACAAAAGTCCTTGCAAAATTTTATATAGACATTTTTTTTTTTTTTAAACGGCTCTAACGATTTTCAATTTTTTTTTTTTTTTTTCTAAAAATTTATCATTATAAAGAAATAAAATTGCATACATACTTCGTTTTCAGGTTAAATTCATTTAACAAAGCTTTGTTAGTCATTTGAAAATCGAATTTCATGCTTTTTTAATTTTTTTCTAAAACTGCATTTACAAATTTATATCTATAGTTTACCATTCTAAAAATACCGCCGCCATCTTGGATTTTTCGCATTTCGGCTACAAATAGGTAGACCGCCATTTTTGATTTTTCGCATTTCGGCTACAACTTGGTAGGTTATTGTGCTAAAGATGATATTTTGGTGTCAAATTGATATGTTGTAATTGCTTATCATAATTATAAAAACAGTAAACAGTATCTTGGAAATAAGGGAACAGTTTTGAAAGTTAGTATTTAATTTTTTATGCATAGCTAAAATTTAAGGATTCTACAAAAATATTTTGGACGTACCAGTATTTTCAAAGAAATTTCTCTGATATTTTACCTGATCTACTAATTCATAAGACTTAATAGGAAATAGAGTATACACTTACCAAGAGAATTAATTTGTACTTAGTATAAGCTTTATTAGATCCATGACTTAAAGCAGCATATTTTGTCATTCGAATGAAATCTCTAGGTCAATTACTTACCGAGATATAGTTAAAGCGCGAAAAATCCAATATGGCAGTGGTTTTTTAAAAGATGGTGGATCACATGCAAGATGTTGTGCTTTGCCGAAAAAGGGCATTGTTGTGAATATTTAAGAAAAATTTCAGATTGAATAAAAAATTTCCTAGGTCAAAAAAAAAAACTGATCTGAACTAAATAATTAGATCCTACTATACATTTTTGAGGTCTCAAAAATTTATAAATTTGAGGAGGTGCAATTTGAAAACTTTTATGGCTACGTGGCCAATTTCGGGCTCAAATTTTGGAGAATACAGTTTTCATGAACTCATAGGAATATAATTGGAAGACACTAATCCTTCAAGGTAAATTTTTTCTAAAACAATTTAACTGGATTATTATGCTTATATTCCAAAATGAATTGGTCGAATAAAAACAACCTATGTAAGGTCTTAAGTAACATTCTTTAAAAATCCCGCGAAATAGATAAAAACGTTCCTATTTATTTTGTATATACCTAAAGCCAATTGCAGCTGCTATTTTATGATTTATGATCCTTGACTATTTTTCGCAAAGTGCAAAAACAAAAACAAAACAAAATTTTCGTTAGCCAACTAGTCGCATTACCTACCTATAGTTTCTCCTACCTATTAAATATTTTTCAAACAACAGCTAACTGCAATTCACTATTCATCAACATTATACGGGTTCTTTCATTTGCTTCATTTATAATAACTCCAGACTAACCAGTCTGATCCCTAAGGCATTATCTACCAAACGATTATGCAAATGCAACTATACACCATATGGCTTGATTGAGAGCCATTTCCTGTAAAGACAAAATCCAAGCCAAATATAGACACTCTGGTAGCTCTACAACTAAAAATCTTTACAAATTGGTCAACAATTGTGATTTGTATCACGGGATATTTTAGCATAGGTATGTAAGCAAAATCAAAACATCAATTTGCAACAAAACATTTTGTGGTAGTCAGTCAGTCAATTTGATTTGATTGCATTCAATTGCTTTTCTCATCTGTCAGATGTTGTGGATTGTGGTCTATGTGGCATCATATCTACGCGCAAAAATCGCTTGATCGAAGCCACCTGCTTCCAACCAAATAGCCATAGCAAATGCATTCCACAAATTCACCTCTAAAAGGTTTTTAATTGCATTCCCCATGACGCACTCTACGTTCCTATATATATTATAAAAATGCACTACTGGTAATTCCACACAAGTGTCAAATCGAATGTCAAAAGGCAAAAAGCATTCTCCATGCAATACCTATGCACGGAGATCATAAATCCATTATGCAGTCCATATGACAAATCGTGATCGATATGAAATTAGATGGAGGGCAAGATATCGAGGCCACAAGGAGATTGTAAGCTCGAAAGTGAAATAGAGTGGATTGTGAGAGGGAGAAGGAATATATTAAAATGGGAATAGGCCTGCAGGCAACGATTGGAGGAATAATTGAAAATCATGTTCATCTTCTTAGCCTGTCAATAGAAATCCAATTTGTCTGAACTAAAAATCCAACAGGAGCGGTTCCTATTGGCACATTGATATTGGGCTCTAGATTTTTCAGCACACAAAATTTGTTGTGCCGAACCGAGCAAACTTAACTGAAATTGGTATATGAAAGTGGTAAGGCCATTTTTTTAAAACAATATCCTAGCCTCAGTTTTACCAAATGGGATTTATTTTGAAAAGTATTAAACATTTTGTTAATAAATAATATCTACCCACATTTTTAAAGAGAACTATAAAATCTAGATGCTTGACTGGGAAAAAGGGACTAAAAGTACGATGTCAAATTTGTACTCCCTATTTTGCTTGTCATTCCATCGTAACGACCCTGATCATTTCTATACCAAAAGGGAACTGAAAATTGATTTCTTTGCTGTGCACAAGCACATTGCACAACGCGCCGCAAGGAATAACACACCTCAATGAGCATACGGGCAGCAGCGACCATTATTCTTGTAAATATTTCCTTTGGTTTGTTCTTTTTACGTCCAATACCCAGATAACCTGTTCCCTCGAATGAAGTGATTCAATCTCCCCCGCCAAAGTAGTGCAAACAATTGATTTGGTGGCGGTTATGTCTGAGAGTAGGTACCTACCTTCGGACCAAAAAAAAAAAACCAAGTCACGACTTTGCCATTGAAACTTATCGATTAACTTCGGGATTAATGCGCGATTCACTGAACTCGCACTGTCTGAATTAAGGAGCAAACGGATTGTGCCATCGATAAGCTATAAAGATCAAAGATCAATAAAGGATATTTCGTTTGATTGTTTGAGTTGTTTCATTTTTTTCTAGTTAAATTGTGGTCTACCATCAATATGGCCACTATCATCGGGTCAAAATGAATGCATTCAATTCGAATAGTGCAGCTACCGTTTTCCAATAGGCATGCCAATACAGCAGTTATTTTCGACAGATTGAGTGAGATGGAAAGTGCAAGAAAAACATTGAGTGCGAAACAATGTTGCCAGATGCCGTGAAAGTTTCTTTTATCTAATAAAAAAAAGGTGTGTGTACTCAGGTACTCGCTCCAGACGTTATACTTATTATCATTATTTTTGAAGTTATACTTCTTTACCGGCGATTATAAAAATATTAAACCAGTAATAACGTAGCTAATTATAACTGTTTTTTTCACCTGACATTGCGAAGCTTGTGTGTGCCTTATTGAAATAAATTGTGTGTCAAAATATTTGTTGATATTTTAGGTGTAGTTTTTTACAAATTTAAAATTATTTAAGTAGACATAGTCAGATGTTGTGAATGGTATAATTGGTCAAAGAAGCATAAAAAGTGCATTATGTTTGATGTTTTTTCTGTAATATATCATTTACAGTCTTTGTATTTAATTTAATCAATAGAATCTGTTTAATTTATTAAAATCCTGCAACTAAAACTAAAGTTTCAGGAATTAATATCCAATGAAATAAACTTCTTTGTGTTTTTTTTAAATTTTGTATGTCTAATTTCTGTAAATATGCATTCATTTATTTAAAAATAATTATTGCCTGTCAAAGACACTTGTACCAACAATATTGTGGTACATTATTTTATGAAATTCAAAAATATTTCATACCATTTTGTAAAGAGAAAAAGAAAACAAAAATTGATTACGCCTTCCATTACGTTTTTCTCATTTTTGTATATGTTGTTATATTTTTAATGTACAAAACTACATTTTGTTATAGCCTTATATTTTAACTAGATTTAAGCACCTCAATCCTTAAAATCCGATAATAAACAAAAAGTTACAGATTTTATAAGCGAACCACCGCGAATACATTTGTGAGCCAACGGTACCGTTCTTCACTGGTGGCTGGCCGAGTTCCGACGACCAAAGCAGACAATTTTGTTGAATTTTGATAAAACTCCTGAGTTTGTGAAGCTTTTATGGTATGGGCAGATATTTGTGATATAATATTAATTAAGCGCCTCATAAAAAAACTCTTTTTACCGTTATCTCGGCTAACAGACTATAAAAACGAGATAAATTTTGTACAAAATGTTTTTCCCTATGTATCTATAGGCTGTATTAATTTCAAATTTGGAAATGTAAAAAAAAAAAATAAAACTAGAGTTGGAAACGGTAAAAAAATTGAACTGAAAACTCCTATTTTTACTGTTATTCGTTGAAAATCTATTTTTTTCACGCATGTATACACACCACATAAATCTAAAAGTCATTTTGACAAAATATTTTTCCCGTTAATCCATGATTTTTAAAACCAATTCACCCACATAAACTTACAAAAAAGTATTTGTTTCTTTAAGCTCAAATTAGCCGTTATGGAGTTTTTTGAATATTATCCGTATTAGACGCCTAATTTTTTTTTTATTATTCATCAATTTGCATAATTAGTTTTTCAATGAAACATCGTTTTTAACCACACAAGCACCATTTTCAAAGTTCGAAAACAAAATTTGATTTTAGAAAAGTTGATTTTTTAGAATTTTTTTTTTAACAAAAACTCAATCATTTGAATTGATGTATTAAAAAAAATATATTATATAATTCTAACCCTTATACTTTTCGAGATGTACAAAAAATTTGTTTTCAACCCCATTTTACCCTAACTTCGCAGTGGAGTTGAAAACGATACCGTTTTATCGTAATCTTACATTATATCACCTACCTTTTGGTGTATTTATTTAGTTTATTTTCTATTACCTATAGTGTAGAAAATGAATCAGTCAGATTTTATCAATGACAATGGCTGACCTCTGTAGTTTATAACAAAACAAAAAAAAAAATTAACAAATAAATCTGTTAAAAGAGTAAAATTTGTGGTCTGTATTATATTAAATTGTTTAAGTCTCTTCCTTATTGACCGCAAAAATGATAGAAGACACAAAATTTGATTTAGTTGTACTCTATTTATTTTTCTAGGTTAGGTTAGGTTAGGTTTAGGTGGCTGTCAGGAAAACTACTGACACACCTAGGCCAATAATAGGCCCATTGTGATACCACATAAAAAAGAAGTAAAGGAAGTTCCTTTAATTAAACCAGTTGGAGCTTTTAATAAACCGATGGAGACTGTGAATGCATTTCGGAAGGCTAATGGCGTACCATCATCAGCGTAATACGCATGAACTACTAAAAAAGTTTTTATAAATTAAATAGGTTTTATTAAAGCAGTAACAAATTTTAAAAACAGAGAGTAACTTGAGATTTTGCATGTACAACACATACAAATTATTATTTAACAAGAGAAAATAAACTAGATGTTATTGGACTTTCTTCTATATTCATTACATTATCATTAGTTCTCATGTAAATGGATTTATATACGTTTAATTTTGATGGAAAAGTTACACTTTTTATCAGCTTGTAGTTTTGACCTATGTACTATGTAGGTCAAATCAAATGCATGAGCTGCAACTGCTTTTTGAATATTTTTGTTGCAGATGTACCTCTGATGTTCAGCTACACGACACACAGCAGCCCGCTTTGTTTGTCCGATGTATTTTCTGCTACAGCTGGAACAAGTGATTTCATATATTTCGCTCTTTTTGTTTATTGGCTTGACGTCTTAAGAAGAACCAAGAGAAGAACTAAGTCTGTTTTTGTTGGAATTAATGATACTCAAATTAGAGCTCTACTGAATGTGTGTTTAAGTTTAAAGGACATTACTCCCAACAATTTCGACCATTAAAAATGTTATATATCTTATTTTGTCCGGGTTAGACATCTATTTTGTCTTTCAAATTCCATAACATCTCTTGCTTCAATGAGTTGTTCTTGGTTTTCTGCAATTTTAGCTCTGTCAAACGCCAATGACAATTATTTTAGAACATAATGACACTCCTGTAAACTTTCAGGTATCTATTTTATTTAAATATTTTCCACTTCCTATATAACTACCTATCGCTACCGTTGCCTGCAGTATTTTTTCCCCCAGCAGTACAATGTATGTTATTATTTCTACATACAAACCTATACCCAACTACCTTTTCACTATCTGTTATAGGTTAGGTATATGTAGCTAAAATTACATTAATATCCATTCGGGGCAAAATCCACGTCACACAGTTGGTGTCGGAACCTCCTCATGCACACACAATTAGCTCCGCACTCATCCCTGTTTACGATGTGTAAATTGGTTATAGGATTTGGATTCAATCTGCAGAACGCTCCCGGAGCCAACAAGCAGCAGACCCGCTCTCTGCTTCCACATCTGAATCTGACAAAATTGACTGACAGCTGGACTCCATTAGACCCGTGGGGCTTGTTGTTCTCTTATTTTCTTTGCTCAACTTTGTTTGCGCATGCGCGCACCTCTACCGGTTCGGTTCGTTGATTGATTGAACACTCTATTCTGCTCACCTCGAATCATGCCACTTGTCTCAACGAATCCCAACTGCCGATGCAATTTTGATGAACTCATTTGCATCTCGCCGAGTCACTGGCCAATTCCCATGGTGATTTCGTCACTATCACATTCTCCGCATCACACCAATGGAAGCTGTGATCGTTTCTATCACATAAATAAATATATCTGGCCCGCCAGGAGATTAATGTCAGTTCGAATGTGTGAACTCTTGGAATTTCGTATAATATGCGTATCGGAATATTTCGTTTTATTTGCTGTTGGTTTCTCCCTCAAACCCATTTCGATATTAGATCTGATGCGGAAAAAAAAGAGTAAAAGATTAAAAGATCTCTCACTCAGTTACTCAGAGTATCATGAAGGAGATTATGTCACTTCGAACGTGAGCTTAACTTTGTTTCAACTGGCTGCTGTTCAGTCAATCTTCTTATTAACAGGCTTTTGTTCCAGGAATTGTATGTAGATCAAAACTTACGGAGTTCTTTTTTGTTTGTCTCACTGGGACTTTGGGGGATTGAAAATGCCATCCAGGAAGTTATTATTGTCACAAAAATTATTGTTTGAAATAAGACATAGGGAAGATTAGTTTGTGACATAAATACGTAGTTTTGATGCAATCTCTAATAGGAATATTGTATAAGGAGTACGTACATTAGGATGGGTCAAAAATGTAATGAAAAAAATGGTGACAAACTATGAGTATAACAACAATATTAAATTTGGTGGTTATCAGATCTTATCTTCTGCTCTCCGGTTTAATATTAAAATTAAGTTGGATCGATTAAAAATAAGTAACACTGGGCAACAAAATTTTATTTTTTTTTGTTGCCCAAACTTTGATGAGCGTTATTCAAATAGTGCTGAACTCGAATCTGAAGTCAGAATGTTTCTATTAGCTCTCAGTTTTAAGATATTTTCGTTTAAAAAAAAACCCATTTTTGCAGGTTTTCTAAGTAATTTTTTGACTTCAGGCGAAAAAGGTTTCTTTTTTGTGATATTTGAAAGGTATATCTTAAAAATAAAAGCTTAAAGAAACTTTCTGACTTTGGATTCGTGTTTAGCAAATCAAAAACCTCTAGAAAAGTATGGTTTTGTTTCGGCAACAAGAAACCTTATGGCCCAGTATAAAATAAGAAATAGGTACATGAACTTGAACTTTAGATTTCTCGGAGCAGAAAACAGGTATCGGAATGATCTGAACTGAATACAAACTAGCCTAGTAAAATTAGCTCGAAAAGAGGGCGTGCCTTTGACTAATTCAGACAAAGCTGGACATAATTTTATTTTACTTTGGACATCTTGCGAAGGGTTGATGGCAAAAAAAACCGTTTCATTTTAGCTCTTTTTTTGGTTTTCGGGTAATAACTCCCGAAATGTGAATCGCACAGAAAATTGTTGTTGTCCAGAGTATAAGAATATTAAATATTTTATTGATTAAAGACCAAAATCATTAGTTTTGGTCAAGTGGTTAAATTTTCCATTTTCTAGCTTTTGATTTCTTACAATATATAACGGGTTTTAGAAAATGTTTTTTTTTTATATAAAAAATAAGCTCAAGAGAAACTGTTACAAAAAAGCATTTTTTGTTTATCAATAAAAATTTTAAATAATAGTTCTTTTATGTTTTTGAAAGTTGGCTTATTGTTACAACCGATAAATTAACCTTCAAAACTACCCTTATATATTTTTTTAAGAGTTAAAAATATTTTTGAATAATTGCCACATTAGCTGAGAAGAGATCAGTGAACTTTGATTTTAGACTTCCTTCTTTAAAAATGTATGTTAAAAAAAATAATAATAAAAAACAAAGCAGTGATTTTCTTGAAAATTGTTTTATAATTTCTCTGTCCTGGTTCCAAAAACTGACAATCGGCCCTCATAAATCTACTAAAGTTGAGCATGTTAAACACGATGGTTCTTTTCGCCGTTGAAGTTTTTTATTAAAAGCCAGAAATTAATAATAATCCCTAACATATTTTGTGTGGTCATTAATTTTATATCGACGATAATTGATCAAATATGTTATGTTTTTCAGTAGAATTACAGCTCAAACAAGATATTTCATCAAAAAAAATATCAATTTTATACTTGATAAACCGTTTTTTCGGAAAAAAAACTTATATTTTCATCAGTTTTTCTTCAATCTTTTAATAATAAAATCTTTATTCATTTCATTGAGGATTTATAAAGTCTCAGTTATTATATTGGTTAAATAAAACAAAATAACTTAGAAGATATTTTCGACCAACTTTCAAGAGAATCCCCAAGAAATATCACAGAATTGATATTGTGGACCACCCTAATGCACACATTTTAGTTCCCTGTTACTATCGTTTTTATTCATCAGCGATGACGACACACAAAATTCACTAAATACCTAAGTCGAAGAAAAGCGAGTTATTTTCTTCCATATGAAAGCGTTTATTAAACAGAGAATTGTCGAACGCAATAAATGGTAAACGAAGAAAGAGAAAAGAAAACAAAGTTGTTCTATCCAGTGAGAAATTTTATAACCCGATTTATTTCGGGTTAATTTTTTGCTGATTTAATTTTATGTTTGTTTATTGTGTGAATTAGAAACAGACGCGTGTGTGTAGAGTGGAAAGGGTATAGTGAGTATAATAATGTTCGTAGCAAGTACAGGTTTATGCTTTAATAAGATTCATGTTGCTTAAAGTTTGATAGTTGTTGAAAATGAGAATCTTAAAAAGTAAGCTTCTGTATATGCCACTTTTTTAGAATTCCCTAGCCTATAAAAGGAAAAACAGTAAGCAATTCAACACACCTTTCTATGCCTATATCACGTATTTTTCTTCCCATAAAATATAAAATCTTTGTTTAGGTAATGTGTTTCGTTAATTTATTATGCTTTTGGTGCTACTTGTATGAAACTTTTGTTCACTGAAGTCAATTTTCATACAAATACGGTGTTATAAAAGTATATTTATGTGCCACCTTTTTTTCTCGAGTGCCACTGTTTATGCAACTTTTGAAAAATACTCAACGGTAACACTGATCCGAGATAGGTAAAGAAAATTAAGAGAACATGGTAGGAAACGAAAAAGCAAAAGTATTGGAATGATAATGAAATGAAACAAAACAGAGAGCTCGCAGATGTGATTTAATCCAAAATAATTTAGCGATGGTATGTGACGGACACTGCGTTTCGGATGAATTTTCTACAACAATGGGCGTAAAACAAGGATGTATCCTAAATTCGTTGCTGTTTGTTTTATTTATCAATGAAATAACAGAAAGCTTTGGAGAAGGTGTCAAAATAAGAACAACAAACATTCCTGCTCAGAAAACTAGACCTTTAATTTAACGAAAATGATGATATTCAGGAATGGTGGCGGAAGATATTCAAAAAGCGAGCAATGGAATTATGAAAGGGTGCCAATTGAAGTTGTAAGAGAGTATAAATATTTGGGAGCTAACCTTAACATGAAAAAGCAATTTAAATCCAAATTGTCCGAAGCAAAACGTGCGATCGGCTCAGTTTGGGGAAAATGTATCGGGAACAAATATTTAGACCACTCTTCAAAACAAAAAATCATACGTTCAACTGCAACATCTATCATGCTGTATGGAGCTCAAGCATAGGGATACCGCTCAAATTCATCAGTTGAAATTTTTCATCGATACTGCATCAAAAGAGTTTTCAAACTTCCAAATAGCACACCCAATTACATGATTCAACTAGAGACAGGAATGGCCCCACTCTTTCTGGAGACACTTAAATTGCACTTTGACTATGTGAATAAAGTTATGGAAATGGATGAGCGAAGACTGTCAAAAATTTCGCTCTCCTACATGCGTGTGACGAAAAGTAATTGTGTGGAAGAATGGGACGTAATTGCAAGAAAATGTGGATTAATTACAAATTTTGAAAACCTCGAGCAATCCACTCACTGTAAAAATCAATTTTATCAAATGTTTGAAAATTAGGTAATCTTCTCTACGACTCTTTTGCCAATGAAGCGCAGTCATCACAATATCGAATGTATTATAGCAAACTCAACTACAACCTACAACGTGAATTCAAACTCCATTGAAAAAATAAATTTACTTTTTAAAATACGAGGGGAGCTCACAAATCTTAATTACATACCACATCGACCTGACCTACCTATTGAATGTAACCTCTGCAACCTCAAGGAAAGGGAAGACTTGTATCATTTCATCGCGAAATGCCCAATTTTTTGTGAGCAAAGAAGGATGTATTTTGGAGCAAATATGTTGGAAATGGAGGAGGCATTGAGTATTTTGAATGGTGAACTAGTATGCGATGTGCTATAAAAGTATATAGTTAATTCATTGCGATACAGAAGGCGTATAGTTCAAGGCAATTTTTTAAAATCTAAGTATATTGTTTATATTAATCTCGAAGATATCCTTTATTATGTAAGAAAAATATAGACTATAAGTTAATTCTTTAATGAATATACATATGTATAAATACCATGAACATTTAGTCAATAAAAAAAAGTCCTGGATAAAATTAATGCAAGAAGTTGATAATTTAATAATTTGTTTTTATTTATTTCTCAGGTTGTGAATATTTTAATTAAAAGAAAAAAAAACCGATAAATCAAAAACAAAAATAGAAAAGATTACTCTCACAATACTTAAAGAAAATAGTAAAATTTGTTTCAAATAAATCGGATGACTACTTTCTGAGATCGAACAAACATTAAAATCGTTTCGGCTTTATATAATTGTATAGAGTATACATAGATAACCTCATGTCTTTACCTTTCGTGAAAGTATTAAACAAAAGAAAAAATAATTCCCACAAAGTCATTTTCACAGTTTTGCCCTCATTTCATTTCTATAATTACTCTCAACACATTTAATAAATGTTCGTTCAAATTCATAAACCAATCCATCATAGTAATCTTCCGTCATGTTTTTCTTCGAATTAAAATTTAAATAGCTTACCCGTTCTGTCAAACAAACAACCAATTTGGCGCCTACCTAGCCTCTATTAATGATATTTCGTTCGAACATAATTAAATATTTATAAATTTCATTTTAAACAACTCAATCAAAATTAAAACACTTGCATTTTAACTTATACAACATAGCTTCCACTATAAATAAAACAAAACTGAATTCCATTCACTTGCTATCCATTAGGATAATCAGTCGATCGATCTTTGGTCATTAATGCAAAGTGCGATTTTTGTTTGATCATTAATTTTGGTTTAATTAAATATTCTGTGAGTGTCAGTGTGTCCAAATTTTAGCACTGGACAAGAGCAAAATCACACAAAATCAATAGTGAAAATATGGTAAAGTGTTAGATGTCATGTCGTGTTGATGTGACACACCAATCTGAAGTCATTACCGTTGAATACATGCACAGGTATATTCATTCTGTGGAGATCTGGCCCCGTTTTTGGGTAACTCTCCGTTAATAGTGATCAATAAATGTTTGCCAATAATAGTTTTCTGCTGTTTTTTTTTTGCAAAGCCATCAACACTTTGATCGCGATCATTATTATTTCTTTTTTTATATTTTTCGCTTTATTTGATTGATCAATTAATTTGATCGTCACGACAAACACTTTCGCTACGATCATTTATATCGATTGAGGAATTGGATGAGAAGGCTCTTTGCTCATTGAATTTATTTTCCAATTGAGTTGATCCATGTTAGGACCGCACCGCGCGCCGCCGCCGCCGCTCCCGACCATCCCCATTTGCCGTGCGTCGCCTTCGTCATTGAAGCCATCTTCGTCACTTGTTTAGACAAATCGATTATAGCATGATCTTCATCAGTATGATCAATCGGAATAGTGAGAGTAGCAGCCATCATCGATCGGCCGAAGATCGACGACAACTCTATGAACAGAGAGTTGTGTCTATGTCGATGGTGTCTGCATCGTCAATCAGAAAGGTGAAATAATTTAATTACAGTAGCGGTGCACTTCATGGAATAAATTGACTTCAAAAGGAAATCGTGACTGACTGTGTGCAGATAAGTATAGTAAGCTACTCAGATCAGAAGAAGCTTCTATTCAATTGATCGACAGTTGGTTGAGGTGAATTTCACTGCCGCAATGATATTTTCAAATTTTGACTTGCGATATACGTCAAAAACCACTTGATACTAACTTGTTTTTGCTGAAAAAAAGTTGTTAATAAATAGATTAGAAACTTTTTCTTCAATAATTGGTTAAAAAAAACTCGCTTTGTGGTTACTGCCACATATCTGAGCAACAATTAACTTTAACTCCTTGACAGGGCTTGAGAGGGTTCTCGAAAACGATCCAGTCGAATTTGTTGCAATTTCTCTTGAATTGCGTCTCTCAAATTTCGCACATTATACTGGCAACGCTCCCAAACCCTTTCCCTGTTATGATTGGAATTGAGATCAGACGACTACTGAGCAGCCGATGGAAAGACCTCAACTCCATTTGCCGTAGATCACTTTTTGGTAGAGTAACTGGTGTGTTTTGAGTCCTTGTCCTGCTGGATGATCATTTCAATGGTATATTCCATTTTTACTTGCGATATGGGTACCATATATCAAGTTATGCATTCGTACAAAAAAAAGTTGAGATAACAATCAAACATGACATTACGATGATAGAGAATGAGAAAAAAGTGGGTCCGACAATTCTGTCTGTCTGTCTGTCTGTCTGTCTGTATGTATCAGAGACCACAGCCTAAACGGTTGGGTTGATTTACTTCAAACTAGGTATGTGGCGGTTTTTGAAGACTATCCCCAGAAGTTTTTAATTTTTTTTTTTTTACCAAAAATAACGGTACCTGTCATATACCGGTTTTAGAAAAACTCATTTTTCTCAAAAACGGTGCCTACGATTTTGATTAAAAAAATCATGGTCATTTCTTTGGGTAAGATCTATCTTTAAATGAGAACCATTTTTTTCAAAAACCGTTATTAACGGTACCTGCCATAGAACCGTTTTTTTAAATTCTGATTTGTCAGTGTATTTAGCTATAAAAGTCAGCATTGGTCATTTTAGCGATAGCTGTAATTTAACGGTTATTTGTTTAAAAGTTCATAAATGTCCCTTATTTTGACGTTTCTTCAAATAAGTGTCAGGGACAAAAAAAAATAAGTACTTTTAAGTTACAAAAATATCTTATAGAAAATTTGTTCTAGTTTTCAAAACTGTCTTTAAATTTAATTTACAGTTATTGGTTGTAGAGAAATTGATGTTTAAAACCAGAAACGTCATTTTCTACTCAAAGATCAATAAATGGGTTAAAAAAAAATCGTATCAAAATTCTAAAAATAAGAAATTGAAGCTGAATACATAGGCTTTTCATACTTTATAAAGATTCAACTCAAAAAAAAAAATTGTTTTTAAAGTGGCATTAAAAAACAAAACTAAAAAAAAAAAAATTTTTGGTTTCGCGCTATTCGTTATGACTACGTGATAACGGTGGTTTTTAAAAATAGTTCAGTTAAAAATCTGAAAACTAGAATACCTGAGGTTTCAAGTTCTTTTTGATTTGTCTCAATACGACCAATTTTTACTTATACAGCCTCTCGAAAATCACTAAAAAAAAAAAATTTTTTTTGTATCCTTCCATTTTTTTCACTAGTATATATATGTACATATAAAGCTACTTTTAAGTGATTTTATACATTATCAAATATTTTTAAAATGTAAAAAACTATATTTTTAAAGTCCATATAGTTTTCGAGAAATTAACCCCACCCCCACTCATAACAGATATAGAATAACGCTCAGAATAGAAACATAAATCATTAGGAACATAAATAGTTCTGCATACAAGACAATCATACAAAATTTTGTTCTCAAATTGTATACCGATATGAGGGCATTAATTGTCCTATGAACTAAGCGGCTAAGCACCCAAAAAAAAAATTAAGGTGTGTTTTTTTTGTACGTCCGGGCTAAATTGAACAAAAAATACGAAGCTAAGCGCTTCACATGTTAAATACAACAACTCAGTCCTTCGGGCTTAGGAGCTAAGCCCCAAGAATTCTTAGGGGGGTTTGAAGGGGTTAAAATATGTGCTGCCAACTAATTTTTCTGTTAAATCATCAATAGTTTGTATGAAAACAACAAAATTATCGATAAATTGTATGAAAATGAAAATATACCTAAAGATGGCGATTTTTTTTTCTTTTACTCTTACAAATTATTGCATTTAAATTTTAAAATGTGTCTACTTGATACTCTGAAATTTCCTTATAAAAATATATTATAGAATTTTTTAAAACAACAAAATCAAAACAATTAAAAAATCAGAAAAAGAAATATTTATATTTGTTTATTTTTTTTTTATTTCAGCTGACATTAAAATTCACCACATTCAATGATCAAAAACGAATGCCCCGAGGGGGTTTTTTCATCCAGCTTAGGATTAGAGCTACAGCCTAAGCCACTGAAGCGATTTTGGTGGTTAAGGATCTTTGCTGCTTCCTTAGAGGAGAAATTGAAATTTTTGTAAGACCAAAATGAACGGTAGGTACCTGCCATATACCTAATCATTAAGGAAAAGTTAACTTTTTTCAAAAACGGCTCTAATGATTTTGTTTAAAATGTTCGTGTCAACTTTTGTTAAAAGGGTTATACTTTTGATTTAAAAGACATGTTTGTAAAAATTCTACTAACTCTCTCTTAAAAGACTGAACCAATTTTGATGATATTTTTATGGAAGCTCCTTAACAATTTTAAAACTATTTAATATCAAAATTTCATTTGACGTAACATACATTTTTAAATAAAATTAGCAGGAGTTATATTTCAATTTTCATCTTTCTCCTTTATTTGAAGACTTTTTGGTGAGTTCCAGTTGCATGAATGCAGGCCTTCTAGATGTGATATGTCTTTTATAAAACATTCACTATAGTAAATTCATCAACATTATTCCTGGTAAAATTTCTTCAATTATACTTTCTTGTAATTACCTATTGCCAGAATCTTTTATCCATCGAGACTGAAACTTCCTTCTTTACTGACTTTATTTTTATATGGTAAAAAATGCTGTTAAGATAAAAAGCGATACACACATATGTGAAATAAAAATTTAGAGCAAACTTGGAAATTTAGTCACGTCCTTTATGATCGGTTGATTGGATTCAAAAATTCGTTGATATGACGGTCGGTGTAAGTAATGGACTCTAAATTGATGGTATTTTGTTGTCAAGTTTGTGTTTTGAATTTTGATCTCTTTAAGACTTTACGATTGACAGCTTTATTCGCGATACCGATACTATATCAATTTAGATGCAAACTATGTTGTGCTGATTAGACAAGAGTTATAATGGCACCCGTTAGTTTGATCATCAAAAGATGTAAATGGTGCGGTTAAAATCTTTATGATAATGGAAGCGTTATAGGTTAAGGTGATTAACTAATGATAGCTTGGCTGTTGGTGCTATGAATGTATGGCCTAATTGATGTTAGTGGTGGATACCATGAGGTTTCTTATTATTAGACGAAAAATGTTTTAGCACTGTGTAGGTTCTGGGGTGTTAGTTTACCGGAAATGTGTCCAGAACCAATCTATAAGAATTGCAACCGAGTCCAATATGTTTTTTTTTTTTTTTGGTAAATCTACTTCTCTAAACGTTGCGAAACTTTTATTGAAGTAATAATTAATGAAATATTATTCCCTGCATCAAAATTTATATTGTTCCTATTAAATATCTCAAAGCGTACAGTTATGGCAATGTGCCACCTTGTGACATTTTCTGTTATTATAGACACACGCGACTAAATGCTACAGTGGCTTCTGCATTTCAATGCGTGCTACATCATAGACTATAACAACTTCGGCGGTAGCTCATAAACGTTTCGTTTAACGACACTGCAAAATACCTTGAAGGCAAAGTTAACCATTTTGGTGGCAATTCCGGAATATCATTCCACCTACTGATGGTGATGCAACCAACGACAACGGTCGAAACATGAAATCGATCCGATCGATAGTTGAGTCTTGCAATTAACGTAATTTCATTTTCAACGTTCGATCGAAATTACAATCAATTAATTAGCAGATACTGCGAATGTGTGGTTATGTCAACAACTAACAGGAATCAGTATATTGATGGTATGATAGGACATTAGACCATTGCCAATACAGTGGTGAGAAAATTTAGGATAAATGGTAAATAAAAGGGGAAACATAAATTGCCCACCAACAGATTGGGGGAAAATGGGTAAATATGCGAAAAAGTGGGGTGGTGTCAAAAATCGTGTTTTTTTACGGTTTCTATCTAAAGTAGACCTCGTAGCGAAAAAAGTTAAACGTTAAAATTGTAGACAGTAAATAGATCATTCACATAATTTTTCTATATAACCTCAAAAATATTGTAAAAAATACCAAAAACTTTGTTTTTTTATTTTTATCTGTTTCAAAAATAGTTAGATTTTTATGAAACTTGGTTTTAACGTAAATAGATATATTTTTTATTTATATTTTTTTTTTACCAAATATTAACTTTTGTGCTTTTGACGTATTTATTTTGAAAAATAAACTAATTTCCAATTAAAAAAGTTAACGACAAAATTTTTGATTTTTGAAAATTTAGAGAACGATTATTTTTGTTTAAATCCTCTTTTTTGAAACTAATTAAGAAAAGAATATAATTAGTGCAAAAAACATTGTCAAAAATTGAAAAAAAAAACATTGTTAAAATCGATTTTTCCGTAAATGACTGTAATATCAGTCAGCGAAGGGTAGTCATAGCAACCAAATTAAGTTTTTGCAAAACATTTTTACTCTTTTAACTTTAATTTAGTATTAGAATTGCTTCATTATGCAAAGTTTTAGAGATATCGAATTTTTAACTTCCCCAAATCACTGTTTTTGGTAAAGAGGGAATTCATTTTAAGAAACAAGTCCAATTTTTCAACAAAACATTCGATGAGCTTTTAACTAGTCTGAATTTGTTTGTATTGCAAAAAACATGATCTTGTTCTTTTTTTACCCAAAACATCACAAAAACAGTGTTTTTGGGAAGTTCAAAATTCGATATCTCAAAAACTTTGCACGGTAGAGCAATCATTCGCAAATATTAAATATGGTTTCTATGACTACTTTTCACTGGCTGACATTACTGTCATTTAAGGAAGAATCGATCCTAAAAATTCGTTTTTTCTTTTTTTTTTCAATTTTTAACAATATTTTTTACAATAACTGTGCTGTTCTCTTACTTAGTCTTAAATAATAGAATTTACCCAAAACGAATCCATCTCGAAATTTTCAAAAATTAACAAAATTTTCGTCAACTTTTTTGATTGAAAATTAGGCTTTTTTTCAAAATAAATTTGTCAAAAACACAAAAGTTTCATCAAAATCTAACCATTTTTGAAAAAGATAAAAATAAAAAACAAAAAAAATTAGTGTTTGGTATTTTTCACAATATTTTTGAGGTTATATAGAAAAATTATGTGAACAAAGGTTGTAGATCCTTTTACTCTCTACAATTCTTGCATTGAACTTTTTTCGCTACTAGGTCTACTTAAGATTGAAATTGTAAAAAAACACGATTTTCGACACCCACCCCGCATTTTTACCGACCCACATCTTTTCCCCAATCTGTTGGTCGGCAATATATTTTTCCCCTTTCATATACCATTTTACCTAATTTTCTCCACCATCCACATCCTGCTAATAATTTATTTTTTTCAAAAAAAATTTGGTACTGGTCTAGATGGCGAGTTTGAATCTAATTTGATAAGTGATTCTATTGTTTGTAAACTATAATTTAGTTGCAAAATATCTAGAATACCTAGTTTTTCAAACTACATTGAAAATACCATTGTTAGCGTAGGTACTCATAGGTAGGTTAGGTATTGATCTGAAGGAAAAAAAAATAAATATTATTGAATTTAATCACTTATCACTGCTTTATTTGCAATTCATCCACTGCCACGGTATCCCACTGGGTTACTTGTGCCTCCGAAGCTACTACATCTTAAAATTGGCTCAAATTTATTTGGTTTCGTACTGAAAGCCAGCAATTATAGGGTCGTGAGCTCAATGTTCACTGGTGGCTATTTAATGTACGAGGATATGTCACGCGACATTCCAGCTGAATAATAAACAAAAATAACAATCCCAAGTTCTGCATCACTGTATGAGTACGAGTACCTATGCATAACTTGCGTCTAAACTGAACAACTGCGCTTGTAGTTTTCTCTTGGCCAGCAATCAAAAAGAACAGAAGCACTATAAGGGCATAGCCCTAACTATATAATTTTCTTACAGTCTGTTTCAATGCATCAGAACAAAAAAAATCGACCAATCATATATGTACACTACTTCAGAAGCTCCTTGTCCAGGGAATTTTCCTTCTTGAGCATAATCGTATATGCGGTTGTCTTTTTTTTCGGTGGGCAAAACTGTCAAGTGGCTTCCTTTCCATTTTCGTGGAAAAGATAAACTGCGTGTGCGCACATAATCGCGCAATGAATCAAAATCGCGCCAAGCACACTCACTATCCCCACCAACAGCCAAAGTGTCAGAGTTCCAGGGCATTTTCGCGCGCCTAAGGATCATTTATTATTATCCTTTCGCGTAGAGAGGCAGAAGAATTGATATCGAATGTGAGAGGACTCGAACTAAACAAAAAAATCTAACAGCCAGCTTAAATAAATGCGCCAGATGAAGCTGATGCGGATAAACTGAAAGTGGTTAAACACTTCTCAGTTATGCTGATTTGAAAGCAAAGATAATAATTCGAGTTTATAATAAATAAAATGCACGACTTAATCGCACGAACTTGCTCTTGTAGCTCAAAGTTTTTATACGTATTTGTATATTGAAAAATAAAGAAAAAAATATTTCGAAAAAAATAATTTTTTTATGTTTTTTTTTGTCCACGTGCCTCCCCCAGAACTGGAATATACCGACTTTCAGTATACATTCCTTTTCTGGATTATATGTTAAGTGAAATGTCATCCAGGCTATCTAGCACTCCCATGCAAAGAATAGGGCAGTTGCAAAAGTTGCTGTCCCATAACTTCAGCGACGAAGATGTAGAGGGTGTTTTGCAAGTCGCTGAAGCATATAATTGTTTGTCAGCTTTCAAGGGAGAGCTAAACATTTGGCAACAGATGAGAGAAAATATCCCAGTATCTCCAGCAGATGCCTACAAAAGAGCAACGGTGCTGCCAAATATAAGAACTCTTTGTCAATTGCTGTGCACGTTTCCAGTGACTACTAGCACTGCTGAGCGATCTTTCTCTACCTTACGTCGATTACAATCATTTCTTCGCAACAGGATGACAGATGAGCGTTTGAATGGATTGGCTTTAATGCATATCCATCAAGACCTTGCGGCCGAAATGGACGCTAATGAAGTGTTGGACATCTTTGGCAGGAAATATAAAAGAAAACTTTCTTTGATAAACATTTAATTTTTTTATCATACTTTCCTATACTTAAATAAACTTGACTTGAAGTATAATACTCCACTTTATTTCTAACTGTTATTGCAGATTTTTTTGCCCATTCGCCCCTTGTGCCAGGTTTATTTTTCAGCCTTCTGTGGGTTTAGGGGGTTAAAAACGTTATTATTCCAATTCATCTGCAATAGATAAATACACTTTAATTGAAATTTCTGAAAATGATGCTCTGTCATTTTCCTAAGTCTGGACATCAATCTTGACGAATCGATCAATAGAACTCAAGAAACATGCTATTTAAGCGAACCATTTTTGGAGACATTTCTGTTTTATTTTTTGTTTGTTTTTCTAATATGTAAACTCTCCAAAAACAGACCTGATATGTGTGGCTTTAAAAGCTTATTTCTTGAATTCTTATAATCAGATATTCACGATTGATGTCTTCAAAATTAGGAAAAATGACAGAACATTAGTTTCAATATTAAAAATTTCAATTGAAGCGGATTTGTTTTGCTGAGATGACTTGGAATTATCGCGTTTTTCAACCCTCCGAAAACCACAGAAGGCTTAAAAATAAACCTGCCAGACTTTCGATTTTGAAATCAGGACGCGTATACCTATGTATAAAATTGCATACTCAGATTTTGGTTATACCTTCACTCCCAAAATTGGCTGTCGGCTCTTAGACTAAATGCTAACTAACTAACTAACTAAATGCTGACTAACCGCTAAAATGAGTCCGAAGTTAGCGGACAAAATCTTAAATAATTAAAAATAATTATTTTGGTTTGCATTCAAAATTGCAGCCTATTAAGTGCTATTTTGGTGCGAAAAAAAATAATTTTGTGGCTCTCAGATTCATTTTTCATTCCAATTTTCAATTTCAAACAGTAATTGGATCTTTCCGAACAAAAATTTGTTGCGCAAACCTCAATTTTGTAGCTCAAACACTTTTTGACATATTCAAGTTTTTAAATGAAAAAAGCTCAAAAGTGACATCCCAAAATCTTAAAAAAAATGACAAATACAGAAAAAAATTGTTTGCAAGAATTTTAAGTCACCGTGAACTAGATGCAACGCGCAAACCCCGATTTTTAAGCTCAACTCTTTTTTAAGTTATTCAGATTCCGCTAAAATAAGATCTGTAACGGTCAAAATTCAAAAAAATAAAAAATGTTGAATTTTCAACTTGTTTTCTTTTCCAGAAATTGAAACTTTTCAAAATCAAATTTTTTGCTCGAAAATTTATTTTGTAGCTCCTATGGGTCATTTTCTTTTCCAATTTTCAATTTTAAAAGTCACTTCCGGTCCGCTGAAAGAAAGAAATATAAATAAATGAGTTTTTCAAAAAAATTTTTTTTTGTAATTTTAGCTTCTTAGACCAAAATTTGCTGAGCAAAACTCAATTTTGTAGCTCAAACACTTTTTAAAATATTCAGGTTTTTGCACAAAAAAATATTAATAATTTTTTAACTTTTGTCCGCTGACTTCAGTCGAAATTTTAAATAACTAAAAACAACTATTGTAGCTACAAGAACGAAGTTTAAAAGCATTTCAAAAGCTACAAATTTGGATGCCAACTAAAATAATTTTTTTTTTAATTATTTAGGATTTTGCCCTCTACTTTTAGACTTTATTTGGCGGAAAATTCAATAACTCAAAAATCATGAGAGCTACAAATGTTTGTTTTGCACAACAAATTAGCATTTAATTAGCTTCAATTACTGAGATTAATCTTTTTTAATTCTGACATAACGTGTCCGCCAAAGCAAGGGACGTCAAAAATTGCTTTTCAGGTGATTTATTTCATATTGTTTTCGATTTTTATAATAATATCGTTTATTTACATGAAGACTGTTTTGAGTAAATGATGCAGAATTATTTGGTTAAACTTGGTGACACCTAGTGCAACTTTTCAACACATCAACTGTGCTTATTTACCTCCTCTCGCTAACAATATATACTGATCTCGTCCAATCTGACTTCACTTGCTAAGCTTAGTAAAAAAAAGCTCATATCTTTCTATTTAGTATTGGTTACGGGGGTTACCATTTTTTATAAACTAAAGTAATTCCTCTTACGAAACCGACACTTTGCCTCGGACTGATGACTGATGAAACGTTGACGACTTTTGGCCAATTTTTGTCCGGGTATTGTACCCGGACAAATACCCAACCCGTAACACTATAACTGTACTACTCTCTACTCCAGATAAGAACCTGGAAGTGTTCGAGAAAAACTGCACTCACACCTAAGAAAACTGCACTCAATAGCCTGATATCGTGGGAGTCTCTTCTTTCTAGGAGATAGGATACTGAACGCAAGGTTTCGGACTAGAGTACCTACGTTACGTCGGGTCACCATTACAGGTAGGTACAGTACTATCAACCAAAAAAAAACTGAGATCCTGAAGTAAATGCAACTTTTTCAGATCAGTTGGTTGTTATCATAAAAGTAACTAAAGTTGGATCTAAACACCACGTACTGCATAAAGAAAAGTTGACAAATAAATTTGAAGTCCAATGTGGAGTCAGGCAGGGTTGCAGGGTAACATATTTTTCTGTTAGTTATATGTGATATGCTGTGCCCATTTCCTGTTATACGGAAATAAAGGAATACAATGGACTCAGACATCCCAACTTAAACATCTATCATCGATCTCTATCAAATGACAGCAAGGGTGGTGGGAGAAACAGAGATCGTACAGGGGTCAACCCATAGAATTCATCGCGGGCGTTACGTCGACGTTTTCAACTGACAGCTCGATAAAATACACACGTTCTTATGAGAAGCGACCCATATAAACGGACGCGACGGAAAAAGTAGCCTAACTTTTAACTTCATCGACAACGGATTCGTTGACGGAACGCGGATTCTATGGGTTGGCCAAGTCAATATTTCTGGACAACAGGTAAAGAGTAGAAACTTGGGAGTGTTGTCTTTTAAAAAATAAAGTGGGGAAATGAGGAAAAATCACTGGGAGGGGAAAACGAAATGTTTGGTGTTTATGTACTAAACTTCGAGCATCAATAATATCAAAAGAAAACCCTGGTAATAATTTTTGTGATGTAGCTACCTACCAACCCCCGATTTGTTGTCTAACTTGAATATAGTACCTATATTTCCGTTTGTACTCGTCTGCGAAGATTGGAGAATATATACGCTCTGCGTACATTACTATAAAGCTCGGTTGGCTAGTGCAAAGGCCAAAAGTACAAAAATCCGTGACAAAAAATACAATTTGTGGAATTACAAGTTTTAAGTTAAATTTTTCATTTCATGTCTGATTTCGGCCCTCAAAGTCACACAAATAAAACTTACCGTCACATGCCCTTCAATCCCTGATATCGATAAAAAAATCTTTCTGCAAATCAGTATAGTTGATGGACTATGTCGTCACTCTGAATAATGCACACTGCATCACTGGGGTCAAACCCCAACAGTGGCTCAAGAGGCATATTTTATATTTATTCTCATGCGAACGGCGAGCGCAGCAGCAGAGTAGGTATAAAGGTATAATGCAAAATGTGCCCTTGGGCTCTCCAGTCTCCACCCAACAGTGCCACTGGCGACAAGTCACACATTAAAGACACCAGTCGCCAGCATCACGATGGCGACGAACCAACCGATCGACACCACTGCCGGTAATTGTGAATTTCAAAATTCTCTTGCGTGCTTGCTATAGTGAATCCTTTTGATCTATCATAACATCGGTCACATGAAGGTATGCAACGTCCAGTAGTTGAAATCCCCTCCCGGTGGAAAGGGGGTCAGCCAACCAGATTTTAAAAGATAAATAATCGCCTGGCAATCGATTTCATACCTTGGGGTGATATTTTAATTTCAGATAATCCTGCTCCCGATCTTTCAAGCGATACACTGCACCGCTCAACAACGGACGACCTGGCCACATCGTCGCGTCGACGTCGTCTTTGGTCGTCGTGGTTCGGGGCCACCTGACGTTATTTAATTATGGTGCTGATAACGTATTGCGTAGATGGTAGCAATTACTCATTAAGTCCATTCGGCGAAATGGTCGAGATTCGGTTCCAATGTCCCCTCTGAGATCCGGATGATGAGGTGCGGTGTGACGGTGCGCGGCGCAGAGTGACAGAAGAGGATCGTCGTATAGGTATATGCAATGATTCTCTTTCCTGCGATCCAAATGAAATTTTATTGATGTAATAAATTTTCAAGATGAAAAATTGAAATTTTCCTATGTACTGTGGAGTGTAAGACAGGGTGATATTTAAAAAATTGGAAAACATAGAAATTATTTTTAAAATTAATAGAAAAATTGTAATGCTGTATGGGACCACCACCGCACAAACTCAATACGTGAATGATTTTAAGGATTTCATTCAAAATTACGGTAACAATAATTTTGTAAAAGCTGAATTTACTTTTGCAAAAAGAAACCATTTCTACTGAAACCGTTGATCCGTATATATTTAAATTTTTATAATTTAATTCGCCCTTTAACTTTCTATGCTGGACTATACTCTCACAAAAATTGACACATTGATGTTTTGAAAAATTTTACACAAATTTTGTCATCAAATTTTGATACCAGAACTGATTAGAATTATTAAAAAGAAAAGCAAAAGAAAATCAAGTAAATAACAAATCTAAATATATAAAACAAAGTCGGGTTAGTTACACCATTTATAACTCAAGAACTGCTGGACCGATTATAATGATATCTGATTAGTTGGATTCGTCTTCTTTAGGAATAACAGAATAACTTTTGAAACTTCAGAAAATCATGGTCTCGAGAAGTTTTCCCATCATGCATTGAAAAAAAAAGAATAAAATCACAATAAAATTAAATCCCTATACAACACCTTCCCGCGATAGAAACAGAACACGGAATGTTGGGTTGGAAAATGCTAGCAGATGGCGTTGTGTGTATAATACTTTGAGAGTTAATTCAGTTGCAAAGTACTTTCATTGCATACCATTAACTTATTGCATTTTTATCGAGTTTTCGATAGTTATTTTATTCATTTGAATGAATACGGGTTAAGATCGCGGAATATTGCATGGAAGGTCACGAAAAAGGCGTGATGATAGAAAGTATAAAATATCGCGGAGAAAAGCAAACAAAAGTCACAGAGAAGCTTAAAAAGTCGCAGATAAAAGCCTGAAAAGTTGTGGAAAAACATACACGCACTCAAATAGCGCAGAATATAGTGGATAAAAGCGCGGAATAGTGGTAAAGTGGTGAAAGAACTTTTGAACACCACATGAATGATCGATCGCGAGTAAGAGCGTAACATACTGCGGAAAAAACAAACAAAGTCACAGAGAAAAACGTGGACTTGTGGAAGAGAATGTGAACATTCGCGGAAAAATATGAAATGTGTGGAAAAAAAGCGTGGAAAACTGGTGAATGAACTTTTAAACCCCTTTCACGATCTCAAATGTGTCTTTCTCAGGTATTCCACACTTTTTTCGGAAAATCATGGTCTTGAGAAGTTTTCCCATGTATGGAAAAAAAGAAGAATATTACAAAAAAACAACATCTGGAATGGAATGCTGGGTTGGAAAATGCCGTTAGATGGCGTTGTGGGTATTATACTTTGAGAGTTAATTAAGTTGCAAAGTCCTTTGATTGCATACAATTGAGCAAGCTGTTAAGAGATGCACGACAATCTATCATCATTTTTTTGTTACGAGTTTTTGATATTTATTTCATTTGAATTCGATTTAAATGAATACCGGTTAAAGTTCGCGAAATACCGCATAGAAGATCATGAAAAAGAGCTTCTTACGGCGAGAAAAAAGACATTTACAGAAAAAAAAGCGTTAAAAGTCTTGGAAAAACTAAAAAGCCGCGGGAAAATATGTGATATACCGCGGCCTACAGCGTTAAAAAGCGCAGAGTACCATGGAAAAAATCGCTGAATACTGGTGGAAGATCTTGGAATACCTCGAAAAACAACAAGACCCGTCTAAAGAAATTTGTTTAATAACACGGGTAAAAGCGTTAAATATCACAGAGAAACGCCAAGAAAGTCACAGATAAAAGCCTGGAAAGTCGTAGATATATGATATAGAAATATGCATGGCAAAAATCGCGGAATCACGTGGACAAGACGCGGAAAACTGGTAAGGTGGTGAAGGAACTTTTTAACACCATGGGAATGATCGCAAAATACCGCATGAGAAGCTATTAAAGAAAGCGCTTACTAATACCACGTTAAATACTGCGCACAGAGAAAAGCATGAAGTCCCGAACAGAGTGTGAAAAGTCGTGAAAAATTTGAGACATACCTGGATAAAAAGCGCGGTATACCGTAGACAAAGCACGGAATACTGATGAAACATCACGGAATACCGCAGAGAATAGTAACAAAAGGTTATGACAAAAGTATTTAGTACTACGGGAAAAAGCGTATAGGTTAATATAACATCGCAAGTAGCGGAAAAAACATGAAACTTCACGGAAGAATATGCGAAGTACCACGAACTAGTCCGACAAAAAGCGTGCAATACTGGTGAATGAACATATAAGCACCACGTTTTTTTCACGATCGACATGTTTTCTTCTCAGGTATTCCACACTTTTTTGGCGTATGTTCACTTATTTTCCTTGATTTTCAACACTTTTTTATACGTTCTTTTCATTGGTGCTCCGCATTGTTCCATGTTTCTCATCTAGTTATGGAAAACTATTTTTCCTACTAACGCGTCCGAAAAACTTCAAACTTATAGTCCAAGTGTAAAAACCTAAAATGTTGTGTATTCAAGAGCATTTTATATAAAAAAAAAACGAATTGGAATAACTAAACAGAACGGTTCAAAGCCAATCTCTGCAAATGAATTAGAAATCAATTTATTAAAATTTAGATTAGGCCGTAAAATCACAGAACCAACACATAATTCTAGATGCAGATAATGGCCACTATACACGCATATCAAGACTTTTACATCCTTACCTTAGGTATGATTTGAATAAAGTTAAAATCTTGCGATTATTTTGAATCACCCTATTCGTGTTGGAATTTTTATGGTTCGATTGTGTCAATTTTACCCTTGGATCTTGGGATTAGGACACATAAATGAAGACCGCCACCGCGGCTCCAATGTATGGTATCCCCGCTTCCGCTGTTACAAAAAAAAAAACCCGCGTGTTCATATAAAGATACACATGCGTGCTCAATTTTTAATTTTTTTTATTATTTTACTTATGTTTATGATTCCTTAATGAATCAGGTAATTATTTGTAGCCTTAAGGGACCCATCTAGTAAAAGATGCTGTTGAGTTTTAATTTATTAATTATTTTGTTGTTTTAGTAGTTGAGAAGAGTTGACAGGAAGTTTCAGCTTTGATTGTTTTAGATTTTTAATAATGTTGTATATTTTTTTTTAATATAAGAGTTTAGGACTTTAAGGAAGGTGAATTTGTATTCAATTTAATCTTAAAAACGAACAGTTTGGGTCCAGAAAGTTTCATAGTAACCACCCATCAACTTTTAAAATTGTTTGGTCATGTTGTTCTTTTGGTAAATCAACATATAAAAAGAATTTGACAGAGTATCACATAGGTTTTTTGTCCAACCGGCGAGCGGCGCAGTGTTTAGTGTATTTGCAAATAATACAGGGATCAGTACTGGGTCCTTTTCTGTACAACATTTATACATCCAATAATTTTCATGTTGCCAGAATGCAAACTGGGCTATTTTGCCTGATGAAACAGGCATTCTATTTAGAAACGCAATTTTATAAAACCAAACAAATTTGGCACTTGTGTCAGTTTTATGTCCTTAACTTCTAGTCAGGGAGGTAGTGACAGAAATTTGCGTTGGTCGAAATAACATTAGTTTTTTTTTTCTATGACAGTTTAGGGGCATAAACTATGGAAATGAAAGTCTACCAGTCCATCGTTGGGGTCTTCTGAGAAAAAAACTATTAAACATGTGAAAAAACGTTCATAAATGTGTCATTGCAATAAGGCTGGAATTTTTTTAAAAAGCTAGTAGTATTAGATACCTACCTAAATAAAATACACGACTGGGTCTCACGGACTTGCTCTTAGGGTCAAAGTTGCTGTGGACGTAACAGATTCTTATATTTTAAAGTTTTTAAAAAATAAATAATTTTATAATAAAAAAAAATTAAATTCATTACTAAAATGACATAAACAACTTGTTTAATGATTGTTTTTTTATGTATAATTATATAATAAGATAATATTATTGCACATCTAAAACCAAAATTTGAAAAAAATACAGTGACCCGTTTTCAAAAAAATTTTAAAAGATTTTTTAAAAATCCAAAAATTACGTTTTTGAAAATTTTGATATTTAATAATTTTGAAATTATTAACAAGCTTCCGTATAAAAAAAAGTCATCAAAATTGGCTGAGTCGTTTAATGGGAGGTACCGTTAGTAGAATTTTTACAAACATTTAATTAATTTTAAAAGTATCACCCTACACACAAAAGCAGACACAAAAATTTTTAACAAAATCCTTAGAGCCGATTTTGAAAAAAGTTAACTGATTCTTAATGGTTATATGAATGGTTATAGTTATGAATGGTTATATGTTAGTTTTGGTCCTAAAAAAAAATTTCAATTTCCCCTCTAGGGAATCACCAAAGACTTTTAACCACCAAGTTTCAAGAAAATCTTTTCATCGGTTTAGGCTGTAGCTCGAGGTGTAGTTTTCGACTCAATCAATGCAAAGTGCTGAAAAAACCATAATTTTATTCTACCTAACCTACTATATTTTGACATTTTTTGCCGGGGAATGCCGATCTACAAAGCTGAAACTGGTAGTTCTCATAGATAATATATTTAGAAACACTTTGGAAATAAATAGTCTACCGCCGCAAAGTGTTGCCATTTCTGGTTTTTCATCCAAAAATGAGCTAAAAATGAATCATTTTACCTTACAGAGAATGTTTTTTTTTAGGGATGCTGGCCTACACGTCCAATGCTTTATAACACATAGAATACTACAAAATATTTTAGAAATTAAAAGTCTACCGCGGCACAAGTGTTACTTGAAATTCAAGTTAGCAGAGCATGTGAATGAATGAAATAATAAATATTTTTTTCTTAAAACGGATGGGTTGATTTACTTCAAACCTGGTATGTGGCGTTTTTTAGATACTTTCCCCAGACATTTTTTTGAATTATTTTTTTTTACCAAAAATAACGGTACCTGTCATATACCGGTTTAAGAAAATCAGATTTTTCTCAAAAATGGCTACTACGATTTTGATTAAAAATATCATATTCATTTTTTTTGGATAAGGTCTGTGTTTAAATGAAAAACATTTTTTTTCAAAAATCGATATTAACGGTACCTGCTTTAGAACGGTTTTTTTTTTCATTCTGATTTTTTCCTTCGTGACTAAATCAATTTCAATTATGTTTCTTCCATTAAAGCTTTTATTTTTTTCTAAAAATGTATCATTATAGAAGAAATCAAATTTATGCCGCCGCACCGCGCCGGTGCTGTGAAAACTTGTTAATGCACCAGAAGGAAGTTATGTATGGGCATAAAACTGAAAAAATATATAATTTCTCTGGGTTTTTGAGTATGTTTAAGTTTCGGAGAGGGCGTGGCTATATAAAATTGTTTTTTTAATCTACAAACAGTATCTTACAACATATCTTAGAAATACTTGACCTAAAAAAAATAAATTCTTCATTTACACTGGATTTTCAAAAAAGAATAAAAGTGTACCAACAAAAATAATCTTACAATTTTGACCCCACTTGTTTATTTTCGTCACAAAATCGAAGTTGCTTCCATTTTAGTGTAGCTAATTAAACTGTCTCTATGATTGATTACGGAGATTTTTAAGTAAAAGTGAACTGGTAGGTAAAGAGTTATAGCACTGTTCAATAAAATGCACCATATAGAAGTTATGGACATAAAACTGGAAAAGTACTAAATTTGTTTGGTTTTTCGAAGTTTCTGAAGGGGGTGCGGTTGTGGAAATTTGTTTTTTCTATCTACTAACCATACCAAACAACAAATCAAAAATTTAGAACTGCCAGACCTTTTGTATGGCACTAAATATCAATATAGACACTCAGCATATGTACCAAAAACAACAAACAGTTTTACCTTGGACTAATTATTGCAACACATAATACTATTTAGGGTAGGTTGGGTGTATATGCCACACTTAACAGTAACAGTAGTCAATATCATCGAGTAGAAGGCAAAATCAGTTAAATACCGCTGCAGTGTAATTTTATTTATTTATTAACGAAACACAAAAACTCAGTTTTTTAAGGGTTTGAAAAGAGGCATTTTAAAGGGTTAAATGCCAGTTGATATTTGCTTTGGTAATAAATGGAGCTAATATGCCACTTAATCGGGTAAAATGCTAGTTGGTGTTAAAAGGCGGTGGCATTTAACCCCAAAAAGGAACAAAATATAAAAATGTTTTCCCTCTTGGAAAAAATAACTACCCGAAAAATATACGCAAACACAAAAAATATGCATTTGAATTTGAATTGAATTTTATATGACGTGACGGCACTTGAATTTTTTTTTTTAAATATTTTCAGAACGAAATTTCCAACAATATTGAGCACGTGGTTATCTCGACTAGTTAAGTTAACTTATTGATTTGCATTGTAAGAGTTGCTAGATTAAAATTAAATCTACGCAATATTGCATATTACCCACACTGGCACATCTAACCAACTCTACCATATTTTATCTTAAGAGAATAAACACATCAAGCAATTTTATTAAGAACCATTCGAAATTTTTTGCCCCAGTTGAATTTTTAGAAATTTCTTAATAGGTACCCATACACTTGACACACATAACTGATTTCAAACAATCAAAATTATTTTCTCACAAACATAAATTATTGAGCAATGTTTGAACCACTTCATTTCTAGATTCTTACCGACTGATAGTGTCAATTCTGCACAGAAGCTCTAAACTAACAAGGTATGTTTTTAGGTACACAAGTATTATAGGTACCCACCATAGTAACAATATATCAAAAGCCATCACTTACACTCCAAACAAAAACATTTTCTTGAGAAAAGAAATAAAATCTCTTCTCTCTGATCTTTAGTCAAGATTATGTTTCCATTTAAGTCAATGCTCCTTCGAAAACAAATGACCAAGTCCAAGACATAAGAAGACCTAAGACCTCTTGAAAGATTGTCCAAAGCATAAGATTTGATTTTTTGACTGATAGATGGGACGTCTTCCTGATAGATGCGCAATGTCTCTGACAGCGCACATTTCGCATCATCATGATTCATGATGTCAGCCACCGCTGCGCGCGCTGCGCTGTGCCTCGAACAAAAGCCCACACAGACTTTACTCACTTTCCAAAGACACAAAACGATAGATTTACAGTTTTGTTTCAGCATCATCATCATCTACGTACTTCGTCTGCGTTGCGTCCGTGTCGGTCGTCCAATTCAATTTGTTTGTTACATCTTCGTGAACAAGAAGATACAAATAACATCAAGAGCTACTTCAGAACAGACCAAAAAAAGAAATGAACTAAAAGAATGAGAACCCATCTCAGAGAAGCGAAAGAGATTCGCGCGTGGGTGCATTAGGCGCGTGCCTATTTTTCTGAAGCCGCAGTGTTAACTAAAGATATAAACGGTTCCACCTCCGCACACTTGGAACATCTGTTTGGCTTGGACTTTTTTCGGATGCGCTTCGATGGTATCTCTATGGTGCCCTGGGAATCCTTTCACATTGCCAGCAGAACAATGGGAATGTCTCTGTATATGTATAACAGGGAAAGAGGAACGTCAGGGCTATGAGACACACGCGAGCGGGGGAAGCTCCTCAAACCTACATATATAATATATAACTGGAGCACAGTGAACGGCCACCGTCGGTCGGTCGCCGACCACACACACCTTAAACTGATACCACCGATTGTTCGGATGATAGGAAAATAGGTTTTTAAAAGGTTACGGGCCTGGGAATTGGTCACTATCATCGTTACCTACCGCAGAACAAAAAGGTTCGAACCATTCAACTGTCAAAAGGCAACATAAAAATGTCAAATTGATCGGTGATTGGTGTTGTGTTTATGCATGAGATTGAAAACACACCCTGTAACTAGCGGACCGTAGCATGATAAGTATAGGGAATTCCCTTGGACAGGTTTTATGTTGGTTTCTTTTTTTCTTTCTCTAAATACAAGTTGAAGAAATTTGATCACAAATTAGAAGTGATATATTTTATAAGACTATAATAGGCATGGGAAGATACACTACAAATGCAATGGTTAGTCAGGTAAGAAATAATCCAAATCTTTGAAGAGTTTTCACGTTTTTCATGTCGTCGCTTTATGTTACATTTGGCTACTTTTGGAAAAACGAAATAAAAGTTCAGAATTTTCTTTCTCGAAAGCCCTGCATCACATCTTCTCGAAATTTGTATGGCTTATGTAATACAAAATTGTTAGTTCAATACCGTTAAAATAAAATGGACAATTTAGAGTAAATTTTTCTCAGAATGCCATTGTAGTATGTGACTATTTCACCAAATCTCCTAGTTTCCCAAACACAAACGACAAAATTTGTACACATGCACCAAATGTTTACATAAAATAGTCTTCTACATACGTCAAAACGACATTTTTGATGTACTTACACTTAGGAGAAAAAAGGGAATCAAACTTTTGCGTTGTATAAAAACGATGATTGATCTCGATGTACATAATTGACATGCATTGATGTTTATGGTACCGTTTAAAAGCTTGAAATTAAAACTAAGATCTTAAAAATTCGTACACGCTATTAAGATCTGCTTCTCATAATTGAAGAATGTAACAAACAAAAATTAAAATGATAGCAGCTACAATTTTTTTCATTTAAAACAAAACGAAGATTAAATGATTGTTTTCAATATTTTGTATTACGTTCTTGAACTCTAATTACCGATTAAAAGTGATTTTCGATTGACCTGATGAGTTCTTGGAGTGTGTCTTGAAGAGGATGCGCTACGGAGGATCGTTCAAGTTCGTCTTATAAATGCTTGATATGATTAAGGAATGAACTTATAACTGGACACTGCCTAATAGGCAGGCAGGCGACACACGGCTTGGAGTTCTCTTCAACGATTTCTGCAGAAGCTGCATGGACGAAGCCTATATCTAGGAAACTTCTACTATAACGACCCAAGTGATCTATCAAATAAAGATATAGGTAATCTCGCTCGCTTCATAAGAAGCTCAAAGTGGTTCAACGATTAGGAGGAAAGTTTTTATTACATTCAATGTGGTATCACAATGGACCAAACTTTGGTCTAAGTGTATCGGTATTCCTGCCGGAAGCCACGTCAACCTAACCGAACCTATACCCGGGTAGTCTATTGTGGCAGTACCGACATCCCTGATTAATTCTACCGTTGCTCGAGCAGAGAAGCATCGAGTGTTATCTTTTGCATTGTAATTATATCAGCCAGTATATTCAGCATGTGGAACGGGATGGTCTATCATCATCATCATCATCAGAATATGGGAAATATACTGATCCGCGTTAAATCTCCCCCTCAACTGCCACCAGTCACAAAAACAAATTTCATTGAAATGCCTGCCGCAAGCAACTATTTTGGCAACAAAAAAATGTGAAAATCGCTCACAAGGTCATATGTATGTTTGCTCTTCCTCTATAATTCCTTCTATGTGGAAACATTTTGCACTTATCCAAGGACACAGTCGACTTCATTGCTCAATTTCCCATCCGTA